>OU824124.1:11290897-11834933 GCA_917499265.3 Mimumesa dahlbomi
AAATTACGCGAATTTTCCCTATTTTCGAGTGTTTCAGGGCATACAGCGTAAGGAAAGGTACCAAAGGCATACTATTCCGACGTAAAACATGGAGATACCTTGAATGGTGATGGTCCCAAACCGTTTAGAGCAAGTGGAGCGGCTATAAATGCGAAAACCTTGGTAAATTACGCGAATTTTCCCTTATTTACGAGTGTTTCAGGGCATACAGCGTAAGGAAAGGTACCAAAGGTATACTATTCCGACGTAAAACATGGAGATACATCGAATGGTGAAGGTCCCAAGCCGTTTAGAGCAAGTGGAGCGGATATAAATACGGAAAACTTGGTAAATTACGCGAATTTTCCCTATTTTCGAGTGTTTCAGGGCATACAGCGTAAGGAAAGGTACCAAAGGCATACTATTCCGACGTAAAACATGGAGATACATTGAATGGTGAAGGTCCCAAACCGTTTAGAGCAAGTGGAGCGGCTATAAATACGGAAAACTTGGTAAATTACGCGAATTTTCCCTTATTTTCGAGTGTTTCAGGGCATACAGCGTAAGGAAAGGTACCAAAGGTATACTATTACGACGTAAAACATGGAGATACATCGAATGGTGAAAGTCCCAAGCCGTTTAGAGCAAGTGGAGCGGATATAAATACGGAGAACTTGGTAAATTACGCGAATTTCCCTATTTTCGAGTGTTTCAGGGCATACACCGTAAGGACAGGTACCAAAGGCATACTATTCCGACGTAAAACATGGAGATACATCGAATGGTGAAAGTCCCAAACCGTTTAGAACAAGTGGAGCGGCTACAAATGCGGAAAACTAGGAAAATTACGCGAATTTTCCCTATTTTCGAGTGTTTCAGGGCATACAGCGTAAGGAAAGGTACCAAAGGTATACTATTCCGACGTAAAACATGGAGATACATCGAATGGTGAAGGTCCCAAGCCGTTTAGAGCAAGTGGAGCGGATATAAATACGGAAAACTTGGTAAATTACGCGAATTTTCCCTATTTTCGAGTGTTTCAGGGCATACACCGTAAGGACAGGTACCAAAGGCATACTATTCCGACGTAAAACATGGAGATACATCGAATGGTGAATGTCCCACACCGTTTAGAGCAAGTGGAGCGGCTATAAATGCGGAAAACTTGGTAAATTACGCGAATTTTCCCTATTTTCGAGTGTTTCAGGGCATACACCGTAAGGGAAGCTACCAAAGGCATACTATTCCGACGTAAAACACCGAGCTACACCGTAAGGGAAATCCTCGAAAGGCATACTATTCCGACGTAGAGCATGGAGATACATCGAATGGTGAAGGACCCAAGCCGTTTAGAGCAAGTGGAGCGGCTATAAATACGGAAAACTTGGTAAATTACGCGAATTTTCCCTTATTTACGAGTGTTTCAGGGCATACACCGTAAGGACAGGTACCAAAGGCATACTATTCCAACGTAAAACATGGAGATACATCGAATGGTGAAAGACCCCAACCGTTTAGAGCAAGTGGAGCGGATATAAATCCAGAAAGCCATGGTAAATTACGCGAATTTTCCCTATTTTCGAGTGTTTCAGGGCATACAGCGTAAGGAAAGGTACCAAAGGTATACTATTACGACGTAAAACATGGAGATACATCGAATGGTGAAAGTCCCAAACCGTTTAGAGCAAGTGGAGCGGCTACAAATGCGGAAAACTAGGAAAAAATACGCGAATTTTTCCTATTCTCGAGTGTTTCAGGGCATACAGCGTAAGGAAAGGTACCAATGGCATACTATTCCGACGTAAAACATGGAGATACATCGAATGGTGAAAGTCCCACACCGTTTAGAGCAAGTGGAACGGATATAAATACGGAAAAACTTGGTAAATTACGCGAATTTTCCCTATTTTCGAGTGTTTCAGGGCATACACCGTAAGGACAGGTACCAAAGGCATACTATTCCGACGTAAAACATGGAGATACATCGAATGGTGAAAGTCCCAAACCGTTTAGAGCAAGTGGAGCGGCTACAAATGCGGAAAACTAGTAAATTACGCGAATTTTCTCTATTTCGAGGGTTTCAGGGCATACACCGTAAGGGAAGCTACCAAAGGCATACTATTCCGACGTAAAACACCGAGCTACACCGTAAGAAAATCTACGAAAGGCATACTATTCCGACGTAGAGCATGGAGATACATCGAATGGTGAAGGTCCCAAACCGTTTAGAGCAAGTGGAGCGGATATAAATACGGAAAAGCATGCTAAATTACGCGAATTTTCCGCTATTTTCGAGTGTTTCAGGGCATACACCGTAAGGACAGGTACCAAAGGCATACCATTCCAACGTAAAACATGGAGATACATCGAAAGGTGAAAGACCCAAACCGTTTAGAGCAAGTGGAGCGGATATATCTAGGGATAAGCATGGTAAATTACGCGAATTTTCCTATTTTCGAGTGTTTCAGGGCATACACCGTAAGGACAGGTACCAAAGGCATACTATTCCGACGTAAAACATGGAGATACATCGAATGGTGAAAGTCCCAAACCGTTTAGAACAAGTGGAGCGGCTACAAATGCGGAAAACTAGGAAAAATACGCGAATTTTTCCTATTCTCGAGTGTTTCAGGGCATACACCGTAAGGACAGGTACCAAAGGCATACTATTCCGACGTAAAACATGGAGATACATCGAATGGTGAAAGTCCCAAACCGTTTAGAACAAGTGCAGCGGCTACAAATGCGGAAAACTAGGAAAAATACGCGAATTTTCCCTATTTTCGAGTGTTTCAGGGCATACAGCGTAAGGAAAGGTACCAAAGGTATACTATTCCGACGTAGAGCATAGAGATACATCGAATGGTGAAGGACCCAAGCCGTTTAGAGCAAGTGGAGCGGATATAAATACGGAAAACATGGTAAATTACGCGAATTTTCCCTATTTTCGAGTGTTTCAGGGCATACACCGTAAGAAAGTCTACCAAAGGCATACTATTCCGACGTAAAACACCGAGCTACATCAAATGGTGAAGGTCCCAAACCGTTTAGAGCAAGTGGAGCGGCTATAAATACGGAAAACTTGGTAAATTACGCGAATTTTCCCTATTTTCGAGTGTTTCAGGGCACACACCGTAAGGACAGGTACCAAAGGCATACTATTCCGACGTAAAACATGGAGGATACCTCGAATGGTGAAAGTCCCAAACCGTTTAGAGCAAGTGGAGCGGCTATAAATACGGAAAACTTGGTAAATTACGCGAATTTCCCTATTTTCGAGTGTTTCAGGGCATACAGCGTAAGGAAGGTACCAAAGGCATACTATTCCGACGTAAAACATGGAGATACATTGAATGGTGAAGGTCCCAAACCGTTTAGAGCAAGTGGAGCGGATATAAATACGGAAAACTTGGTAAATACGCGAATTTTCCCTATTTTCGAGTGTTTCAGGGCATACACCGTAAGGACAGGTACAAAGGCATACTATTCCGACGTAAAACATGGAGATACATCGAATGGTGAAAGTCCCACACCGTTTAGAGCAAGTGGAACGGATATAAATACGGAAAACTTGGTAAATTACGCGAATTTTCCCTATTTTCGAGTGTTTCAGGGCACACACCGTAAGGACAGGTACCAAAGGCATACTATTCCGACGTAACACATGGAGATACATCGAATGGTGAAGGTCCCAAACCGTTTAGAGCAAGTGGAGCGGCTATAAATGCGGAAAACTTGGTAAATTACGCGAATTTTCCCTATTTTCGAGTGTTTCAGGGCATACACCGTAAGGACAGGTACCAAAGGCATACTATTCCGACGTAAAACACCGAGCTACACCGTAAGAAAATCTACCAAAGGCATACTATTCCGACGTAGAGCATGGAGATACATCGAATGGTGAAGGTCCCAAGCCGTTTAGAGCAAGTGGAGCGGCTATAAATGCGGAAAACTTGGTAAATTACGCGAATTTTCCCTTATTTTCGAGTGTTTCAGGGCATACACCGTAAGGACAGGTACCAAAGGCATACTATTCCGACGTAAAACATGGAGATACATCGAATGGTGAAAGACCCAAACCGTTTAGAGCAAGTGGAGCGGATATAAATACGGAAAGCATGGTAAAATTACGCGAATTTTCCCTATTTTCGAGTGTTTCAGGGCATACACCGTAAGGAAAGGTACCAAAGGCATACTATTCCGACGTAAAACATGGAGATACATCGAATGGTGAAAGTCCCAAACCGTTTAGAGCAAGTGGAGCGGCTACAAATGCGGAAAACTAGGAAAAAATACGCGAATTTTTCCTATTTTCGAGTGTTTCAGGGCATACAGCGTAAGGAAAGGTACCAAAGGTATACTATTCCGACGTAGAGCATGGAGATACATCGAATGGTGAAGGTCCCAAGCCGTTTAGAGCAAGTGGAGCGGATATAAATACGGAAAACATGGTAAATTACGCGAATTTCCCTATTTTCGAGTGTTTCAGGGCATACACCGTAAGAAAGTCTACCAAAGGCATACTATTCCGACGTAAAACACCGAGCTACATCAAATGGTGAAGGTCCCAAACCGTTTAGAGCAAGTGGAGCGGCTATAAATACGGAAAACTTGGTAAATTACGCGAATTTTTCCCTATTTTCGAGTGTTTCAGGCACACACCGTAAGGACAGGTACCAAAGGCATACTATTCCAACGTAAAACATGGAGATACATCGAATGGTGAAAGACCCAAGCCGTTTAGAGCAAGTGGAGCGGATATAAATACGGAAAACATGGTAAATTACGCGAATTTTCCCTATTTTCGAGTGTTTCAGGGCATACAGCGTAAGGAAAGGTACCAAAGGTATACCATTCCGACGTAAAACATGGAGATACATCGAATGGTGAAAGTCCCAAACCGTTTAGAGCAAGTGGAGCGGCTACAAATGCGGAAAACTAGGAAAAATACGCGAATTTTTCCTATTCTCGAGTGTTTCAGGGCATACAGCGTAAGGAAAGGTACCAAAGGCATACTATTCCGACGTAAAACATGGAGATACATCGAATGGTGAAAGTCCCACACCGTTTAGAGCAAGTGGAACGGATATAAATTCGGAAAACTTGGTAAATTACGCGAATTTTCCCTATTTTCGAGTGTTTCAGGGCACACACCGTAAGGACAGGTACCAAAGGCATACTATTCCGACGTAAAACATGGAGATACATCGAATGGTGAAAGTCCCAAACCGTTTAGAGCAAGTGGAGCGGCTATAAATGCGGAAAACTTGGTAAATTACGCGAATTTTCTCTATTTTCGAGTGTTTCAGGGCATACACCGTAAGGGAAGCTACCAAAGGCATACTATTCCGACGTAAAACACCGAGCTACACCGTAAGAAAATCTACGAAAGGCATACTATTCCGACGTAGAGCATGGAGATACATCGAATGGTGAAAGTCCCAAACCGTTTAGAGCAAGTGGAGCGGATATAAATAGGGAAAGCATGCTAAATTACGCGAATTTTCCCTATTTTCGAGTGTTTCAGGGCATACACCGTAAGGACAGGTACCAAAGGCATACTATTTCGACGTAAAACATGGAGATACATCGAATGGTGAAAGACCCAAACCGTTTAGAGCAAGTGGAGCGGATATATATAGGGAAAGCATGCTAAATTACGCGAATTTTCCCTATTTTCGAGTGTTTCAGGGCATACACCGTAAGGACAGGTACCAAAGGCATACTATTCCGTCGTAAGACATGGAGATACATCGAATGGTGAAAGTCCCAAACCGTTTAGAACAAGTGGAGCGGCTACAAATGCGGAAAACTAGGAAAAATACGCGAATTTTTCCTATTCTCGAGTGTTTCAGGGCATACACCGTAAGGACAGGTACCAAAGGCATACTATTCCGTCGTAAGACATGGAGATACATCGAATGGTGAAAGTCCCAAACCGTTTAGAACAAGTGCAGCGGCTACAAATGCGGAAAACTAGGAAAAATACGCGAATTTTTCCTTATTTACGAGTGTTTCAGGGCATACAGCGTAAGGAAAGGTACCAAAGGTATACTATTCCGACGTAGAGCATGGAGATACATCGAATGGTGAAGGACCCAAGCCGTTTAGAGCAAGTGGAGCGGATATAAATACGGAAAACATGGTAAATTACGCGAATTTTCCCTATTTTCGAGTGTTTCAGGGCATACACCGTAAGAAAGTCTACCAAAGGCATACTATTCCGACGTAAAACACCGAGCTACATCAAATGGTGAAGGTCCCAAACCGTTTAGAGCAAGTGGAGCGGCTATAAATACGGAAAACTTGGTAAATTACGCGAATTTTCCCTATTTTCGAGTGTTTCAGGGCACACACCGTAAGGACAGGTACCAAAGGCATACTATTCCGACGTAAAACATGGAGATACATCGAATGGTGAAAGTCCCAAACCGTTTAGAGCAAGTGGAGCGGCTATAAATACGGAAAACTTGGTAAATTACGCGAATTTTCCCTATTTTCGAGTGTTTCAGGGCATACAGCGTAAGGAAAGGTACCAAAGGCATACTATTCCGACGTAAAACATGGAGATACATTGAATGGTGAAGGTCCCAAACCGTTTAGAGCAAGTGGAGCGGATATAAATACGGAAAACTTGGTAAATTACGCGAATTTTCCCTATTTTCGAGTGTTTCAGGGCATACACCGTAAGGACAGGTACCAAAGGCATACTATTCCGACGTAAAACATGGAGATACATCGAATGGTGAAAGTCCCACACCGTTTAGAGCAAGTGGAACGGATATAAATACGGAAAACTTGGTAAATTACGCGAATTTTCCCTATTTTCGAGTGTTTCAGGGCACACACCGTAAGGACAGGTACCAAAGGCATACTATTCCGACGTAAAACATGGAGATACATCGAATGGTGATGGTCCCAAACCGTTTAGAGCAAGTGGAGCGGCTATAAATGCGGAAAACTTGGTAAATTACGCGAATTTTCCCTATTTTCGAGTGTTTCAGGGCATACACCGTAAGGGAAGCTACCAAAGGCATACTATTCCGACGTAAAACACCGAGCTACACCGTAAGAAAATCTACGAAAGGCATACTATTCCGACGTAGAGCATGGAGATACATCGAATGGTGAAGGACCCAAGCCGTTTAGAGCAAGTGGAGCGGCTATAAATACGGAAAACTTGGTAAATTACGCGAATTTTCCCTTATTTTCGAGTGTTTCAGGGCATACACCGCAAGGACAGGTACCAAAGGCATACTATTCCAACGTAAAACATGGAGATACATCGAATGGTGAAAGACCCAAACCGTTTAGAGCAAGTGGAGCGGATATAAATACGGAAAGCATGGTAAATTACGCGAATTTTCCCTATTTTCGAGTGTTTCAGGGCATACACCGTAAGGAAAGGTACCAAAGGTATACTATTACGACGTAAAACATGGAGATACATCGAATGGTGAAAGTCCCAAACCGTTTAGAGCAAGTGGAGCGGCTACAAATGCGGAAAACTAGGAAAAATACGCGAATTTTCCCTATTTTCGAGTGTTTCAGGGCATACAGCGTAAGGAAAGGTACCAAAGGTATACTATTCCGACGTAGAGCATAGAGATACATCGAATGGTGAAGGACCCAAGCCGTTTAGAGCAAGTGGAGCGGATATAAATACGGAAAACATGGTAAATTACGCGAATTTTCCCTATTTTCGAGTGTTTCAGGGCATACACCGTAAGAAAGTCTACCAAAGGCATACTATTCCGACGTAAAACACCGAGCTACATCAAATGGTGAAGGTCCCAAACCGTTTAGAGCAAGTGGAGCGGCTATAAATACGGAAAACTTGGTAAATTACGCGAATTTTCCCTATTTTCGAGTGTTTCAGGGCACACACCGTAAGGACAGGTACCAAAGGCATACTATTCCGACGTAAAACATGGAGATACATCGAATGGTGAAAGTCCCAAACCGTTTAGAGCAAGTGGAGCGGCTATAAATACGGAAAACTTGGTAAATTACGCGAATTTTCCCTATTTTCGAGTGTTTCAGGGCATACAGCGTAAGGAAAGGTACCAAAGGCATACTATTCCGACGTAAAACATGGAGATACATTGAATGGTGAAGGTCCCAAACCGTTTAGAGCAAGTGGAGCGGATATAAATACGGAAAACTTGGTAAATTACGCGAATTTTCCCTATTTTCGAGTGTTTCAGGGCATACACCGTAAGGACAGGTACCAAAGGCATACTATTCCGACGTAAAACATGGAGATACATCGAATGGTGAAAGTCCCACACCGTTTAGAGCAAGTGGAACGGATATAAATACGGAAAACTTGGTAAATTACGCGAATTTTCCCTATTTTCGAGTGTTTCAGGGCACACACCGTAAGGACAGGTACCAAAGGCATACTATTCCGACGTAAAACATGGAGATACACCGTAAGGAAAGGTGCCAAAGGCATACTATTCCGACGTAGAGCATGGAGATACATCGAATGGTGAAGGACCCAAGCCGTTTAGAGCAAGTGGAGCGGCTATAAATACGGAAAACTTGGTAAATTACGCGAATTTTCCCTTATTTACGAGTGTTTCAGGGCATACACCGTAAGGACAGGTACCAAAGGCATAATATTCCGACGTAAAACATGGAGATACATCGAATGGTGAAAGTCCCAAACCGTTTAGAGCAAGTGGAGCGGCTACAAATGCGGAAAACTAGGAAAAATACGCGAATTTTCCCTATTTTCGAGTGTTTCAGGGCATACAGCGTAAGGAAAGGTACCAAAGGTATACTATTCCGACGTAGAGCATAGAGATACATCGAATGGTGAAGGACCCAAGCCGTTTAGAGCAAGTGGAGCGGATATAAATACGGAAAACATGGTAAATTACGCGAATTTTCCCTATTTTCGAGTGTTTCAGGGCATACACCGTAAGAAAGTCTACCAAAGGCATACTATTCCGACGTAAAACACCGAGCTACATCAAATGGTGAAGGTCCCAAACCGTTTAGAGCAAGTGGAGCGGCTATAAATACGGAAAACTTGGTAAATTACGCGAATTTTCCCTATTTTCGAGTGTTTCAGGGCACACACCGTAAGGACAGGTACCAAAGGCATACTATTCCGACGTAAAACATGGAGATACATCGAATGGTGAAAGTCCCAAACCGTTTAGAGCAAGTGGAGCGGCTATAAATACGGAAAACTTGGTAAATTACGCGAATTTTCCCTATTTTCGAGTGTTTCAGGGCATACAGCGTAAGGAAAGGTACCAAAGGCATACTATTCCGACGTAAAACATGGAGATACATTGAATGGTGAAGGTCCCAAACCGTTTAGAGCAAGTGGAGCGGCTATAAATACGGAAAACTTGGTAAATTACGCGAATTTTCCCTTATTTACGAGTGTTTCAGGGCATACAGCGTAAGGAAAGGTACCAAAGGTATACTATTACGACGTAAAACATGGAGATACATCGAATGGTGAAAGTCCCAAGCCGTTTAGAGCAAGTGGAGCGGATATAAATACGGAAAACATGGTAAATTACGCGAATTTTCCCTATTTTCGAGTGTTTCAGGGCATACACCGTAAGGACAGGTACCAAAGGTATACTATTCCGACGTAAAGCATGGAGATACATCGAATGGTGAAGGACCCAAACCGTTTAGAGCAAGTGGAGCGGCTACAAATGCGGAAAACTAGGAAAAATACGCGAATTTTTCCTATTCTCGAGTGTTTCAGGGCATACACCGTAAGGAAAGGTGCCAAAGGCATACTATTCCGACGTAGAGCATGGAGATACATCGAATGGTGAAGGACCCAAGCCGTTTAGAGCAAGTGGAGCGGATATAAATACGGAAAACTTGGTAAATTACGCGAATTTTCCCTATTTTCGAGTGTTTCAGGGCATACAGCGTAAGGAAAGGTACCAAAGGTATACCATTCCGACGTAAAACATGGAGATACATCGAATGGTGAAAGTCCCAAACCGTTTAGAGCAAGTGGAGCGGCTACAAATGCGGAAAACTAGGAAAAATACGCGAATTTTTCCTTATTTACGAGTGTTTCAGGGCATACACCGTAAGGAAAGGTACCAAAGGCATACTATTCCGACGTAAAACATGGAGATACATTGCAAGGTGAAGGTCCCAAACCGTTTAGAGCAAGTGGAGCGGCTATAAATGCGGAAAACTTGGTAAATTACGCGAATTTTCCCTATTTTCGAGTGTTTCAGGGCATACACCGTAAGGGAAGCTACCAAAGGCATACTATTCCGACGTAAAACACCGAGCTACACCGTAAGAAAATCTACGAAAGGCATACTATTCCGACGTAGAGCATGGAGATACATCGAATGGTGAAGGACCCAAGCCGTTTAGAGCAAGTGGAGCGGCTATAAATACGGAAAACTTGGTAAATTACGCGAATTTTCCCTATTTTCGAGTGTTTCAGGGCATACACCGTAAGGACAGGTACCAAAGGCATACTATTCCGACGTAAAACATGGAGATACATTTAGTGGTGAAAGACCCAAACCGTTTAGAGCAAGTGGAGCGGATATAAATACGGAAAGCATGGTAAATTACGCGAATTTTCCCTATTTTCGAGTGTTTCAGGGCATACAGCGTAAGGAAAGGTACCAAAGGTATACTATTACGACGTAAAACATGGAGATACATCGAATGGTGAAAGTCCCAAACCGTTTAGAGCAAGTGGAGCGGATATAAATAGGGAAAGCATGGTAAATTACGCGAATTTTCCCTATTCTCGAGTGTTTCAGGGCATACACCGTAAGGACAGGTACCAAAGGCATACTATTCCGTCGTAAGACATGGAGATACATCGAATGGTGAAAGTCCCAAACCGTATAGAACAAGTGGAGCGGCTATAAATACGGAAAACTAGGTAAATTACGCGAATGTTCCCTATTTTCGAGTGTTTCAGGGCATACACCGTAAGGACAGGTACCAAAGGCATACTATTCCGTCGTAAGACATGGAGATACATCGAATGGTGAAAGTCCCAAACCGTTTAGAACAAGTGCAGCGGCTACAAATGCGGAAAACTAGGAAAATTACGCGAATTTTCCCTATTTTCGAGTGTTTCAGGGCATAAAGTGTAAGGAAAGGCGCTCTTCATAAATGGCGCTGACATCGGCGATGCGGTTGTCCAACGCAGTCTTCGTGCGCCTGGGCTTGGCGAGCTTTATAAAGCTCGAGAGGCGATAAGCAATCTGTTCTCGGGCGTCGAGCTGAGCAGCAATTAATTCCTCAGCTGGAGTCATGATGGCGAGTCACTGGCACGTAGAATAAATTAAGCACTCGGTAAGCTGTAAACAAGAGTGGGAGAAAGCAACAAGGCAACGCAAGAAATATTCAAACAAAGAGAATTGGAAACGGAAAGCTGACAATTTACGTCGATTCACAGTTGATTTGCAGAGGTCACGTCCTCGTAAGGCAAACGAGGTCCTGTGTTTATGCGGAAGGCAGTTCAAGATGGCGGCATTCGGCAGACGATGACGACATCCGGCACAAGATGGCCTTTTCTCGTTCAGCAAGTGGCGACCACGATATCTCGTGGCCCTGCAAACTCGCGGAAGCACTGCCCGAACACTGCATTTAGTACAAAACTGACCACAATTCCCCTTTAACACGCGAATCCGGCTCGAAGGACAATTATGTTGGCGACATGCAACTAAACGCCGCTGGAGAATACTGGGGAGTATCACGTGTAAAGAGAAAAGAGAAGACACAACGCACCGAATTCACACTCGAACAGAGTTTATTATATAGAACAGAAATCACTTATAAAATTAACCGTCGTTAACTTAATTACTCAGTACGCCAAGAACGTAAGGAAGGAAGGAAGGAGGAGGGCCGAGGCGGATGCCTCGGTGAGCCAAGTAAGTGTGGAAGCGAGGTCCTTCACAAGGTGCACGCGGGGATACGCCACAAAGGACCTAGGAAGGAACGGAAATTTCTTCCCCGAACAAGGATGCCGACGGCAATCCTTAAGGAAGAAAAGTTATAGGAAACACGCCATGGCGTGTGGAAGGCGAAAGCACGCGGAGAAGCACGTGAACACGTACGCACAAGAGCAGCGCAGGAAGACGACTCCGACCCCCCACTGCTTCGCGAAACAAGGGCCTGAACATAGGCGCGTCAGCTTGGTACGAAATAGCTATTGGCGAATTGACGCCTTCTAATGCAGCGTCGCGCGAGCCAATAAACAGGCAGGTGTGACGGCATGGATCCGCGAACAGCGACAAATGTAAAAATTTCAGCCATACCGCTCGGTAAGGTAGTCCACTACCCAACACTAATAATTCAATGATATTATGATAATAATCATCCACCTCATGTTTTTCAGTTCTTTTGTTAACAGCGTCATTAGACAATATAAAGAATGTTTCATACAATAGTCGTTTATTCAGGTTGATTTCATTTTTGAGTATAGTAGTTTCGTCAAAATTAAATGAATGTCCATGTTCAAGATAGTGGTGTACTAAATCTGTTGTGCAGGGATTCGAACTTTTTAAAGACAATTTATGTTCGTTTATACGTGATTTTAAATACTGTTTTGTTTGACCGATATAAGTCAAATTACAGTCCTTACAAGGTATATTGTAAATGAGATTCGAACATTTGTCTTTATGTACCTGATCCTTGGGACTAACGAATAGTAAATCATTGCTCGAATTTATTACTGAATAACTCACACTTATACCAGCCGAAACCAAATGTCTCGCCACTCCATCACTAAGACCAAAAATGTAAGGTGTTACGAGCCGGGCGGGTTTCTAGAACGTGGCCGGCGAGCGTTATGGTTTAAACGTAATGAGACGCGATTTCGTCTCTTATTAAACTTTACTGTAGCAAGGGGGTATCGTACGTCAACAGTAGTGGGAGCTACGAATCAACGTATGATTTTAGGAAATGACGTTATTCAATCCAGATGAGCCTATAGTAGATGCTATAGGGTGCTGGCGTTGAATCGGAATTAAAAGGAAAATCTAGAGCCAGATGAGCCTATAGTAGATGCTATAGGGTGCTGGCGTTGAATCGGGATTAAAAGGAAAATCTAGAGCCAGATGAGCCTATAGTAGATGCTATAGGGTGCCGGCCGCTAGAATGGTTAATGTAGTGGATAAATGAATCCAGATGAGCCTACAGCATAAACTGTAGGGTGCTGGCGTTCATACAGGTGCGAGAGGATCTCGGGAGTGACACGAACCAGATGAGCCTACGGCATAAACCGTAGGGTGCTGGTAGGTCGTATCGGAATCAAAGGAATCTGGAACCAGATGAGCCTACGGCATAAACCGTAGGGTGCTGGTAGGTCCAGAGTGGTTAATTAGATTTTAGGTAAGGTGTTTCCCCGAGGTAGATGTACTTGTAGACTAACTGCAAGGTGCTACTCTCTGGTTAATAACGGCGCACTTGCTAGGACTGCAAATGGTCGCGCAGGTACGGAAGCAAGCCGAAAGGCACGCGCAGTCCGACACCCGCTGTTTGTGGTTTTGACCTGCTACGGTAAAGATCGTAAAGTAATAACTCTCGTAACTTTTGTTTCACTCCGAGCGGTTAGAGTGAATAATATTTGTGGGATCGTTACTCGATTATGCTTTAGATTTACTTCGAGTGGAAAGGTTTTAATTCTAGAAATAATTCTTCACTTGAATTTATGTTCTAGTAAAATATAACAAGTATATTCTTTCAATCGAATATATATACAAGTATGTTTAGTGTTTTTTGTGTAAGAGTTTAATGAATGTAAATAATAATTGAAAGCTCTAGATGTTTACCCTTAGGCAGTGACGGTTGACGAGACTTCACAATTATGATGACTCCGAACTAATCGCGAGTGATTCTAACGTGAATTGAAACGGGGGAACTCCGACCAAGAGTTGAAATAAATGCCAATGAAAAGACTGATCTTTCGAAGGTTAAAGAAAACTCGAGTAGGAACTGGGCCTAAGTCTCGTAGTATCTTGCTCAAGAGTCGTACTGAGAATAACCCGATGAGATGCATTTTCGAGGCCCTTATATAGGTCGAAAAAGCAGTGGGGATTGAAAATTTTAGGAAATCTGGTCTATGGTGGGAGTAAAGATGCTGCGGGAAAAAGACGGTTGGAAACTGTGAAATTTCGGGGGAGGTAGACCCTCGCGTTCGAGTTTTCCTTATCGCGTGGGGTCTCAAGTATAGCTATCCGAGCGTCCTAGGCGAGAGGCCAAGGGTTACGTGCGTATCGCTCTTAATGTATCCTGTCTTCGTTAGAAAAGGGGACTAAGGCGCCTGGGTGTCGCCAAGAGAAAATTCCAGGCTGAGAATTTTCGTAGGAATCATACGATTCATATGTAACAAAGGTATTGTGCCTTTCATAGGTTGTAGTTTATTTCGGTTGTCACTGACTGATAATGAATTGTAAAAATAGTCTATTCTTTTTTTAATATGGTGGTTAATAAAATGAATAGGGTAATTATTATTTAAAAGAGTGCTTCTAACTAACTCAATATTTTTCTTCCAAAAGTGAGGGTGTGACAATTTCATGGCTCTGTCTATAAGTCCTTTAATTAATCCTATTTTATGAGAAACTGGGTGTGCAGAGTGATAATTTAAATATCTACCGGACCAAGTCTTTTTTCTATAGCAGTCAGTGACAATGGTTTCACTATTCTCGAAATTGCGTATGAGTCTCACATCAAGAAAACTGATAATACCATCCTCTTCTAATTCGTGTGTGAATTTTAGACGTTCGTGATAACTATTGAATACTCGGAGACATTCATCAATACCTTCATTGGGGGCACATGTTATTATGTCGTCCACATATCTCTTAAAGAAGGGTAACCGAAATGAGAGATTATTAATATAATCAGATTGTAGCGATTCCATAATTAATTCAGCTAAAACCGGAGAAATAGGTGAACCCATCGGGGTACCAAATGTCTGTTTATATCGGAGGAGGGATGAGATGCCGGGATGGATGTTGAAGTGGAAGACGTCCTTATATGCAGCAGCGAGGTTTTGTCTTTGACGGGCTACAAGATTATATTAATCCTGTAGCCTTTTCGAAGATGGTAGCGGTGGTGTGGATCAAGTCGCGTCGCGAACACGACCGCTGCGTAATTATATTAATTACGCAACGTTAAGTCGTATCGTTCACCCGTACGCGGCATTAGTAAAACGTTGTAAACGACAAAGCGTGCGTCGCACTAGATACAGTTCACTATCGAAGAGGCACTAAATACGTGTTGTACGTTCCGAGGTTCGATCAAGAGTGTCGAATGCGGAAGCATGATCGCAAGGCCCGGAAAGGCCCGGGGTCCACACGCACGGACGCTAGTGACGTCGCTGCGCGGCGTTAGTGCGTAAGTGCGTGTGTCCAGCAGGTGCTGCCACGCGAGAATGCGGCTGCCGCTAGCAACCACATTCTTGAACAGGTATGTTATTGAATTTAAAACCTGTCGAAGACATTAAAAATTCTATTACTTCAATGAACTGTACTTTAGGAATTTTAGTGTATTTTTTAATTTGTGACCATCTTTTATTTATAGCAGAAACAACTAATTGTAAAGGTATGTTAGTGAACAGTGAAGAAACGTCTAAAGATAAGAACACGTGTCCATCAGGAACTTGTATGTTTCTAATGAATTTTACAAAAGACCAACTATCCTTCGTGAATTTAGTACAATGACCTGTTACTTGACTTAAGATGTTTGAGATAAACTTGGAAAGTTTATAAGTGGGCCCACGTGTGGAGGATACTACTATTAACCGCCAAGGTATATCTGGCTTATGTATTTTGGGTAATCCATACGCTCTTGGTGTTATAGCGTTGTGCACCACAATATATTTATATGTTTTGTCATCAATGTACCCTTTTTTTTAAGCCAGTCCCTTGCAAAATTATTATTACGTATTTGAGATGTGGATGTGTATTCACTAGTTATACGTGTGTATGTAGATTCGTCCGAAAGGAGTTTCTCGATGTTTTCTATATATTGTGTTTAATTTATGATAACAGATATATTACCTTTATCAGCTCTAATAACCAAAAGTTCATTATTATTTTTCAAAAACTTTTTTGTCTTTTTAAGTAGTGCGGAGAACTGAATATTAATTTGTTCAATGGTAGAATTTTGTTTTAGATAATTGTAAATTTTGTTAACAATTTTGAATCTGATTTGTTTTCTTTCTCTATCATTTTTGATTTTACTGATATCGTGTTCTATTTCAACTATGTAATTCATAAGCCAAGATTTGATATTGTAATTGTTAAATGAAAATTTTGGACCCAAGGATATTACAAATTGAACTTCTTTCGGAATGTTAGTGTCAGTCATCAATTTATATACCATTTCTCAGTGTCTATCGATTCAATAATCTTCCCCACTGTTCCACCGTGAACAAATATTCCCACGATCGAAGAAAATGTAGATTTTAGAAAACGCGCAACACGGGACCCATTGTCCAACACTTGAGTGCACGTGGGCCCAAAGACCCACGTGCAACCCATAAATTCAACGCCGAATTCCAATTTCCGGACCTCCTAGCGAAAGCTAGAAGGTAAATTTACCACCCATTGATCATTGAGAACGACAAAAGAAAAAAGATTAGTTAGTCCGAACAACCTCGCGACCGGACGGACCTATGCAGAGACATTGTATCAGCACGACGCGAATTCAATTAGTTTATTGACCGTGAAATTGTACTGTGCAGTCAACATTGCTCCTCCCGTGTGATAGTGATAGATATAATTAAATCGCATATGTAAAGGTTACCGTGGGTCTAGTCATATGCGGATTCGAGGAGCTATCGACTCCATCATCTTCCATACGTATATGTGGACTACGCTTCCCATATGCAAGCGGATTCCACCTATGTTATGTAGATTCCACCAGGGATCTAGTCATAGGCGGATCCGAGGAGCTACCGACTCCATCATCTTTCATACGTGTATGTGGACTACGCTTCCCTTACATAAGCGAATCCCACATATGTAGATTCCACGGAGCCCATCTTTACTGTCAACATTTTGAATCTACTAAAATATATATATATTTTAGATATTTAACGTTCATCCCTCACTTATCGTTTTAGGAATAAGTAATACTTTGTAACTTCTTGGGGTTTTTTATGCCACACGGCTTTTTCCCCAACGAGCCAATAAATGTCATTAATTTTGGGGCTCAATTGATTGATTTTATTTCACGATTACCTTCAATTCCAATTCTCCTTTTGATAAATTTTGAAACACGGAATTTCTTCGTGTTGAAGAGATTTCGACGAAACACCCACTGAGTTTAAAAACGCGATTCGAGAAGACTGGACGAGAGTTTCCGTTCAAGAGACAAAAACCCTTATTAACAACACCATGCCTAAGAGAATTTTTAAGGTAATTAATAATAATGGAGGTCCAACAAACTATTAGAAACATTAATAAAATTATATATTATTTTTATTTGTTGCTAATTTGGTAAAAAAAACTGATGCTTTTATACCAATTTCCACCCAAAATACAAGCATTTCTGGTTTTTGTTGTGATATTCTCAAAATAACATGAAAGAATATCACTTAGTTATATTTTTTACTTGAAAACAGTTGAAAGTTGTTGAATATATGACATAAACGTTGTTTGAGATAAATAAACTTGTTATATGTGCAAAAAACTCAGTGCCTTTATATCAATTTCCACCAGTGTATACATCCACATCTCAGATACGTAATAATAATTTTGCAAGGGACTGGCTTAAAAAAAAGGGTACATTGATGACAAAACATATAAATATATTGTGGTGCACAACGCTATAACACCAAGAGCGTATGGATTACCCAAAATACATAAGCCAGATATACCTTGGCGGTTAATAGTAGTATCCTCCACACATGGGCCCACTTATAAACTTTCCAAGTTTATCTCAAACATCTTAAGTCAAGTAACAGGTCATTGTACT
Organism: Mimumesa dahlbomi; assembly: GCA_917499265.3. NCBI lineage: Eukaryota > Metazoa > Arthropoda > Insecta > Hymenoptera > Crabronidae > Mimumesa > Mimumesa dahlbomi. The sequence goes on from OU824124.1 coordinate 11,308,832, forward strand.
AAATTTACGAAGGATAGTTGGTCTTTTGTAAAATTCATTAGAAACATACAAGTTCCTGATGGACACGTGTTCTTATCTTTAGACGTTTCTTCACTGTTCACTAACATACCCTTACAATTAGTTGTTTCTGCTATAAATAAAAGATGGTCACAAATTAAAAAATACACTAAAATTCCTAAAGTACAGTTCATTGAAGTAATAGAATTTTTAATGTCTTCGACAGTTTTTAAATTCAATAACATACCTGTTCAAGAATGTGGTTGCTAGCGGCAGCCGCATTCTCGCGTGGCAGCACCTGCTGGACACACGCACTTACGCACTAACGCCGCGCAGCGACGTCACTAGCGTCCGTGCGTGTGGACCCCGGGCCTTTCCGGGCCTTGCGATCATGCTTCCGCATTCGACACTCTTGATCGAACCTCGGAACGTACAATACGTATTTAGTGCCTCTTCGATAGTGAACTGTATCTAGTGCGACGCACGCTTTGTCGTTTACAACGTTTTACTAGTGCCGCGTACGGGTGAACGATACGACTTAACGTTGCGTAATTAATATAATTACGCAGCGGTCGTGTTCGCGACGCGACTCGATCCACACCACCGCTACCATCTTCGAAAAGGCTACAGGATTAATATAATCTTGTAACCCGTCAAAGACAAAACCTCGCTGCTGCATATAAGGACGTCTTCCACTTCAACATCCATCCCGGCATCTCATCCCTCCTCCGATATAAACAGACATTTGGTACCCCGATGGGTTCACCTATTTCTCCGGTTTTAGCTGAATTAATTATGGAATCGCTACAATCTGATTGTATTAATAATCTCTCATTTCGGTTACACTTCTTTAAGAGATATGTGGACGACATAATAACATGTGCCCAAAATGAAGGTATTGATGAATGTCTCCGAGTATTCAATAGTTATCACGAACGTCTAAAATTCACACACGAATTAGAAGAGGATGGTATTATCAGTTTTCTTGATGTGAGACTCATACGCAATTTCGAGAATAGTGAAACCATTGTCACTGACTGCTATAGAAAAAAGACTTGGTCCGGTAGATATTTAAATTATCACTCTGCACACCCAGTTTCTCATAAAATAGGATTAATTAAAGGACTTATAGACAGAGCCATGAAATTGTCACACCCTCACTTTTGGAAGAAAAATATTGAGTTAGTTAGAAGCACTCTTTTAAATAATAATTACCCTATTCATTTTATTAACCACCATATTAAAAAAAGAATAGACTATTTTTACAATTCATTATCAGTCAGTGACAACCGAAATAAACTACAACCTATGAAAGGCACAATACCTTACATTTTTGGTCTTAGTGATGGAGTGGCGAGACATTTGGTTTCGGCTGGTATAAGTGTGAGTTATTCAGTAATAAATTCGAGCAATGATTTACTATTCGTTAGTCCCAAGGATCAGGTACATAAAGACAAACGTTCGAATCTCATTTACAATATACCTTGTAAGGACTGTAATTTGACTTATATCGGTCAAACAAAACAGTACTTAAAATCACGTATAAACGAACATAAATTGTCTTTAAAAAGTTCGAATCCCTGCACAACAGATTTAGTACACCACTATCTTGAACATGGACATTCATTTAATTTTGACGAAACTACTATACTCAAAAATGAAATCAACCTGAATAAACGACTATTGTATGAAACATTCTTTATATTGTCTAATGACGCTGTTAACAAAAGAACTGAAAAACATGAGGTGGATGATTATTATCATAATATCATTGAATTATTAGTTACATAACTAAATGCGACATAACAACTTTACGTATGACACCTCTTCGTTCTTTGTTTACCATTGTAAAGAATAACTTACAATATTCTTTAGTCAACTAACATCGTTTTGACAGTTTATAAAACATAGTCGTTGAATTTCAGGGTGTTGGGGAAGGGGCGACCGTCGGTAAATTAGCCCGTTAGGCTTAATTATGATTTCGCCCACCGCGGTCGCCTCTGCCTAGAGCACACATCTCCGCACCCCGCCACCTCTCCTCACCGTGCCTTCGCGCCTCGTGTTGTTTGTGTATATACAGGGTGTCCCAGTTCCCAGGACGTTCATTACACCTTTGGATAGCTCAGGTAATTCTAAGATACGGATCATTAGTTTCAGCGTCCCATCACAATCCGTGGCCGAGTTATTAACGAAAAACGACAGCCAATCAGAGGGCTCCGTTTGGCGCGGCAGCGCGACAGTTCCTACTGTTACAAGTTAATGTCTTGTAGTTGCGGGAGTGTTTATGCCGCCGCGTCAACGGGCCTCTTGAAAGGGATACAGACCGAGTACTAACACACTAGCACGAAAAATGTATCGATGAGTCTATGTCACTGGGTCACTTTACTTGCCGGCGTCACCGAAAAAAGGTCTAATTTATGACTTTACCTCTTGCGCACATCCTACGGACTAGCATCGTTCGCACTCCACCGGTTTACCCTGCAAACTTTACAGAACACTGCACAATAAATTCACATTGAAAAGAATGACCGTTGCCTGATAATTTTCACCTTAGATTTGATTAAATTATTATAAAGAATGTATGCTTTCGCACACTTGTTCCATTTGTCCAGCGAAAGAGATAGATTCTTCACCCACGAGAAAGTTTGATTATTAATCGATTAACAATACATCCGAAATTACGCGGACTCCATTTCGTGGTGACTTTTTCGTCTTTGCACTTCCAACCTTTTCCATTTTCCACACAAATACGTTTTCCGAAGAATAGATGAAGCGAAGGAGAGACGTCTGTTACCGAAAGAATAGTAACAGTAAACAGATGTCCACAGAAAAAGACCACAATGTCAATCTACGTTGAAAGTATGAGTAGTTCTGAAAGGAGCCGATAATTTAATCGATCTGTTTGATGTCCCCACGTTGAATGTACGCGTGGACCTAAAAAAAGCGTATTCGGTAAGTTAATAATATCGATAGTTAATAATATCCCGTAGAAAGCGTATTGCTGCCGCGACCGTACGTTTCCTGTTATAAAAATGTCGAGGAAACGGTCTGGTATCGCTCCAACACATTCCTGTAAGAGGCTGCTGAAACCCGAAACGTAACAATGAAAGCGCTGTTAAGAATTCAAGTGACGAACTCTGGTCTTCTCGACAACACATGCAGCGATTCGACATGGAAAACCTGGACGCCAAATGTAGCGATTGTGGAAATTTTTGAAACATCCATTCCGTCCGTACCTCCCACTATCCTTAGTACGCCAAAGGGCGAAATGAAAGCAAAGAGGGGAACGGGACGTTCCGATACACGAAGACGACCCCGAGAAATACAGAATCATTTTTTCTGCCGAACTGAACAGTTCTACGAGTCACTAAGAAGAAATCTATCATTACGAAGGAAACGTATTTGTGTAGAAAATCAAAAACGTTGGAAGTGCAAAGACGAAAAAGTCACCCCGGAGTGAAGTTCGCGTAATTTCGGATGTATTGGTAATCGATTAATAATCAAACTTTCTCGGTGATGAAGAATCTATTCCTTTCGCTGAACAAATGGAACAAGTGTACGAGTGCATACATTCTTTATAATAATCTAATCAAATCTAAGGTGAAAATTATCAGGCAACGGTCTTTTTTTTTAATGTGAATTTATTGTGCGGTGTTCTGTAAAGTTTGCGGCGTAAACCGATGGTGTGCCAGCGGTGAAATTCCATAGGGTACGCGCAAGAGGTAATGTCATAAATTAGACCTTTTTTCGGTGACCCAGTGACAGACTCATCGATACATTTTTCGTGGAAGTGTGTTAGTGCTCGGTCTGTATCCCTTTCAAGGGCTCCGTTGACGCGGCCGCATAAACACTCCCGCTACTACAAGACATTAACTTGTACCAGTAGGAACTGTCGCGCTGCCGCGCCAAACGGAGCCCTCTGATTGGCTGTCGTTTTTCGTTAATAACTCGGCCACGGATTGTGATGGGACGCTGAAACTAATGATCCGTATCTTAGAATTACCTGGGCTATCCAAAGGTGTAACGAACGTCCTGGGAACTGGGACACCCTGTATGTGTGAAATCGCGTGATGCCCTTATATGGTCATTTTCGGGATCCGCGACACTGATTGGTGCCAATACCAATCAGTGTCGCAAATCTATGTGAATAGACAAAGGCCATGTAAGTGGGTCAAGTACAGTCCTCGTTCTACTTCTGCTTCGAGTGTGCGAATATCTTTGCCGCGGTTTAAAGTGCAGTGAACTCCTTTTGTTGTGTGAGATCCCTCGATTGATTGAGTGAGCTTCATCGTTAAGCGATATCCGAGGCAGGTACGTTCCGGATGGAAATTGTTTGATTTATTCGAAATCTTCCACGTTCCTTCCTTCCCGAACTACGGCGGCGAATGCCATCGCGCGCCAAGTGTAGTTCCTCCGCTCCTCTACCGTTCCTGACTCTTGGAGTCTGGTGTCCCGTGTTCCGGGCAAGCGTTGTGCTGGCCCATCCTTCCTGCCTTCTACCCGCGCGTTAACTAAACTAAGGATTTGGTTAATCGATTTCTATTGTGGGGCTTTAAATTAACGCTCCCTCTCCTCACTTAAGCTGTTCCCAGCTGACCAGCACTCCTCCTTCTATTCTCATACACAGGGTATAGTTTTTCTGGTTTCCACATACCAAGATTAATATCTTATAGTAATTGTTCAATTCGCGAAGTTTGTGAGTGAAACTCCCGAACGAGGGGATTAAGGATCGGACAACACGGGAGGTGATATTCAGCGGGATACGTTTGGTAACGAGAGAGGGCGAGAAATTAACTGCTCCGTTTTGAACTTTGACCGTTGCCGGATGGCAATGTACTGTACACGGCAAAACGATAACGACAAAGACACAACACTGTACACTTATATCTGAATAAAACTATACAAAATATATAAGGGCTAGTCCCAGTCTTTAAATACTAACACTCGACTCGTCGGCAAGGGCCGGACGAGGATATTACAATAATTACTTCGCGAAGGCGCGGGAAACAAAAGAAGAATTAATCGGCACGGCCGTTAATTGCGTGATCGCTCAATGACGGATATACAAAGAGTGTCTTAATTAACGTTAATTACAAATTAACAGCGGCGAGGACGCCCATTGGGCGGAGTGACGTCAGGCTAGCGACGCGCTATCTTCTAGCGCTGGCGCACACTCGCTACCCAGAGGTTCGCGCGTCACGACCGTTCGCTGCCGCCGGATGGCGCAGGTAGTCGCGCGAACAGTAATGTTTGGTCTTTTACCATCTAATAAAAATGTCCAATGAACTTTTATTATTAGATAGGTACATTGTTGTTGTAGGCAGTTCGTTTATGCCTTAAAGGCGAGGTAACGGTGCCGATCACCTTACGGGTGTGAGGCGTACACTAACTGTTGTTGTAGGCAGTCCTAGCGGTCCCTGGCTTTTGTTAGAGTGACAATAGCAACATTGATAAACAATGTTTAAAGGCTAAAAAGCCAGAAAAACGCGACCGGAAAGTTGTCCGAGCGGCGCAAGTAAAGTTACAATAGTAACGCGCCCGACTCGATTTTTGACGCTACCGTCTCGTCATAGGCACAAGCTCTGACCCGATTTTCAAAGGGTCACCTTGGTGCAAAAAGGCAACACGTCGCTACGAACTTAGAAAAATTTTCTAAGTTCAAAAAATTCTCATAAGACCGGAGAAAATTTTACAAGATCTGAAATGTCACTCTAAGGTGTCCACAAAAGCTGGGTTCTGGAGCGATGTGCGAATACAGCCCAAAAATACTTGGCCATAGCTTAACAGTCGCTCAAGTCGAAGATGGCCCCACCTCTACATGGTCGCTTTGGGAATCAACCTTGCAAAACCTGCAAGGGCGAACGGGGCCACGGCGAAGCATCGAGAGGGACCGACTCTCGAGCTGCGTAAGCAGTGCTACCGGTACGATTCCGGACGGTCAATTTTCTGCCACGCTTCGGCTACACGGCAAACATACACCTACACACCTCACAGGGATAACTGAGGAAAGTGCGGCAGTGGTCCTCTGGTGGTTCGATCGCGATTAGCGTTCAGATCTCGCATGGAGGGTACAGATTATAAACCAGTAAAGCCACCGCTGGGCCGCCAGATAGTACAGGGGCCCGGGCCGGCCTAGCCAGCACGGCCTGGCTGCCTCACCAGCTGGCGCATAATCTTGTCGGGCGTAGTATTGCCAGGAGGCGCCTGGAAAGGGCCATGCTACGTTCGGCGGGGGGCTCTTCCGAGGCCACCATGTGTGTTCGGCGTGAAATCGGGTGCGTCCTCGCCCTTGGATGTACACTGTCGTACGGAACTTGGAAATCCGCACACACGTACACATAACAAAAACATACAAAAATTGGGAATCATGATAAATACAAACAAATGTAAGAATATCAAGTGTGGCTCCCAAGACCAAACAACCGAGCGTCCTAGCTCAAAAGAAACTAACCGTGAGAGGAGAGCCGAGAAACCCGGCACGTCCTCAAAGAATGCCCAAAAGGGCGAAAAGGCTGCAGTAGCGGCTGGAGAAAAATCCTCCGACAGCGAAAAGGCCAGGAATTTGACGGTCCGACTAAGCCGAGTCCCTGTCCCGACAAGGAGCAGGGAAAACTCGACAATAATAAAGACTGAAGTAGTCGAGGAGGGACCCGATGCGGGCATCCTCGACGAAATAGTCGCGACAAAAGCGAAGAGCCAGGTCGCTGTCTCCATCGTGAGCAGCGGCGCTACGGCCTCTTCGAAAGTCGAAGTAAAGGCCCATACGGCTATTGAGAGCCAGGGTAATGACCGCGCTCGAACTCCTGTCCCGTCGGAGGACATGGACTTCGAGCAGGTCACTTATAAGAGGAAACGTCCAGTGAGCTCTCCGGAGCCTACGGACGTTCCTGAAAAATCGATAAAGACGGTTCGGGTTACCACGCCCGCGACCGTCGCAAAAGCTAAAAAGAAACCCCAAAAAGGGGCTAGAGAGAACGTGGCAGTCGCGCCGAAGGCGCAGACTACCGGTAAGCCCACCTCGGCTAGCCCGGTCTCCGGGAAGGAGCCGAGGGGACAGATTAAAAGGGCCCCGGGAGCCGCAGACTCCAACTTGAAAAAAGGAAAGGCAGTGACGGAGACACTGCCTTTACCTAAATTTCGGCCTCTCGAGCTCGTAAGAGCAGAAGCCGTAACCCATGATAAGGCTCTGTTGAGTCTCTGCCTTGATCCTCTCAGGAAGATCAATAAGGAGACCACAGGTCTTATTATGGGGAATGTGTCGGCACTGTCGGCCCTCATGCAGGAACTGCTCCTACGGAACAGTTTCCTCGAGGGAAAACTCAGCGTGGCGGACGGGGAGATTAGAAAATCTCAAGTCGCCGTTGAGACCGCGGTGTCGAAGTCGCTAAAAGTCGCGAAGCGACTTGAAGCGACGAGTGCGCTACCACCGTCGAAGCCGACGTCCTACGCGGACGCGGCGAGACGAGTTGGCCAGAAAGGGATTCCTGCTGCGGCAAAGTCGACGCCACTCCACGTGGTGAAGATCTTCCCCCAGGACAAGAAGACCTTCAAGGACAGTGATGCGACTAAGCGCGCTGTCCTTAATCTGGTCAAACCGACCAAGGCCCAAATTCGAGTGCGCTCGATTAAGCGGATCCACAGCGGTGGAATTTCCGTCGAAACCGAGAGGCCCGAGGATTTGAAGGCCTTTACGGAGTCGTCACAGCTCAGGAAAGCTGGGCTTAAGACGGCTCTAGTTGCGAAGAGGAGCCTGAAGATAATAATCTTCGACGTTCCTCAAAATTTGTCCGAGGAGGAACTAACCTCCTGCTTGAAAAAGCAGAACTCGGGAGACGCAGCCGGTTTCGACGCGTCCGAATTTCTGAAGCCACGGTTTAAGACAAAAGGCAGAGGAGACGGACGCTCGAACTGGGTTGTAGAGGTGTCTCCCAGTGTGAGAAAGCAGATTTTGAGCAATGGTCGAGTGTTTGTCGGCTGGCTGTCCTGTAGAGCACAGGATTACGTCGCCGCCACTCGATGCTTCAAGTGTCAGATGTTTGGGCACGTTGCCAAACACTGCCGAAGCGACAGCGAAGTCTGTGAACATTGTGCCGAAAAAGGGCATAATTCTGCCGCTTGCAGCAGCAAGAGCAAAAAGCCGGTTTGCTCGAACTGCGAAGCGAGCGGTAAGAAGACCGGCATTAGCCATAAGGCGAGAGATAAGTGCTGTCCTTGTTACAAGGCGGCAGTGGAACGCGAAATCTCTCGTACCAACTATGGCTAACGCCGAGAATATTCGAACTCGTCGACCAATGCGGATCCTGCAGCTCAATATGCAGCGATCCAAAATTGTCACAGACGAGACACGAATGAAAATGGACAAGAGAAACATGGATGTGTTGCTCGCACAGGAACCCTACAGTTTCCGCGGAAAAATCCCGGGACTAGGGCTAGCGACTCGAACAGCATCTTTTGGCACCGTGGATGGCCCGGCGTGTATGGCTGCAGTAGCAGTCAGAAACCCGGACATTACGGTCGTCAAAATGTCGCACCTGTCGGACACGCATCTTTCTTGCGTCCATTTGAGCGGAAAATGTGGATCTTACCACATCGTGAGCCAGTACTTCCAATTCTCGGAAGAGATTGAAGTAAGTCTGGCTCGGCTTGAAAAGATGCTTATAGCACTTAACCACAAGAGAGTCATTATTGCTGCAGATGTTAATGCAAAATCTGCCCTTTGGGGCAGTGCAGAGACTGACGGGCGAGGGGAAAAACTCGAAGAGTTCCTCGCGCAGCATGGACTGATTGTGGTAAACGAGGCCGGAGGTATTCCTACCTTTTCCGGCCCCGTCGGTGAGTCTCACATCGATGCCACATTCGTGACATTCGATATTTTGAACGCACTACGGTCCTGGAAGATTCATCCGAATCTAACATCCAGCGACCATCGAGCGATTGAATTTGTCGTCGACTTTGATGTCGACGTTGAACGCACTACAGGAAACCATTCCCGCCAGGGAAGGTTTCTTACGAGCAAAGCCAATTGGATGAGATTTGACAAGCTCCTGCTTAAAGCAAAGAGAACTCTGCCCTGCGAGGACTTACAAAGTCCCGCAGAAGTCAAACAGCTAGCGGAACGCATCGAAAACTCGATCATAACCGCATGCAGAGGTTCTATGCGCTGCAAGCAATGGACCAGAAAGTCAGTCCCCTGGTGGGGGCACGATTTATCGAAGTGAAAGAAACTCGTCTATAAACTTAGACGAGACTTTCAGAGCGAAAGAGATGGTATTGTCAGAGCGGCCAAGAAAGCGAAGTATCTCGTCGAGAGAAAGGCTTTCACGGCTGCCGTGCGTAACGCAAAGCTACGCAGTTGGAAAGCGTATGTTACCGAACAGGGGAACAGAGAGCCATGGGGACTTGTATATAAGATCACCCAAGGAAAGTTGAATATCGATGAAGCTATTAGTAACCTTCGAACACCCGAAGGCGGCTATATGATGGATTGGCACACCACAGCGGAAACTCTATTAAATGAATTAATTCCGGATGACCGTATGGAAGACGAAACAGATCGTCAAAAACAGACACGAATCGACGTTGCCACAGATCCAGACACAGAGGATACCCATTCCTTCCCCCTGTCTGAGAGCGGCAACGCGATTTCAAGCCTAAAAAGGCGCAAATGTCCAGGTTTGGACCTTATTGAGACTGAAGTAGTTCAACGTTCGTGGGGTTCCCTGAACGGAGAACTACTCAGATTATATAATGGATGTCTGAAATATGGAGTATTCCCTGTGAGATGGAAAATAGGATCATTAAAGATCCTACTCAAAAGTCCCACAAAACCCGGGACAGAAACCAAGTCGTATAGACCGATTTGTCTGCTTTCGATACTTGGCAAAGTACTTGAGAAGTTGATTGTTCACCGGCTCTCAAACGTGTTCCTAGATCCACGTTTTTCTTCGGATCGGCAGTACGGATTTAGATCGGAACGATCCACGGAGGATGCCGTGGTAAAATTCCGGAATCTTGTATCTGCTCGAGAAGAGAAATACGTGATCGCGCTCCTGTTCGATATCTCTGGAGCATTCGATAATGTCTGGTGGCCGAGTATCTTTAATAATTTAAAGTTACGAAGCTGCCCTCGAAACCTTTATCGGCTCCTGGCGAACTACTTCGTGAACCGTGACGCGACAATCGTTACCAACAGCGGATCGGTATCGAAGTCAGTTTCAAAAGGATGTCCGCAAGGGTCCGTTCTCGGTCTTAGCTGTTGGAATCTCATATTCGATGAGATTCTACAGCGACTTGTCAGCGGGTTCGATTGCGAACCCATCGCCTATGCTGATGACCTCCTCGTGATTGTCCCTGGCAACTCGAGGGTGGAACTTCAGGCAAAAGGGCAGGCGGTTGCGAACGAGATTTCTGCGTGGTGCGCCTCGCAGAAACTCTCGCTAGCGGCCGCTAAGACCGAGATGATTCTCGTTCGGGGAAACCTGGACTTGAATCGGGCCCCTGTGATAAAGGTGGACGGACGAAGCGTTCCTTTCAGTAATACCGTAAGGTATCTTGGAGTTCATTTCGATTTGCGATTGGGAATTAATTCCCATGTCGAAATTCTCCGGGCGAAATGCTTGCAAACGTTCAACGCGTTGGCAAGAATCGCCCGATCCAATTGGGGATTGGAACATCCAGCTCTGCGTACGATGTACAACGACTTATTCGTTCCGATCATAACATACGCCGCTGCAGGGTGGGCTGACCGCTTGGGCGCGAAGGCGAGGAGAATCCTCGCTAGCGCCCAACGTCAAGTCTTACTTTGTACCACGAAAGCCTATCGTACGGTGTCTCACGATGCGATTCATGTAATCGCGGGCGAGATACCGATAGACTTAGTGGTCGCGGAGCGTGCGTGTGTTTATAGAGCTCGAAGACAGATCGATGTCGATTGCGGTAATTGCCATATCACCGGCCTTGGTCTGGCCGCCGAGGAAGTTTCGACATCTGCAGCGTTAACTGCGGTGAGAAACGAAATCCTTAGGATATGGCAGAATCGATCGGCTTCGTCGAAGGACGGTCGAACGACTTTCCGTTTCTTCAAAGACGTAACTCAGAGACTCAACTCGTATTGGGTGGAACCAGACCACTATGTATCTCAATTCCTGAGTGGACACGGAGATTTCCGTGCGAAACTCATGGAATTTGCTTTGGTTGAGGACAAAGAGTGTGAGTGTGGTGAGATGGAAACATCGCATCATGTTCTATACTACTGTCCGAAATACCTGGTGGCAAGAATGTCCTTAGAACAAGCCGGCGAAAGAATCGGTCTTCCCGGCTACCCAGTCAGTCTACCCAGCTGTTTGCAGGCGGTGTCTTCGGAGAAGCTACGAATTACCGGTTGGCGACGCTACTGCTTTGGGTCCTCTCAGAACCCGTCTTGAAACACGGACCAAGGAGTCTAACATGTGCGCGAGTCAATGGGACAGATAAACCTAAAGGCGCAATGAAAGTGAAGGTCGGCCTCCGCGTCGACCGAGGGAGGATGGGCCGCGTCGCGATGCAGCTCCGCACTCCCGGGGCGTCTCGTTCTCATCGCGAGAAGAGGCGCACCCAGAGCGTACACGTTGGGACCCGAAAGATGGTGAACTCTGCCTGGTCAGGACGAAGTCAGGGGAAACCCTGATGGAGGTCCGTAGCGATTCTGACGTGCAAATCGATCGTCGGAACTGGGTATTGGGGCGAAAGACTAATCAAACCATCTAGTAGCTGGTTCCCTCCGAAGTTTCCCTCAGGATAGCTGGCACTCGGTTGATTTTTGTGTACGAGTCTCATCTGGTAAAGCGAATGATTAGAGGCCTTGGGGCCGAAACGACCTCAACCTATTTTCTAACTTTAAATGGGTGAGATCTCTGGCGTGCTTGAACTATGAAGCCACGAGATTTCGGATCAGAGTGCCAAGTGGGCCAATTTTGGTAAGCAGATCTGGCGCTGTGGGATGAACCAAACGCAGAGTTAAGGCGCCTAAGTAGACGCTTATGGGATACCATGAAAGGCGTTGGTTGCTTAAGACAGCAGAACGGTGGCTATGGAAGTCGGAATCCGTTAAGACATATGTAACAACTCACCTGCCGAAGCAACTAGCCCTGAAAATGGATGGCGCTGTAGCATCGCGCCTATACTCCGCCGTCAGCGGCAAGTGGGGCGGGATCCTCTCGGGGATCCCTCCATGAAGCTCTAACGAGTAGGAGGGTCGCGGCGGTGTGCGCAGAAGGGTCTGGGCGTGAGCCTGCCTGGAGCCGCCGTCGGTGCAGATCTTGGTGGTAGTAACAAATACTCCAGCGAGGCCCTGGAGGACTGACGTGGAGAAGGGTTTCGTGTGAACAGCCGTTGCACACGAGTCAGTCGATCCTAAGCCCTAGGAGAAATCCTATGACGATGTGGTGTCTTGTCATATTTGAGCGATATATAATACATATACTAAATGATTTTTATCGATCGTTATATAAATTTTGTGTAAAAAATAACTTACTTGGCCTTTATTACGACCTTCAAATTTTTTATCTTCAAATTTTTGAAGATCGTAATAAAGGCCAATTAAGTTATTTTTTACACAAAATATAATACATATGTGTGAGATGGAAAATATATAAGAAACACACCCGCTGGGCGAAAGGGAATCCGGTTCCTATTCCGGAACCCGGCAGCGGAACCGCAATCCATTCGGGCCCTCGTAAGAGTGTTCGTCGGGGTAACCCAAAATGACCTGGAGACGCCGTCAGGATATCCGGGAAGAGTTTTCTTTTCTGTATAAGCGTTCGAGTTCCCTGGAAAACTCTAGCAGGAACGCGAAGAGCACCGCAGTTGGGGCGGTGTCCAGATCATCCCCTCGGACCTTGAAAATCCAGGATTGATTGATTGATTGATTAATTGATTAATTGATTGATTGATTGATTTATTGTTTCGTCCTAGGGGTGGGCCCCTCTAAGGACAGGAAAATAGAGTACAGCAAGACGACAAGATATAACATTAATATAAAATATAAAAAATACAAAAACATGTAAAAAATAAAATACATTAAAATACAAAATGAACATAACACCTATAACTATAATTACAAGCAAGTTGTAATAAGAATAAAAATTAAATGCATAAATGAATGAATAAATGATGAAATATAAATGAATGAAATACAATGCAAATAATGAAAATGAGATGAGATGAAGTGACGTGACACGATGTGAGATAAGAACACGGCAGAAATGAGAGACAAGAAGGTAAGAGACAGAAGAAAAGACGGAAAGACGAAAGGGCGTAAAGGTGAGAACCACGAAAAACGAAAACAGGCCCTAGACGGCGAAGGATAAGAGGTGTCGGTAAAGACACCTCTTGAACTCAGACCGAGAGGGGGAAGAACGAATAGAAGGGGGAAGGCCGTTCCAGAGGCGGACTCCAGCAACGGCAAGAGAGCGCCCCATGATCTCTCTGCGGTGTCTGGGTAGGAGGAGATGATGTGCTGAGGTTCGGACGGAGGTCCTAGCCGCAGCATCAGACGATTAGGTGAAGAGCTCGGAAAATGGGTCCGAGTTTCCAGCCAATATAGGGTGCAGCCGGTCGTACACAAAGAAACCCAGGAAATAATCTCGGCGTGCAGACGGCCGGAGCCACCCCAGGCGGGCATAGAGAGGGGAGACATGAGCGTCCAAGGGGGCTCGGAAGATGAACCGAAGAGCCGAATTAAAAGCGCGGGTAAGTCTGATGTCCTCCACCACCCCAAGATGGCGGTAGACCAGCGAACAATAATCGAGGTGGGGGAGGACGAGAGACCGAACGAGTTCCACCTTGGCGCGAACTGGCAGTGCGAAACCGTTTCTGCGAAGTAGGTAGAGCGTACGACGCATCTTACCACTGACAGTCACAGCATGCCCTCGCCAGTCCAGCGTCGAACTGAGGACTACTACCAGGGATGAGACGGACACAGAGAGAGGGATAGGAACATGGTTGACTACAATGGGGGGAGGGGGATCAGAGTAAATAGAGTTAATATAACGTGACGAACCAAGGATGATAGACTGAGTTTTGGATGGGTTGAGGGAGAGGGATTTGCGGGTACACCAACTTACCAGCCTCTCAATATTGAGGTTTAGGAGTGAGATAGTGGGCTCCAGAGCAGTAGGCAGACAATGTGCATATATTTGCACATCATCTTTGTATTTAACAATTTTAACCCCAGAGAGGACGGAGTTCGCATCCGCTAGGTAGATGGAAAAAAGAAGTGGACCCAAGACAGAGCCTTGAGGAACACCGGAAGTGACAGAGGACCAAGAGGAATGGGAACGGCCCGAGAACACAGCTTGCCTGCGGCCAGTAAGATAGGAGGAGAACCACGCAAGCACCGAGGATGAGAGGCCGAGGGATGTCAGCCTGGACATGAGGATCGCATGGTCAACAGTATCCAAAGCCTTGGAAAAGTCCAGGCAAACCAGAACTGTGACCATGCGAGCATCAATGGCGCCGCGGACATCCTCGACCACCCGGAGAAGCGCACTCTGGGTAGAGCGACCCGCGACGAAGGCATGTTGTATAGGATCAAGGAGATGATGAAGTGAGAGGAAATGAAGGAGCTGCCTGAGGACAATCCGTTCCAGGATTTCCATACAGAAGGAAAGGTGGAGGATGAGAGAGATAGGTTAAAAAGATCCAATAGATAGGAGAATAGGTAGGGGGAACAGATCCTTAGGAACCGCGGCGGGAGAGAGTCCGACGGAGCAGTAGAGGAGGAGGAGAAAGAATAAAGGGGTAATAGGTCGTCAGGCGTGATGTAGAAAAAATAGAATCGAGAGTCAGAGAAGGTAGAAAGATCAGAGGAGAGAGACTGATAAGATGAAGAGAGAGAAGAGGACGAGGGATGAAGAGAAGAGGAGAAGTAGGAACTGAGATGAGAGAGGGAGATGAACGGAGGAAGAAGTAAAGGAGGAGAGGAACGGACCACACGGAGGACTCTAAGCCTCCGCCAGGCATCAGACACCGAAGTAGCACCACCCAGAGTCGCGCAAATGTAATCCCCCCTAGCCGACCGAACCATCGCACATACTCTTCCCCTGAGGAATTTGTAACGGGCCTGCAGCAGAGGATCCCCAGAGCGGATGAAGGCGCGCCTGCAGGTACCCCGCTCGCTCATAAGAGAGCGGATCTCCGGTGTGAGCCACGGGGCAGGTGGACGACCGAGTGGTAACGTTCGAATCGGGCAGAGTCGATTCAAGGCCCCCACCAGGACGCAGTTTAAGGTCACAAGCCGCTGGTCAACAGACCCATGAGAGAGGGATGGAATGGAAGACAAACATGTAAATGGAGAGATAACAGAAGTGGAAGATGAAGATGAAGAAGGGGTGAGGAAAAAAGATGACAGGGACTCCGGTAGTGTGCAAGGGTAGAGCCGGCGAGAGGCCGGAGAAGGGAGAGTACGACGGACAGGGAAGGCATAGTCTAAGTGGATAAGGTCATGGGAGGAGAGGAAAGGAACAGGGAACTGCCCCAAATTGGAGACCTGAGAAGGGAAGGAGACAGAGCAGATGTCTAGTAATGAATGAGAGTGGGAGGTGTGATGGGTGGGTGAGAGAGGAAGGAGGGAGAGTCCAAAAGTGGGCAGAGTACGAATCAGAAATTCCGCGTCGTGAGAGCCCGAGAGAAGGTCCGCGTTGAGATCTCCAAGGACGACCATGTCACCCACATGAGACGACGTCGAAGCGAGGATAAGGTCAAGAGGCTAAAGGGCAAGATGAGGAGCACGGTAGGCAACACAGATAGAATAGAATAGAATAGAATAGAATATTATTTATTGTGCGTCCTAGGGGTAGGCCCTATAAGGACAACAAAACAGTTAAATAAATGAATACAAGAATAATAATCAAATAAAGAAATAAAAACAGTAATTACAAAAAGTGGTAATACAATGAAATAGATGGTAATGAAATGAAATGGGCATAATGGTAAGTAGCATGTTAGGAAAGCTGTAGCGTGAGTTCCCGCAGCGCCTGCCGCATGCCTGTACTTCTAACACGTTAGTCGGCTTGCAAATGATGTGTGTGTGAGGAATCGGCTATCGTCGCCGTCGATCGACAATCGGCAAGTTTTTTTTTAAGAGCCCTGACTAACGCAGGAAACGAGCGCGGAACGGCGAGCTCAGACGTAATCTGGTGCTACGCAATAGCTGATCTTCTTGTATCCATAATTAAGTTAATAAATAGTTTTGTTCGAGTTAAGGTATAACACCTTAGTGCTATAATTCATCGCCACCGGATCAATTGCACTCCTCTATTTCATTGCCGAATAATCACTACGAACAAGCGAACGTGTGATTCTCGCTTGATTCTTGAACAAGCAGAAGATGTGACAATGCGAGACAAGTGTAATGTGTGAATAACGGTGAAAAATGGAAGAATGGAGAAGAGATGAGAGAAAATGAAGTTGAAAAAAAAAGAAACCAGAATAACAAAACATGACATATGAGCATGATTGAAAATGAGAGTGAAAGGGAAGTGATGACCGAAGAAGACTTAAAATTAAACTGAAGCTTAAAACTAAACTTAAAGCTAGAGTGGACGAACTAAATAACGATACAAATTCAAAAGTAAAAATAAACACAGTAGGGACGGAAAGCCAGTGCCGGGCGCCTACAGGGACAAAGAGAGGAGATGGTCGTAGAGCCGCGTTTTGAAAGCGGCTCGGGACGGGCTGGAGCGCACAGCGGATGGAAGGCTATTCCAGAGGGGGACACCAGCAACTAGGACGGAGTTCGCCATGGTGACAGTGCGGTGCGTCGGGAGGATGAGAGGGCGAAGCGTCGCCCTAGCGGAGGAGCGGACCCCGATATCCTCGGCAGAAATAAAGGCACCCACAAACGGGTCATCAACAGGGCAGAAAGAACGGAGCCGGTCAAAGACAGAAATGCCTAAGTAATAGTCTCTACGAGACGACGGGCGGAACCAGCGCAGGCGAGAATAAAAGGGGGAGACGCGAGTATCCAGGGAGACGCCAAAGATAAATCTAAGGCCAGCATTAAGTGCCCTAGTCAGGCGAATGTCCTCCACCACACCGAGATCGCGATACACCAGCGCGCAATAATCAAGATGGGGGGGACGAGAGACCGGACCAGTTCCACCTTCGTTCGGACCGGAAGGCCAAAGCCATTCCGACGGAGCTGGAAGATGGTCGGCCGAATTTTACAGCAGATATGAGTCACATGGTCCCGCCAATCCAGTGTCGAGCTAAGGTTAACACCAAGTGATTTAACGGAGCGGGAATAGGAGATAGGGACAGCATCGACAAGGACAGGAGGAGGGGAGGGAGAGTAAATACAATTGACGTAGCGAGATGAGCCAAGGATGATTGACTGGGATTTGGAAGGGTTGAGGAAGAGAGAGTTGCGTGCACACTAGTCCACCAGCCGTGCAATATTGTTGTTTAACAACGCAATGGCAGCCGGAAGACCGGTGGGCAGGCAATGCAGGTACAGCTGAACATCATCCGCGTATTTCACGATCTTGACATCACGAAGGACAGAATTAACATTGGACAGATAGATGGAAAAAAGGAGGGGACCAAGAACAGAGCCCTGCGGGACACCAGAGGTGACAGAGGTCCAAGGAGAGGCCGAGCCATCAAAGAGAACTGACTGCCTATGACCAACAAGGTACGAACGGAATCCCTCCAGGGCAGATAGCGAGAGGCCAAGGTCAAAAAGCCTGGACAGGAGGATCGCATGATCAACGGTGTCGAAGGCCTTGGAGAAGTCAAGACAGACGAGAACCGTGACCATGCGAGCATCCACAGCAGCACGAACATCCTCAAGGATGCGAAGAAGAGCACCCTGAGTAGAGCGACCCGACCTAAAGCCGAACTGAGAAGGATCAAGAAGGCCTCGGGAGGACAAGAACTGATGGGGTTGACGGTGGACAATACGCTCAAGAATCTTTGAAAATTCCGAGAGGATGGAGATGGGGCGAAAATCAGAGGGAGAAGAGGGAGAGGAGACTTTCGGAATTGGAAGGATGTAGGCAGATTTCCACAGAAGTGGGAAGGAAGAAGATGAGAGGGAGAGATTGAAGAGATCGAGGAGGTGAGGAAAGAGATAAGGTGCACAAAGAGAAAGAAAACGAGGAGGATGATGATCAGGAGGAGAGGTGGAGGAGGAAGAGAAGGAGTAGATAGACATAAGAGAGTCAGGAGTGACGTGAGAGAAGAAGAAGCGCGCATCGGAGAAAACAGAGTCAGAGAAATTAGAAAATGAAGGAGAAGAGAGAAGAGATGAGGGGTGAGAAGGAGACGAAGGAACAAACACAGAGGCAAAGTAAAGACTAAGTTGGGAGGAGGAAAGGCAGGGAGGGAGGCCAGTGGGGGGGAGAGAAAGGATAACCCCGAGAGCCCTCAATCTCCTCCAAGCGTCAGCACTGGAAGAGGCCCCAATCAGGGACTCGCAAACATAGGCGCCACGACTCACCCTAACCAAAGAAGAGACCCGGTTTCTCAGCAACTTATAGCGCGCCCGCGACTCAGGATCACCAGATCGAATAAAGATCCTTCTACAATGGTCGCGCTCCCTCATCAGGGCACGAATCTCCGAAGTTAACCACGGAGAGGCCGGTCTCCTGAGGGGGAAAGAGCGGACCGGGCAGAGCCGATCGAGAGCGCTAACCAATGGAGAAGAAAGAACCGCAAGTCGCTGATGAACCGAATCACCCACAGGAGAAGGAAAAGAGGAGACGGAAGGAAGTAGACGAAAGTCACTAAACACAGAGGAAATGGAGTCAGAATTAATCATAGAAAAGGAGCGGCGAGACAGAATCCTTGGAGGAAGACGAAGAAGCGGCAAATTATAAGAGATATAAATGAGATCGTGAGCGGATAGGAAGGGAACAGGAAATTGCCCAGAGGTAGTAACAAGATTGCGAGAAGAAACAGCACATATATCCAGCCACGAATGAGAATGTGAGGTATGATGGGTAGAAGAGTAAGGAATCAGGGACAAGCCAAACGAGGAGATAGTTCGACGCAGGAAGGACGAACCATGCAAATCAGCAAGGAGGTCAGCATTAGCGTCACCAAAGATAATCACGTCACCCGAGCGAGAAGTAGTCCTAGCGAGGATGGCGTCGAGGTCAGAGAGAGCAACATGAGGCGGCCTATAGAGGACGCAGAGAGAGAATTGAATTGAATTTTTTTGAATTGAATTGTAATTTATTTCGTCCTAGGGGGCAACCCCTCTAAGGACAGACGTAAGAGGCAAATGAGGTACAAAATAGGCTTAGAGTACAAAGTAATACTTATACATAAAACTAAAGCTAAAACTAAAACTAAAACTAAAACTAAAACTACAACTAACAAGCAAAATGAAACGAGGAATGTGAGAAGTGAAAATTACAAAAATGATAAATGGCGATGTAGAAGTAAGAATGAAAGTGGCGAAATGAAAAATGAAAGTGAAAGTGACGAAAATGAAAGTGGAGGTGAAAAACGAAAACGAAAACGATGAGCGACGAAAAGAGCGGGTGAGGCGAGCGGGGAGAGTGAGAGATGACTCCTAAGCCGCAAGGGATAAGAGGTGCCGGAAAAGACACCTCTTAAACTCCGCCCGCGAGGGGGCAGCGCGTACGGTAGGGGGAAGCGAATTCCATAGACGAGCCCCGGCGATAGCAAGTGAATGAACCATAGTCACCGTGCGATGCCTGGGAACGACGAGAGGACGAGCCGAGGTGCGCGAGGAACAGCGCACCCCACTGTCACCCGAGAGAGTGTATATGGCAGTGAAGGGGTCATCACGCCCAGGCACCGCAGGGTGAAGGCGATCAAATACAAATAGGCCCAGAAAATATTCGCGACGCACCGATGGCCGGAGCCACCCAAGACGAGCGTATAGGGGGGAGACATGCGCATCCCAGGGGGCGCAGAAGATGAATCTTAGGGCGGCGTTGAACGCACGAGTAACGCGAATGTCCTCCACCACCCCGAGGTCTCGATAAACCAGCGAGCAGTAGTCAAGGAGAGAGAGAGAGACCAAGAAGAGCTCGAGTCAAGTAAGACTCCCGACAGATATTCGATCGCTCCCGCAGGCAGAGTAGATGAGGACTCCATAGCTGAGAAGGATAAGGTCGATCGGATATAGAGACAAACGCCACCCCCAACTCTGGACTCGCGATCCTATCTGAACAAGCTGAAACCATCAATAGAAAAGACCTCATCACTCATATAAGGTTTGAGCCATGTTTCAGAGACTGCTATAACATCGAACGAGTGGGAGCGAACGAAAAAGCAAAACTCGTCAAAATGTGCCGACAGGGATTGCGCGTTGACATGGCAGAACCGAAGGTTGGGCCGGTGCGCAGGAGGGAAGCCAGATGTCAGATTAGGTGGTAGCGAGCCAGATGAAGAACGAGCTGGGCGAAGTCAGGGGAGAAGCGATTCAATGTCATCCCCGAAACTCACCCTGTCGGGGTCAGATGTCGCGTCTTTCTTGACTATAATTGAGTCAGACCGTGCCCAGACACGCGTGTAGCTACGACGACGAGCTACGGCACGGACACGACTCAGAAGATCAGCCAAAGGAGCAGGGAGGAGGCGATTGACAAAGACGTGAGTATTGCCGAAAGCTGGGTCAATGCAAGAGGCGGTAAAATCCGTCCTCGAGCGTCTGGCAGCAAGTAACCGCTCACAGAGCTCGGGAGAGCGAAGTTGCACATGAAGGGAGCGAGGCCGGTTCGAGTGCTTAGTGCTCCTAACCCGGTTAGCCTTGAGAATATCAGCCTCCGTGCCACTGAAGCCGAGGGAGGCGAAAAGCTTGGGAAGGAGAACCCGCAGCGATTCACCCGGACGCTCGTCAAGGCCCGACACCACCACCCAGGACTCACACGCAGCAGCTTCGAGACGGCAAAGACGGCCAGGTAAGGTGTTCGAGGTGGACGACGAAGAACCGTCAGACGCAGCAGCGGAGTGCAGAAGAGGAGCAGCCGGAAGAGAATTCACCTGTTGATGGAGAGAGGTCACATCGGCACAGATAGTGGCGTAGGACGCCTCGGAGGACAACAGGCGACCCGAAAGAGAGGCCAGGACAGAATCCGTCGCTCCCTGGTTGGCGCTCACTTTGGCCAATTTAGAGGATAGTTCCTGGAGCTGCGAGTCCAGGAGCGCCTGGGAAGTAGAAAGGCCATCCACTCGGGAGATGAGTGAGGCCTGCGCTAACGCCAGGGACGAGACCTGATGAGAGCAGGCCTCGACCTTCGAGACGCAATCGTCCACCCTCGCAACCACCGAGGACACCACGGAGGGGAGAGTGGCAAGCGCCTCAAGGGTTTTATTCGACACCTCCATCTGCCGACTGAGGTCCACCAAAACGGAGGAAATAGAGGATAGCTCACTAAAAACGTCCCGTGAGCGCACAGACGGGCCAACCCCAGGACACGGCGCAGATAACTCCTTGCTCCCAGAAGATTGGGATCCAGCAGAGCCGGAGGCAGGAGAGAGGGAGGGAGAGGTCGAGATGAGACGGAGCACTGGGCTATGCACTGCATGGGCCCCGGCACCAGCGGAAGTAACAGTAACGGCGGGACCACTAAGTAACTCCGCCGCGCACGATTTGCAAGCACTTGTGCCACTAGCACCGGAATTGATCTCAGTAAATTTTGCGCAAGACGGGTGGAAGGCCCCATTACAAGCGTCACAGGTAACAGGATCCTTAACCTCTCTTCTGCAGCCACAGCACTTCACCATGATGACGAGTAGAGACGATAGATGGCAGCGAGAGTACTGAGCGTATAGTACGGCGTAGAGGCACAAGATGGCAGTGTCGTGGATACGCGGAGTGCACGAAGTTCGACAGATGGCGCTGAAGTCAATCCAGCACCGAAGCGATGTGTCCAAGATTCCCGCCAAATGAGGACCAGAAAGTGGGGTTAGGAGCCAACCGGCGCACAGCAGAAACCCAGATAGACAGTGAGAAGTCAGAGGAAGCCGAAGAAAAGTTGGCAAAAGAAGGCGGCCAGAAACCAGAATAGGTCTGAAATAAAAGGAGGCCCGAAGGCAGCTTGAGGCAGTACAGAGAAGACAAACAAGCAGGAGCAAAATAAGCACGTGGTGAGCGCTACTTACATCAGAGACAGCATAGTGAGGGAGAATGAGTGCGTGGAATCTGAGAGGACACCGACAAGATAATCAATGTCCCCAGCAGGAAGAGAGGTAGAGGATTCTTTTAGGGAAAAGGATAAGAAGTCTGAGGTATAAATACAGACACAAAATAGCGACTATATCGAAGTCGCGGGAAATAATAAAAACACGAAGTTCATCAAAGTGAGCCGGGACAGACTGAGCATTCACGTGGCAGATACGCAGACAGGAGTCGGAAGACCGGGAAAAACCAGAGGCAGAAGGCGGATGGGAAGAGGAGTCAGAGGAGGAGGAGAGGGATGAGGAATCCAAGAGAAGTCAGGGTAGGAGGGCTTCAACGTCGTCATCCAATCCGATCTCAATGGGGGGAGAAGACGAGTCCTTCCTTACCATGACCGAGTCGGATCGGGCCCACACCCGGCCATAGCCCCGACTACGAGCAACGCCGCGAACCCGAGAGAGTAGAGCTGCAAGGGGCGCGGGCAGAAACTTATTGACGTACACATGTGTACGACCGAAAGCAGGGTTAACAGAAGATCCAAGAAAGGACCGAGCTGCTCGACGAGCGGCGAGAAGGCGCGCGCAGAGCTCAGGCGAGCGTAGCAGGGCGTGTATGGAACGAGGACGCGTGGAAGCCTTGGTACTTCTTACTCGATAGGCACGCAAGATATCCGACTGGGAGAGCTCGCAATTTAGAGATGAGGCGAGAGAGGTAAGTAGCACCGGGAGCGACTCGCCAGGACGCTCATCCAGTCCAGAGATGACCAGCCAGGATTCACACGCCGATGCCTCCAGCAGGCGAAGCCGCCTTGCCAGACCACTGGAAAGCAAAACATCGCACTGAGGAGCCACAGTAGGAGCAGCAGACGAGGAGGAGGAGCCCGCTGGAGGCGACGGGGCAGAGGCAAGCTTCGCTTGAAGGGTCACGATTTCATGGCGAGTCCTAGCGTTATCAGCCACAGCAGCTGCAAGACGTTGCGCAAGAGCATTGAGAGAGGACGCCGTACTTGAGTGGTTGACACTAAGACTCTCAAGGTCAGCCCGGAGATCATCACACTTGGCCTCAAGGGCAACCTGCGAGGTGGAGAGGCCCTCAACACGAGAAAGGAGCGTTGCTTGAGCCAGCGCGAGCGAGGAGATGTTTTGCGCGCAGGCATCAAGTTTGCAGGCACAGTCGTCGATCTTGGCCGTGACTGCAGTCACCACCGCGGGCAGCGAAGACAAGGCGTCCATCTGCCTAGTGAAGCTAGACAGGATGGAGGAAATGGACGCAAGTTCGCCCGATACATCTTTAGTGGGCAGAGCTGGATCCTGCAGCGAGGTAGAAGATTTCGAAGTCGAATTCGTGGATGCCGTGATTGCGATAGGTGAGGTATGAGTGCCAGAGGGTGAAAAAGAGGAAGAGGCCGTGGTGGGCCCTCTGAGACCAACAGACCGTGTAACCCAAATATCAGAGGATGGAGTAAGGGTGGGGTTAGCATGGATAAATTCGGATGCGCAAATTTTGCAAAGATTGAGATCCCCACCGCTGCTCGTCCTGTAGGCTGCAAATTTTGCGCATGAGGGGTGAAAGGCCCCATTGCAAGAGCCACAGGAAACCGACTCCTTAACATCCTTGCGGCAGCCACAGCACTTAACCATCTCAGAGTGTAGAGTGTAGAATGTAGCAGGTGAAACGTGGAGACTCTAGATGGCGGTGCGATGAAGTCGAGCAGCAGGCAATAGATGGCGGTGTAGTTAGTCAAAGAGCAGACCGTGCCGAGTGAGCAGGATTCCGCCAAAAACCAGTAACAAAAGTTAGGTTAGCTTAACAGGATGGTGAAGCACAGTCAGAATCCACAGAAAGCGGTAGAGAAATGCAGTAGAGAATAGGCAAAAGTGGCTGCCAGAGTCCAAAGGACTGAAAGAGTAGAAAACAGGGCCCGAAGGCAGTGCGCGGCAGTACCAGTCGTTAAGGGGGGCGCCTTGTGTAACGGGTCAAAAAAATATATTTTTTTTTTATTTATTGATTCTATAATACTATATTTAAAGAATATAATCCTAAAGTTTCGTAACGAAATTCAAAGTATTTATGGAATTACAGAGAATTTTGACTTGCGCGACCTAACGGTGCGCCGGGCTCTGTGGCGCGTTAAATTATATCGGTGGTGGAGACGTAAAAACGTTCAAAGCTATCATTGATATACAGGGTGTCTCACCCGATTTTGACATCTGGATTTTCTCGCTATTATTACTCGTAGCGGAAAATGTTTCAGATGAAAGTTGAATCGTATCGAGTGGGGCATATTCTGGTGTTATTAGTTCTTTCGTGAGTGGACGCGTAAAGGTCACATAAAGGTCAACTTTGTTTTTGTAAATGGGATTATGTATTTTTTAATACATCCATCGATGAAGCTCGACATTAGTTATAAAAAAGTATAAACCTATTTGTGCCGAAAAGTTAATAATTTAAGAGATATTTCAACTTAAATAATTCTAAAACTCTATTACTGTCGTACTAAGAAGTGTGGTTTTATTTATTACAGAAAAGGTTCAACGTAACCACCATTTACGTCGCGGCATTGTTGAAATCGATAGAGTAACGATTGTCCTACATTGTTTAATGTATCGGCTGATATCTTGCAACATTCGGCGACAATACGTTGCTTCATATCAGCCACTCTAGTTGGAGCTTTAGCATAAACTTGATTCTTCAAATGACCCCATAAGAAAAAATTGAGGGGCGTTAAATCAGGTGATCGTGCTGGGAAATGAATGGGACCGTCTCTTCCAATCCAACGATTAGGAAATAGTCGATTTAATGCGTTTCTTGCCACTGAAGCATAATGTGCAGGGAATCCATCTTGTTGCATCCACATTATTGGACGAACATGTAGTGGCACATCGTCCAGTAACGTGAGTAAAATTTCTGTTACAAAATGTTCATACTTTCGTCCAGTCAGTGGTCCATCGATAAAATATGGACCAATAATACGAGTTCCGATTATGCCAACCCATACGTTCAAACTCCATCGATGTTGATGGTCGATTTGCCTGAAACAATGTGGATTCTGTGTGGACCAATAATGTGTGTTCCTCAAGTTAAAGTTTCCATTCTTTGTGAATGTTGCTTCGTCTGTAAACATAATTGTTTTGAAAAAACCATCACTTTGACGAAGAGCCCATTCACAAAATTCTAAACGACGATGAAAATCATTATCAGTAAGATCTTAAACTTTTGATAAGTGATATGGGTGATATTTGTGATTCTGCAGTACACGTATGATATTTGACCGACTAATATTAGATTCTCTTTCAAGCTGATGATAGCTTACAGATGGATTTACTGTCACTGAGGCCAAGATTGCAATTTCATTTGCACTATTCGCCAACTGTTTTCTTTCGAATAGGTGTTTTACGTGAAAAATTTCCAGCTTCTTGAAAGCGTTTGAAGACATACGTAAAACTATTACGAGATGGTTGATTTCTACGAGGAAATCTATCTGCATACAATCGTTTTGCATGCACTGCACTCTTTCCAGTTTCTAAGTACACTGACACCATGTCTAGTTTTTCTGCTTTTGTGTATGTCATCACTGATAGACTAGAATACGTACATAAGCCGACAAATGTCTACAGAAACTAAATTTTTCACAGAACGAATGTTGTAATTCAATAGCTCTCCACTGTTTACATTTTACGACGCTATCAAAGCGACCAATCGTTTCTGTTACGCTAACGTTAGTAAATACAGAGATAATGCCTTACAATATTAGTGCGGCAGTAATGGAGTCTTAGAATTATTTAAGTTGAAATATCTCCTAAATTATTAACTTTTCGGCACAAATAGGTTTATACTTTTTTATAACTAATGTCGAGCTTCATCGATGGATGTATTAAAAAATACATAATCCCATTTACAAAAACAAAGTTGACCTTTATGTGACCTTTACGCGTCCACTCACGAAAGAACTAATAACACCAGAATATGCCCCACTCGATACCATTCAACTCTCATCTGAAACATTTTCCGCTACGAGTAATAATAGCGAGAAAATCCAGATGTCAAAATCGGGTGAGACACCCTGTATATCCTTATGGTGATGATTTTAAAGTTGTCAAAAGTGAGTGCATAGGACATGTGGAGAAGAGAATGGGTAGTCGCCTAAGGAATGTAAAGAAGAACGAGAAACTTGGAGGGAAAGTCAAATTGACGGATAGTCTTATAAAAAAATTGATAATATATTACTGCTTAGCTATTCGAAGGAATATGGATAGCATGGATAACATGGTAAAATCTGTGATGGCAACCTATTACCATATATGCTCCACAATTGAGTAACCCAACCATGAAAATTGTCCAGCGGGAGCAGACAGCTGGTGCAAGTGGCGCATTGCTGAGGCTACTGGAAAATTAAATGAATTTGACCATTGCACCCTGACGTGCAAAAACATTTATTACCAATTTATATAGATTTATCCAAACGAGATTTGGGCGAAAGGTGTCTAGGAGGACACACACAAAATCAAAACGAAAGTTTTGGCGTTTATCGCCAAAACACTTACACTCAGGCATCAAAATAATTGACGTCGCTGCATATATAGCTGCAGGGATATTTAATGAAGGGTATTCTGCAGTACTGAAGATAATGGATAAACTTGAAATAAAAATTGGTGAACAAAGCAAATTTTTCGCCGATGCGTGCGATAGAGAGCGACTGAGCAGGCAGGGGCGTCGAAGCTTGAGCAGTAGCAAAGAGGCTCGAACAGCTCGTAGGATGACGTTACTCGCAGAAAATGAATTCTTTGAACAATCGGAGGGTTAGCTGTATCGGCCAGGAATAGATGATTAGCATCAAAGAGCGGTAAGCATCGAGAAACTTGTTTTTTTTGTACCGAAAACTTTAAACGCGTTTTCCTCGAAACTACATTTTTCAAGTTGGCGTGCAGCATAACTAAAAAAATATTTGTTCGATCATGTTTCCACTTTATATATATGTAGATAACTGAATTCACCTCTAGTTATACCAACTCGTTTGATGATTCAGTTATTTAAATAATGGTTATTGCATACTAAAAGCTTAAAAGTTCCGTGAAATACGCAACTTATTCATTAGAACCGCATAAAACGATTGATTTTTGCACTTTTATTTATCGATTTTAGGTATATCCATAGCGTAATTTTATTAAGAAAATAAATTTTCTTATGTTTTTGTTCCAGGATAAAAACCAGAGGGCCTACACTGCACGCCGTTAACGCATGTTATCGCCGACGCTACCGGAGGACAATCGTCATTACATTTAAATTAACTTATAGTTCTAAATAAGAAAATATTTTTTTAACTCTCAAAACATTGTACATAATATACAAAAAAAATTAGAAAGGTCTGTTCAGCCATTTCTTTAGAAAAAATTCCGGAAAATTGTCTTATTTTCAGAGGTTTACACAAGGCGCCCCCCTTAAAGAAAAAGAGACGTTACAGAAGCACGTGTAACAGTACTTACAGGCAGGAAGAGAGAGGGCCACGTGGAGGTGTCGCGCCGGTTCGTACCCATATCCGCAGCAGGTCTCCAAGGTGAAGAGCCTCTAGTCGATAGACTAATGTAGGTAAGGGAAGTCGGCAAATTGGATCCGTAACTTCGGAATAAGGATTGGCTCTGAGGAGCGGGGCGTATCAGGCTTGGTCGGTAAGCGGGTTTGGCTGACGTGCCGGGTCTGGGCCAGGTGAACGGTCGCGGTCTCGTGTCGCGCATCCGGGATTCGAGCTCGGCCCCATACCTTGGCCTCCCGCGGATCGTCCTTGCTGCAAGGCTTCCGTCGGTGGCGTAACACCCGTCGCGGTCGTCCTCTTCGGCCGCCATTCAACGCTCAGCTCAGAACTGGCACGGACAAGGGGAATCCGACTGTCTAATTAAAACAAAGCATTGCGATGGCCCTCGCGGGTGTTGACGCAATGTGATATCTGCTCAGTGCTCTGAATGTCAACGTGAAGAAATTCAAGCAAGCGCGGGTAAACGGCGGGAGTAACTATGACTCTCTTAAGGGACTCATAGTTACAGGGGTGTTGATGTGAATATAGACCTCTTGTTAGGTCCTTTAGCCTCTCACACCCAAGTCCCCCCCCCCCGTGGTCTACTACCTTGTCGTGGTGGGGGGGGCTTGCATGCCCTGATGATCCTCCGGGCTATGCCGGCGGGTTCTTTGAACACGGTAGCGACTCGCATGCCGGATTGGTCGGAGGTGAAGGGCCAGACTAAGCGTAGACCAGCACACTCACAATTACACTGACACACACACACACACATACACTCACAACGCGCTCCGTGCCCACATACGCCAATACTGTGTATGGGTGCGGGCACGTCATACCGCAAGCTCCAAGGCGTTTGCAACGACCCACATGGTTCTCCAGGTGGTACGCGGCGTCTTGGAGAACGGGGGTCTTGGCTTAATCGCCCGGACCGCGAGGATGACTACCTCTATAAAAAATCCTCAATCCCAAGTTATGGTGCGCGACGATGGGATGCGTGGCTGGTGGGTAGACCAGTCCCTAGCGACCAACCTGGGGAATCGGCCGCCCCCCCAGTGTAACAGGCTTGCCCGGGTAAGGAGGCTCTGCCCGGGTGGACATTATTTTCCGACCATACTCGTGGGATCACTAATGGACTCAAATAAAAATGCTATAGAAAAGAATGTGACGGTTGAGATAATGCAGCTAGATTTGGAGGGCCTGTCTGAAGGACAAATAACTCCAGGCAGATCCTGAGCCGGATCTACTTCTAGTGTAGCTAGCCGCATAGTTAAAAGAAGTAGAACCGATACTGGGATGGAAGCGCGTGCTGTGGTTACGCAGGAAGACGTAGACATTACGGAAGTAACCAAATTAAGAAATGACTTAGAAAACTTCCTATTCCAGGACTCCAATAAAGTCAATAAAGTCGCCATTAAATACATAATGGCGAAATGGTCTGAACTGGAGTCGATGCTGGTTAAGTCAGAGCTAGCAAACCAAAAACTAAGGGGCATTCTTGAAGAGAAAGAAAAAGAAAAGATAAACAGGGCAAGTGAGACTATCAGGGATCTCGGTAGTAGACCAGGCCCTAGCTATGCACATGTTACTGCAACACGTACGACGCCAAACGTTCCAACAGTTTGGCCAAAACAACGGACGACATCCGCAGTTCTGCTGGTCAAACCGGACAAAGAGACCGACAATAGAACTAATGATGGAATTAAAGACTGCCTATGCAATGCATTAAAAACATGCAAAAACCAGATACGGATCAAGCATATCCGAAAGATGAAGAATAAGGGTGTTACGTCCCCACGTTCTGATGTCCTTTGTCAGTTCGAGACCAGGGAAATACACTTCGAAAAATCGTAAATCGTCTCTTAAAGCAAGCACATTTCAATTGCCCTGGTCGAGACTGGCAGATGGCATCAGTAAAACACTTTGAAATAACAAAACTCTTAGCGCAATAAACACGACGTCTTTCGAAGAGAAAGTTTCCAGATGACAAACTCCTTCGTGGACAATGCAGACCTTGTGCCGCGAAAATGTAAATTCGGCACCAGACCATGTGCTGGCTTGGGGACACTTGAAGGGATGATTAACAGCAGGCCCTAAAGCGAGTTTAACGCGATTTCAAACATTTTCCCTTAATGATGGTGTCGAGTTGCACGAAGAGGACTGCATTGTCTGAACCGAAAAACCTTAGAAACCGAAGTAGTGAGAGACCACGAATTTTGTATATAACCGTGGTGCCCTTCGACATGTCACCATTCTTGTGATTGAATCGCGACCTGAGACGTCTCCACGAATCTTAAGTATTTCTATAAACCAAGTTAAAATCAGTGCGAACGAGGAAGATCCTAGACGAAACATCGAACTTGGAGCAGATTTTATAATCAAAAGTGAGTTTCATTTTTAATCTGTGGTGAAGGGTTTAGTTGCACAAATACCTATCCTAAAACCATTGACTCCTCCAGTAATACTGGACTACGGCGTCAATCCTTGCAAAATAACGACTGTCTTACAAAGCGAAATACCGGGATCGAGTTGCCGGGAATAATACGATTCCAGGTGAATCATCTTTATCGGTCAGGAGTAGCTGCGAGGCGAATAAGTTATATCCTCAATTAAACCTTCCTATCCACAGTGGCAAGAAAACAAAATGCACGGTCGGGTTGGCGTAGCAAGTGGGCCCAGGCGGTCAAGCAGGACCCCTCACTAAAAATCAATTGGAGGGAAAAACAGAAAATCTTTCGTGAAAACCTCCAAAAGGAAACACCACCAATAGAAAATCGTCCGCCCTCAACCAACAGCAAGATACACAAGAGGAAGGCTAAAAGAATCCTGAATTACATAAAAAAACTTGCAACTTCAATCCCAGGGGATTATACGAGAGAGAAAGTACAGGAGGTCCATCCAACAGGGGAGGTGTCACTTCCTAACATACCTCCGCCACCTGATGTCGTTGACATAGTTGATTCAGATGAAGAGGGTCGATTAGTAAAAATCCCGATAAATTCAACCATTTTAAGGGAGGATCAATTGCAGCAAACTTTAGACCAACTAAAACCAGCAGACTTGGTGATGCTAGTTAATCCCGATGGGTCGGAGGCCCCAATGCATGTGTCTGCAACCATTTTAAAAGAGAAATTCCGACGAAGGGCACAAATTACTGAAATTAAAGAGAAATAAAGAAAATTAATTATTTACATAAAATAGTCTCCAATCATCATCCTACATTCGCTCGTAATACAACTAGCTCCGTCCCGAGTAAATTGGTCTAACCATTGACTCACAAGGGGGCAAAGGTCAGACTAAGTGAAACAATTCGAAGCTGCACCATTTCCGAAAGCTCGAGGCGTAACACCTAGTCCTGACGTAACAAGGGTGTAGTAGTGGAATTAGATTCTGAACAGGACATTCACTTGGTCAAACAAGTGGAACTGACGAAAATCGGTCTGCAAGCTGACGCCCCAAGAAACCGTGGACCAACAATCATAGTTTATGATGTGGACAAGAACTTAACAAAAGAACAAATCATAGAACAGATGTGGCAGAAAAACCAAAGTGAAATAACAATAAAGGAGGATGAAAAAAAAGATGCAATTAAACCCATATTTAACATGAGAACGAAGTCCGCGGAGAAAGTAAACTGGGTAATCGAAGTTTCCGGTTTGATATACAAACATTTAATGATGCAAGGCAGAATATACATCGACTTCTTCTCATGCAGATTGAAGCCATTCCTAAACATAACAAGATGTTTTAAATGTTATGGCTATGGTCACCCTGCGAAGTGGTGCACTGCAAAAGAACAAACATGTGAGAAGTGTGGTGAATGTGGCCATCTCAATGCTGATTGTCCTAGGAAAGAAGTACCTTCGGTGTGCATAAACTGTAAGCGCGCTAAAAGAAAGGATATATCCCACTCATTCAAGGACAATAAATGTCCGGAGTACTTGAAACAAGTCGAGTTATACAATAAAATGATAAAATGGGATTAAAAGTCTTACAGATCAACGCGCAGCGGTCTAGAGCTGTCGCTGCTGATCTAAGGATGAAAACCGAAAATAATTTGGACATCATTGTGATCCAGGAGCCGTATTCCTATAAAGGAAAAGTAAAAGTCTACGCCGGCTCATCATCCAGGATTATTCAACCAGTAGATCCATCTCCCCAAGTGATTCTCAACAATTCCCTCGACGTATTACAAATTAACGTTGAACAGTCGCAACACGTAATAGGAGCATGCATAACAACAAAGTCGCAGGATATATATATAATTGCGGCATACTTTCAGTTTTCACATCCGGTTGAACCATAATATATTGCTCTACTAGATTGCCTGGTATCTAAAATAGGGACGGACGAAAATATTATAATTTGTGCGGACCTCAACGCCTATTCTGTCCTGTGGTTTTCAACCAATACAGATGAACGTGGAGAAAAGATCGAAGAATTTTTATTGCCAACCGTTTGCTGGTAGCAAACAAGCCCCATAACGCGCCAACGTATAGCTCCCCATGCGGCGAGTCGAATATCGACGCAACCTTAGCTTCAGAGAATGTCCTTAGTAAAATCCGAGAGTGGCAAGTATCCCCTGAATTCACAATTAGCGATCACAACGCTATAATTTTTGACATTAATAATGCTCATGGAAATAACAGAACAGCAATAAATGATGAAAAAAGGTATAATATTAAAAAAGCGAATTGGGACATGTTTGAAAGAAAAATTAAGCAATTATTTAATGCAACGATCAAGGACAAACTCATAACAAAAGAACCTGAAGCAGCAGTCAAATTTTTCTCGCAAAATTTGCAAAAGGCGTGTGACTTGAGTATTCCTTGTAAAAGAAGAGTCACTCGACCTGTGCCTTGGTGGAATGCAGAGCTCACTATCTTGCGGAGACGTGTAATAAACGCCAGAAGATACCTCAGCAGAGCCAGAAAACTCAATTTAACGGACCATCTTGATAGAGCTGTTGAAAATCACAGAACACATAAGCGCAACTACGTCAGAGAAATAAAGCGCAGCAAAGAAAAGACCTGGAAGAATTTTGTTGATGACTTAGGAAATAAAGATCCATGGGGCATAGTATACAGAATCCTCAGAAACAAAATACAAAGCCCGGACATATTTTATGCGGTTGGTAAGGGAACTGACACTACCATAACATGGGAGGAATCAATGAAAAAAATGCTTGATAAAATTGTTCCAGATGATGAAGCTGTTGAAAACCCTGCCATAGTAAGAAGGAAAAACTTGATAAACGAATACCGCAATTGCAATATGGAAAATGTACTGACGGAGCAGGAAATAAATGAAGCGATCAAACGAGTAAAGACAAAAACAGCCCCAGGAATTGGCAGATTCAACCCTGAAATAATTATTGCGCTTTGGAAAATAGATAAGGAAATATTGTGGAACGTACTAAATAATTGCTTTAGGACTTCAACGTTCCCAGACGATTGGAAAGTGGCAAAGGTGAAACTATTGCTGAAGGATATAAATAAAGACCCAACCGACGTAGCCTCCTATAGGCCAATTGCACTGCTCTCCATAGTGGGAAAGGTGTATAAGAGAATAATTTTAAATAGAATCCATGAGAATTACCTCCAGAGCACGTTAGGCTGCAGTCTACAATTTGGCTTTAAGCGCAACAGTTCAACAAAAGATGCGCTTATGCGCACAATAAACGAAATGGAAGATAGTGAATATAAGTATATTATAACCATCTTTTTTGACATTGCCGGCGCCTTCGACAACTTGTGTTGGTCGGCTATAATAATGAAGCTAATAGAAGCAAATTGTTCCTCACACATTGTAAATACTGTCAAACATTACTTTGAAAACAGGTCAATGCAAATAAATTGTAAATATAAACAAATTAGCAAGACCATGATGAAAGGTTGCCCGCAGGGCTCAATTATCGGACCGTACGCTTGGAACTGGTGCATGGATTCACTACTGAAAAATTTAGAGGAACTTGAACGATCAAATATATACACTACGGCATACGCCGACGATCTCGCAGTGGTAGTAAAAGGAAACAGTAGGGTAGATATAGAGCACAAAGCCAAAACGGCAATAGATATAATAGAAAATTGGTGTAACCTTAACAAGCTAAGAGTGTCCACCGCAAAAACTACAGGCATGATAGTCAAGGGTAAGTTTGATAGATATAGAATGCCAAACATCAAAGTAAATAATGAAAAAATCAAATACACGGAAGAAACGAAATACCTTGGCATAACAATAGATAGGTGTAGAAACTTTGTGTCTCACGTACAAAAGATAAGGAAAAAAGTTGTAAATGTGGCCAGCGCAGTAAGAAGAGCAACGAATGAGCAATGGGGCCTGAAAGGCAGGACGCTTGATATTCTGTATAAAAGTTTATATTTACCCATTATAACATACGGTGCGGCGGCGTGGTACAAAGCATTAAAAAATAGTCATGTTGAAAGAAACTTGAAGGCGACTCAAAGACACCTGTTGTTAACAATGACACATGCATGCCGCATAGTTTCCACTGATGCTATGCAGGTGATCGCTGGGTACAGGCCATTAAATCTCGAAATTACACAGAAAGCATTGATAACTAAAGTAAGGAAAAATATGTACACAGACTGGACAACCTATCGTTTCCTGCCGACGGACCAAGCATGTAACCTCAAAGACGAGAAAGAAAAGATAAAAAACCAAATACTTGATCATTGGCAAGAAAAATGGAATGGCAACGACCACGGACGAATAACACATAGATTCATTCCCGACGTTAGGTTTAGTATCAAAAATAAGTGGTTTAAACCGAACACGCGAACAGTAGCGCTGATAACCGGGTACGGGTCAATCAATAGCTCTCTCTATTCACGACAAGCTGCCGAAAATCCATACTGCCCTCACTGTATAGATGAGGAGGAAACTGTCGAGCATATGTTGTTTAAATGCCCGCTGTACGACAATATCAGGTATGATGAATTGAAGAATGATGAAATGAGAGAAAGATGGGCAGATATAATTGCATGCAAAGAAGATTATGAAAAATTTACGGAATACTCTAAAGCAGTATTTCATGCAAGAGATGAGCTACTAAAAACAATGACGCCTTAGGAGACGATCTTTACAAATGTACAAATTTACAATGTTTTACAATATAAAATAATATACACGATTTATCTATTTACAAATTTATATACAATTTTAAGCAGTGATAAACATGCATTAATGTCTCCTGCTTGAGTCTAAACAACCAATTATTTTGTTCTATATTGGAGACGTAAAATTAATTATAAATAAAAGTATATGATTAACAAATAAACAAATAAAGAACATCTAAGGCACACAAATAAGTAACATATAGCCCACCTCCACGTGGTTAGGGACGGGCAACGGCTGGAGAAATCCAGACGGCTAAGAGGCTATGATGTTAGAAGGAAATGTTAAAAGTAAAATACGAAAAAGTGCCATAAAAATAACGAGTAAATAGCTGAGATGAGCTAATATAGCTCGGGAGCCGCAATAGTGGAGATAATAAATGACTAAATGACACCCAAGTCGGACTCCACCTCCTCGAGGTTCCTGTTGGGTAACGCTAACGGAGTTAAGGCGATCATGGGCCCATTGGGTTGCCAGCCCAATGGTGTTCCCTCTCTTTGTGGGCCCGAATTTAAGAGAAGCGAATATTCGCCGGCGTGTGCCTCGGAGCGCCGGCCCCACAAACACACCGACATCGTTGCCCGCTTCCGGATCGAGTCGTTCACGCCGTGTTCTTCCGACACGTCACCAGTCGAGAGTGGAGCCTCCTCTGCGCATCCAGCTGCCGCCAACGAGGAGATTAACGTCGAGAGAAAGAAGAAGCAGTAGGGCGCCGAGGAACTGCGTCTCATGGCTCGGGAGGAGGCTGCAGCAACAGCACAGGGTGTCCGTTTCATTAATCAACACTTGTTGACAAAAATTCCTGATCGTTCCCTTGAAGCTATAAAGGGCGCAAGGCGGGGTCAGGAACATCGGACCCTTGTGGCTGCAGCCCTGCAGGATCTCAAAGCAACTTCCGCTTCGACCTCCAGAGAATCCTTAACATCTCCTCCTGCGGGGCCGCCTTCTTCACCCCATCCGATCTCCCCTCCAGAACCAAATTCTCCAGAATCTCCATCCACCTGGAGTGGCATGTATGGCAGCTTTAGAGCTGCTTTAGAGCTGCCATACAAGGCTTAATACCGGCGGTGAAGGCAATCCGCGACTGGAATGCGAACACCTTATCCCATGTCGCGGAGCGCTTTGTAAACCGTGAGGATGTTATGGAGGATCTGGAGAGATGGTTGGGTAACGTCTTTCCTCCGACGGGGTCTCCTCGGAGGCGGCCACCGGAGCGGACGCGAGTCGTGACCCGACAAAAAAGGCAAAGCGACGAGAAGAATACTATGTCCTTGGCGGCACGTGAGATCCTGGTTGAAAAGAGGTCCGATGGGGAGTCCCCTGATGTACGGATTATGTCCGCGCATTGGGGGCCTTTCCTTGCAAAGGATTCGGATGCAGCTCCTCACTTACCACCCATAAGACCAAAGGAGGAGTTGCAATATTTATGGCATCCAGTATCTTGCGAGGAGGTGGCTGCTGTCACCTTGCCCCTCAATGCCGCCCCGGGTCTCCACATGATTAGCGTCCGCTCCTGACGAGCTGTAAGTCCGGCAATCAAGGCCCTGCTGTTCAATGTCGTGCTTGCTGCAGGTGGATTTCCATCGTCGATGTTGATGAGTCGGACGGTATTTATACCTAAGAAAGACAATGCATTGTCCCCAGGTGACTATCGTCCGATCTTGATCACCTCAGTGATAGTCAGGCACCTCCACAAAATACTTGCTGATAGGCTTCGCACGTCTAACTTAATTGATAAGAGGCAGCGGTGTTTCGAGGACGGTTGCGCTGAAAACGTGGCCGTTCTCGCCTCATTGATTTTAAAATCAAGAACTGAGCTCAAGGAGCTTCATATCGCCTCGTTAGACGTGGCGAAAGCCTACGACAGTGTCAGCCATAAGGCAATAACAGCCGTTCTTAGGAATTGTGGAGTGCCTGAAGAATTCGCAAAATACATCGACCGCCTGTACGCTAATAGCGCGACTTTGCTAACGGCTCGCGGCGAGGTTTCCGAGCCAATCAAGATCGGCAGAGGCATCAGACAGGGTGATCCCATGTCCACGTACCTCTTCGCTCTTGTAATCGATAGGGTACTTGGGATGATCCTGCCTAATGTCAGCATAAGGGTTGGGCATCAGTTCGTAAATGCTGTTGCATATGCGGACGATGTCCTGCTCTTTGCAGCGTCGAAGCTTGGCCTGCAGTCCACCTTGGAGAGAGTCGAGGACAAAGCGAATGAGATGGGACTTTTGTTAAATCCAGCGAAGTGCTCGGTGTTGTCCTTGGTTCCTGCTGGCAAACAGAAAAAAATCAAAGTAATAACGACCCCTACCTTCTACCTAAAAGATGCCACCGCTCTCCCCCAACTAACAACTGAGGGCGAGTGGAGATATCTAGGGGTCGACTTCAAGGCCGTAGGACCCAAGAGGGCGAGTGCAGACTTAGTTACTTACCTCACTCGTCTGACTCGAGCACCGCTGAAGCCAGAACAGCGCTTAAAAATCTTGCGCTGTTTTCTCACTCCTCGCCTCTACCATGGGTTGGTGCTGGGCAGGACCACGCTTGGTAGACTTAGGGCTCTGGACCTGCAAACACGCGCCGCCGTTCGTCGGTGGCTAAAATTGCCGAAGGACATGCCAAAGGCATTCTTCCATGCGGCCGCGTCGGACGGTGGGCTGGGCATTCCCTCAATGTGTACTTCGATCCCAGGGCTAATTATCGATCGCCTTACTTCCCTGGAGCATTCCAACTCTCCTCAGGTGGCCGCCATCTTTGACGAGACTTGGGTGCAGAGGAGACTCAGATGGGCGCGCAACGCCCTTACGAAGAACGGAGTGTGCCTGTCGACAAAATACCTGCGCGACAGATGGTGGGCACAAGAGCTGCACGGATCGCTTGATGGTTGAGAGTTGAGGGAGTGTCACAAAAATAGCGCATCGTCCGCGTGGATCGACGTCGACAGTCTCTCCATCCCCAGTCGTGACTTCGTCCAACACATTCATGTCCGCATTAATGCCCTCCCAACGCGCATTCGCACGTCGTGGGGAGTGCGTAGAGCGGCATATCCCACCGAGTGTCGTGCCGGTTGTCATGTCACCGAGACAGCCGCGCACGTCATTCAGTGGTGTCATCGCACCCAAGGTGGGCGCATCCAGCGGCACAACGCACTGTGCCGGACACTTGCAGCTGGTTTGCGATAAAAAGGCTGGACCGTTCATGAAGAACCAATCTTCATCACGACTGAGGGCAAGCGAAAGCCGGACCTTGTTTGCCTTAAAGGGGAGACTGTTGATGTTGTTGACGCACAGATAGTTAGCGGTTCCTTACCCCTGAATGAGTCTCACGAGAGGAAGGTCCTGTATTATAAGAACAACGGATCCCTCGTGGAGACTATATCGAGAAAATTCGGGGTTAGGGACAGAGACATAAGGTTCTCCTCCTGCACCATCTCATGGAGGGGGATCTGGTCATCATTGTCGGCTGATCACTTATTGGGCATGGGTCTACCGAAAGGTATATTAAAGGGCATAACGACCAGGGTATTGCAAGGAAGCCATACTAACTGGCCCCGCTGGATTAAGATGACATCTGGAAGGCAAAGGAATGCGGTTGATGAGCGGCTCGGCGTGGGCTGACGATGATGTTGGTTTTTATTGGAGAACCTGCCTCTGCCTTGTGTATGTCCAATTCAGTGTTGCGGGCAATCGTGAAAAAAAAAAAACAAAAGGCCTCGTCATCTAATTAGTGACGCGCATGAATGGATTAACGTGGTTCCCTTCTGTCCGTATCTACTGCCTAGCGGTCCTTGGCTTTTGTTAGAGTGACAATTACAACATTGTTAAACAATGTTTAGAGGCCTAAGAGCCCGAAAAACGCGACCGTAAAGTTGTCCGAGCGGCGCAAGTAAAGTTACAAGAGTAATGCGCCCTGACTCGATTTTTGACAAGACCGTCTAGTCATAGGCACAAGCTCTGATCCGATTTTCAAAGGGTCATCTTGGTGCAAAAAGGCAACACGTCGCTAGGAACTTAGAAAAATTTTCTAAGTTCCAAAAATTCTCACTAAGACCTGAGAAAATTTACAAGATCTGAAATGTCACTCTAAGGTGACCACAAAAGGGTTCTGGAGCGATGTGCGAATACAGTCCAAAAATGCTTGGCTATAGCTTAACAGTCGCTCAAGTGGAAGATGGCCCCACCTCTACGTGGTAGCTTTGGGTATCAACCTTGCAAATTAATGCAAGGACGAACGGGGCCACGGCGAAGCATCGAGAGGGACCGAATCTCGAGCTGCGTAAGCAGTGCTACCGGTACGATTCCGGATGGTCGATTTCTGCCACGCTTCGGCTACACGGCAACACACATATACACTCCTCACAGGGATAACTGAGGAAAGTGCGGCAGTGGTCCTCTGGTGGTTCGTGCGCGATTAGCGTTCAGAACTCTGCATGGAGGGTACAGATTATAAACCAGTAAAGACACCACTGGGCCGCCAGATAGTACAGGGGCCCGGATCGGCCTAGCCAGCACGTCCTGGCTGCCTCACCAGCTGGCGCATAATCTTGTCGGGCGTAGTATTGCCAGGAGGCGCCTGGATAGGGACCATGCTACGTTCGGCGGGGGGCTCTTCCGAGGAAACCATGCATGTTCGACGTGAAATCGGGTGCGTCCTCGCCCTTGGATGTACACTGTCGTACGGAACTTGGAAATCCCCACTCAAATACACACGGACACAAACTATAGGATTGGGTAAATCATGAATGTTACAAAGAAAAGTACAAGTTCAAAGAGTGTCGCCCAAGCCAGACCAATCGAGCATCCCAGCTTAACAAAGAATGCCCGTGAGAGGAGTGCCGAAAAACCCGGCACATCCTCCAAAACAGCCCAGAAGGGCGAGAAGGCCAGAGTAGCGGTCGGAGGAAAACTCTCCGGCAGCGAAAAAGCCAAAAATCTGACAGTCAGATTAAGTCGAGTCCCTGTCCCGACACGGACCAGGGAAAACTCGTCTGCTGAAACTGAAATGGAAATTAAGACTGAAGTAGTCGAGGGGGGACCCATCGTGGGCACCCGAGACGAAAAAGTCTCAAAAAACGCGAAAGGCCAAGTCGTTGCCCCTCCGTGGGAAACGGCGCCGCGGCCTCTTCGCGTGTCGAAACAATCGCCTGTACGGCTATTGAGAGCCGAGGTAGTGATGGTGCTCGAACTCCTGTCCCGTCGGAGGACATGGACTTCGAGCAAGTCACCTACAAGCGGAAACGTCCGGCGAGCTCTCCGGAGCCTTCGGACGTTCCCGAGAAATCAGTTAAGACGGTCCGGGTTACCACGCCCGCGACGACAGTCCCAAAAGACAAAAAGAAACCCTCAAAAGAGGGAAGGGAGAACGTGGCGGTCGCACCTAAAGCGCCGACCACCGGAAAGCCTGCCTCGGCTAGCCCGGCCTCCGGGAAAGAGTCGAGGAAGTAGAATAAGATGGCACCGGGAGCCACGGACTCCACCAATTTGAAGAGAGGAAAGGCAGTGTCGGAGGCACTGCCTACTCCTAAATTTCGGCCTCTAGAGCTCGTGAGAGCAGAGGCCGTCACCCACGATAAGGCTCTGCTGAGTCTCTGTCTTGATCCTGTCAGGAAGATCAACAAGGAGACCACAGGCCTTATCATGGAGAATGTGTCGGCACTGTCGGCCCTCGTGCAGGAACTGCTCCTCAGGAACAGTTACTTCGAGGGAAAACTCAGCGTGGCGGACGGGGAGATTAGAAAATCTCAAGTCGCCGTTGAGACCGCGGTGTGGAAGCCGTTGAAAGTTGCGAAGCGAACCCACCGTCGAAGCCGACGTCCTACACGGACGCGGCGAGACGAGTTGGCCAGAAAGGCCTTCCTGCTGCGGCAAAATCGTCGCCACTCCTCGTGGTGAAGATCTTCCCCCAGGACGGGAAGACCTTCAAGGACAGCGATGCAACTAAGCGCGCTGTCTTGACTCTGGTCAAACCAACGAAGGCGCAGATCCGAGTGCGCTCAGTTAAGCGGATCCACAGCGGTGGTATATCCGTAGAAACTGAGAGGCCTGAAGATCTGAAGGCCTTTACAGAGTCGTCAAAGCTCAGAAACGCTGGGCTGAAGACGGCCTTGATTGAGAAGAGGAACCCGAAGATTATCATCTTCGACGTTCCTCAGAACTTGTCGGAAGAGGAATTAACCTCTTGCTTGAAAAAGCAAAATATAGGAGACGCAGACAGTTCTGATGCGTCCGAGACTCTAAAGCCGCGGTTTAAGACCAAAGGCCGAGGAGACGGACGCTCGAACTGGGTTGTCGAGGTGTCTCCGAAGATGCGCAAGCAGATTTTGAGTAATGGTCGAGTGTTTGTCGGCTGGCTGTCCTGCAGAGCACAGGGCTACGTCGCCGCCACTCGATGCTTCAAGTGCCAGATGTTTGGGCACGTATCCAAACACTGAAGAAGCGACAGCGAAGTCTGTGAGCATTGTGCCGAGAAAGGGCATAATTCTGCCGCTTGCACCAGCAAGAGCAAACAGCCGGTTTGCTCGAACTGTAAAGCGAGCGGCAAAAAGACCGGACTCAACCATAAAGCGAGAGATAAGTGCTGTCCTTGCTACAAAGCAGCGGTAGAACGCGAAATCTCTCGCACGAATTATGGCTGAGGCCGAGAATATTCGAGTCCGTCGCCCAATGCGGATCCTGCAGCTCAATATGCAACGATCCAAAATTGTCACAGACGAGACACGGATGAAAATGGACAAGAGAAACATAGATGTGTTGCTCGCACAGGAACCCTACAGTTTCCGCGGAAAAATCCCGGGACTAGGGTTAGCGACTCGTATAGCATCTTTTGGCACCGTGGATGGACCGGCGTGTATGGTTGCAGTAGCAGTCAGAAACCCGGACATTACGGTCGTCAAAATGTCGCACTTGTTGGACACGCATCTTTCTTGCTTCCATTTAAGCGGAAAATGTGGATCTTTCCACATCGTGAGCCAGTACTTTCAATTCTCGGAAGAGATTGAAGAAAGTCTGGCTCGTCTTGAAAAGGTGCTTATAGCACTTAACCACAAGAGAGTCATTATTGCTGCAGATGTTAATGCAAAATCTGCCCTTTGGGGCAGTGCAGAGACTGACAGGCGAGGGGAAAAAATCGAAGAGTTCCTCGTGCAGCATGGACTGATTGTGGTAAACGAGGCCGGAGGTATTCCTACCTTTTCCGGCCCCGTCGGTGAGTCTCACATCGATGCCACATTCATGACATTCGATATTGTGAACGCACTACGGTCCTGGAAGATTCATCCGAATCTAACATCCAGCGACCATCGAGCGATTGAATTTGTCGTCGACTTTGATGTCGACATTGAACGCACTACAGGAAACCATTCCCGCCAGGGAAGGTTTCTTACGAGCAAAGACAATTGGATGAGATTTGACAAGCTCCTGCTTAAAGCAAAAAGAACTCTGCTCTGCGAGGAGAACAAAGTCCCGCAGAAGTCGAACAGCTGGCGGAAAGCATCGAAAACTCGATCATAACCGCATGCAGAGGTTCTATGCGCTGCAAGCAATGGACCAGAAAGTCAGTCCCCTGGTGGGGGCACGATTTATCGAAGCGAAAGAAACTCGTCTATAAACTTTCACGAGACTTTCAAGGCG
Source organism: Mimumesa dahlbomi (assembly GCA_917499265.3). Taxonomy (NCBI): domain Eukaryota; kingdom Metazoa; phylum Arthropoda; class Insecta; order Hymenoptera; family Crabronidae; genus Mimumesa; species Mimumesa dahlbomi. The sequence continues at coordinate 11,351,238 of OU824124.1, forward strand.
AAAGAGATGGAATTGTCAGAGCGGCCAAGAAAGCGAAGTATCTCGTCGAGAGAAAGGCTTTCACGGCTGCCGTGCATAGCGCAAAGCTACGCAGTTGGAAAGCGTACGTTACTGAACCGGGGAACAGAGAGCCATGGGGACTTGTATATAAGATCACCCAAGGAAAGTTGAATATCGATGAAGTTATTAATAACCTTCGAACACCCGAAGGCGGCTATACGATGGATTGGCACACCACAGCGGAAACTCTATTACGCGAGTTAATTCCGGATGGCCGTACGGAAGACGAAACAGACACGAATCGACGTTGCCACAGATCCAGACACAGAGGACACCCATTCCTTCTCCCTGTCTGAGATCGGCAACGCGATTTCAAGCTTAAAGAAGCGCAAATGTCCAGGTTTGGACCTTATTGAGACTGAAGTAGTTCAACGCTCGTGGGGTTCCCTGAACGGAGAACTACTCAGATTATATAATGGATGTCTGAAATATGGAGTATTCCCTGTGCGATGGAAAATAGGATCATTAAAGATCCTACTCAAAAGTCCCACAAAACCCGGGACAGAAGCCAAGTCGTATAGACCGATTTGTCTGCTTTCGATACTTGGCAAAGTATTTGAGAAGTTGATTGCTCACCGGCTCTCAAACGTGTTCCTAGATTCACGTTTTTCTTCGGATCGGCAGTACGGATTCGGATCGGGACGATCCACGGAGGATGCCGTGGTAAAATTCCGAAATCTTGTATCTGCTCGAGAAGAGAAATACGTGATCGCGCTCCTGTTCGATATCTCTGGAGCATTCGATAATGTTTGGTGGCCGAGTACCTCTAATAATTTAAAGTTACGAAGCTGCCCTCGAAACCTTTATCGACTCCTGGCGAACTACTTCGCGAACCGTGACGCGACAATCGTTACCAACAGCGGATCGGTATCGAAGTCAGTTTCAAAAGGATGTCCGCAAGGTTCCGTTCTCGGTCTTAGCTGTTGGAATCTCATCTTCGATGAGATTCTACAGCGACTTGTCAGCGGGTTCGATTGCAAACCCATCGCCTATGCTGATGGCCTCCTCGTGATTGTCTCTGGCAACTCGAGGGTGGAACTTCAGGCAATAGGGCGGGCGGTTTCGAACGAAATTTCTGCGTGGTGCGCCTCGCAGAAACTCTCGCTAGCGGCCGCTAAGACCGAGATGATTCTTGTACGGGGAAACCTGGACTTGAATCGGGCCCCTGTGATAAAGGTGGACGAACGAAGCGTTCTTTTCAGTAATACCGTAAGGTATCTGGGAGTTCATTTCGATTTGCGATTGGGAATTAATTCCCATGTCGAAATTCTCCGGGCGAAATGCTTGCAAACGTTCAACGCGTTGGCAAGAATCGCAAGATCCAATTGGGGATTGGAACATCCAGCTCTGCGTACGATGTACAACGACTTATTCGTTCCGATCATAACATACGCCGCTGCAGGGTGGGCTGATCGCTTGGGCGCAAAGGCGAGGAGAATCCTCGCTAGCGCCCAACGTCAAGTCTTACTTTGTACCACGAAAGCCTATCGTACGGTGTCTCACGATGCGATTCATGTAATCGCGGGTGCGATACCGATAGACTTAGTGGTCGCGGAGCGTGCGTGTGTTTATAGAGCTCGAAGACAGATCGATGTCGATTGCGGTAATTGCCATATCACCGGCCTTGTTCTGGCCGCCGAGGAAGTTTCGACATCTGCAGCGTTAACTGCGGTGAGAAACGAAATCCTTAGGATATGGCAGAATCGATCGGCTTCGTCGAAGGACGGTCGAACGACTTTCCGTTTCTTCAAAGACGTAACTCAGAGACTCAACTCGTATTGGGTGGAACCAGACCACTATGTATCTCAATTCCTGAGTGGACACGGAGATTTCCGTGCGAAACTCATGGAATTTGCTTTGGTTGAGGACAAAGAGTGTGAGTGTGGTGAGATGGAAACATCGCATCATGTTCTATACTACTGTCCGAAATACCTGGTGGCAAGAATGTCCTTAAAACAAGCTGGCGAAGGAATCGGTCTTCCGTGGCCGATTCCAGAAACAGATTTAGTTTCGAAAACACTGTTCAAGGACTTCAAAACACTTGTCACGAAAATCTTGAAAGCGAAGCAAATTGAACGCAACATGCGGAATCAAGTCCAAGACTTGATCTGCTGAGATTAAGTGAGTAAGGGAAATCCATGTTCGTATCGCAGGGAGTAGCGATTGCCGCTACTTCGGGAGTGACTGTCCCGCGGACCCGAGTTGGATGACCAGTGTAGGACAGGAAAATAAATTTCTGTTCAGCCAGAACTGGTAGACTTGTCGAAGCTGACGATCAGAACGCGGCGATGAACTTGTTCATCAATCTCTGGCAGCCGGGGTGGGACTTTAAGCCCCTCTCTTTGAGAGTGTCCCTACTGGGTTAGACTCTGGCTGGCAATACGTTGGTTGTGTCCGGGATCGCACTGAGCCTCGGAACCTGGGAAGTAGATGTCCGAACATCCGACTCAATTCGCAACAGCCGGTATGAGACGAAGAGCTCGAGGTACGGCGCGTCACGGCAGGCATTTGTGCCGGTGACATTGAAAAGCGAAAAGAATTCTTGTCCCTATCTACTTTCTAGCGAAACCACTGCCAAAGGAACGGGCTTGGAAAAATCAGCGGGGAAAGAAGACCCTTTTGAGCTTGACTCTAGTCTGGCATTGTAAGGAGACATGAGAGGTGTAGCATAAGTGGGAGACGGCAACGTCGCCGGTGAAATACCACTACTTTCATCGTTTTCTTTACTTACTCGGTTAGGCGGTGCGCGTGCACCGAGGTCTAACGACCCGGCCCGCACGGTGTTCTAGAGCCAAGCGTGTAAGAGTGGCGCGAGGCCTCGCGGCCGAACACCGACAATACTCCCGCGTGATCCGATTCGAGGACACCGCCAGACGGGGAGTTTGACTGGGGCGGTACATCTGTCAAAGAATAACGCAGGTGTCCTAAGGCCAGTTCAGCGAGGACAGAAACTCGCGTAGTGCAAAAGGGCAAAAGCTGGCTTGATCTCGATGTTTAGTACGCATAGAGACTGCGAAAGCACGACCTATCGATCCTTTTGGCTTGAAGAGTTTTCAGCAAGAGGTGTCAGAAAAGTTACTATACGGATAACTGGCTTGTGGCGGCCAAGCGTTCATAGCGACGTCGCTTTTTGATCCTTCGATGTCGGCTCTTCCTATCATTGCGAAGCAGAATTCGCCAAGCGTCGGATTGTTCTCCCGCCAACAGGGAATGTGAGCTGGGTTTAGACCGTCGCGAGACAGGTTAGTTTTACCCTACTGATGACTAGTCGTTGCGATAGTAATCCTGCTCAGTACGAGAGGAACCGCAGGTTCCGACATTTGGTTCACGCACTCGGTCGAGCGGCCGGTGTTGCGAAGCTACCATCCGTGGGATTATGCCTGATATGTATATTATATGTATATAATATACGTATATTATATGTATATAATATATGTATATCATAAGTATATATTTCGTTGAGAATTGCGAAAGTTATTACGGAAAAACCTTCGAGCCCGAGTGTGTGAACCAAATGGTCGAACCTGCGGTTCCTCTCGTACTGAGCAGGATTACTATCGCAACGACTAGTCATCAGTAGGGTAAAACTAACCTGTCTCGCGACGGTCTAAACTCAGCTCACATTCCCTGTTGGCGGGTGAACAATCCGACACTTGGCGAATTCTGCTTCGCAATGATAGGAAGAGCCGACATCGAAGGATCAAAAAGCGACGTCGCTATGAACGCTTGGCCGCCATAAGCCAGTTATCCCTGTAGTAACTTTTTTGCCACCTCTTGCTGAAAACTCTTCAAGCCAAAAGGATCGATAGGCCGTGCTTTCGCAGTCTCTATGCGTACTGAACATCGACATCAAGCCAGCTTTTGCCCTTTTGCTCTACGCGAGGTTTCTGTCTTCGCTGAGCTGGCCTTAGGACACCTGCGTTATTCTTTGACAGATGTACCGCCCCAGTCAAACTCCCCGCCTGGCGGAGTCCTCGAATCGGATCACGCGGGAGTATTTTCGGCGTTCGGCCGCCAGGCCTCGCGCCACTCTTACGCGCTTGGTTCTAGAACACCGTGCGGGCCGGGTCGTTAGACCTCGGTGCACGCGCTCCGTCTAACCGAGTAAGTAAAGAAACGATGAAAGTAGTGGTATTTCACCGGCGACGTTGCCGTCTCCCACTTATGATACACCTCTCATGTCTCCTTACAATGCCAGACTAGAGTCAAGCTCAAAAGGGTCTTCTTTCCCTGCTGATTTTTCCAAGCCCGTTTCCTTGGCAGTGGTTTCGCTAGAAAGTAGATAGGGACAGTTAGTGTACGCCTCACACCCGTAAGGTGATTGGCATCGTTACCTCGCCTCTAAGGGCATAAACGAACGGAGCGACTAGCCTCCGCTCTGGAGCACCGGCTCAACGTGCCGAGGGCGGTCACGCAAGGTGACTCCGCAAGCCTCGGTTACGTTGTCACGGGCGGTTCTCGGCTTAGGCTACACACGCTGCAACGCGGGGACATTGCAGGCGGCCAAGCACCGAGAACTCACGCAAGCCGTGAGCGCCAGTCTATTTACTTCCTCTAGGCCGCATTCTGACCCCTGCTGCACCTAGGAGTTACATGACTGCCCCGCAGAGACCTTCCCGTTACGGGCTCCTCCATTACAGAGGCGGGCTTGAGCCCGAACCCCGCGTACCAAATTACTTCATCCTGCCTTGGGTATAGTAGCATAAATACAAATGGCAGAAAAGCGACGGTCTTTTCTTTGCGTGCCTTTGATTTGGGGTTTTTAACCGACACCAAGAGCCCGTGCTGCTCATTATGCCACGTTTTTCTTTATCATCAATGCTCTCAGAGCTTTTGTACGCTACTCTCCACCTTCGAGGTACCGTAAAAATATAAAATAAAAATCCTTGCAGCCGGGCCTTGGCACCGGCTGCTTTTTAGCCATCTGTATTCGTTCAAACTGGGCTCTAGCCTACAACTGTCCCAGCGCCTGCACTGTTACGGATCACAACGCCTACTCCGGAGAGACAGTGCTCGACTTGACTAACCCAGGCAGGGGTGGCTGCCCAGGCGCCCAGACGTGTGCCACACTTTTGACGTTAGCCGCCTTCCGAGCGAGCCCGGAAGACGTTGCCCTTCTAGCGCCACGGGGAGGCCTCAAAAGTGCTTTGGCTAGAAGTAGATAGGGACAGAAGGGAATCTCGTTAATCCATTCATGCGCGTCACTAATTAGATGACGAGGCATTTGGCTAGGAGAGTTGTTATTTATAACATATGGTTATTAACAATATTTCCAGTGTTATAGTGGTTAACTATAGGCCCACTGGTAGGCACTTTACATAGCTGTATTTACGCTTCACAAGAGTTCACCACTGCCCTATAGTGTCTCCTTAAATTTTGAATACATTTTGTTTTTAGTTCGTTTTACCGAAAGGATGTGTACGCTATTCGTACAGGCACAGCACCCGTGCCGTTGCCGGTGGTGAGCTCCGAGCTCCGTTTAAAAGACTCGCGAAAACCGCGTGTTTGTACAACACACCGCGTGTATTAAAAGTAAATAAAACGACACTTATAACACAAAAATTGGTTGTTTATTCAATAAATACGAAAAACACAGTATCTTTTGGAATAGCAGGTTTTCCCGTTATAATTGCAAAATGCAGAAAAATCGACGCACGTGCGCGGGCTCACAACGAGCGTTACGTAATCATGCGATTAGCGAAAAAGGTAAGACCGTTGCGTAATACGGTAGAAACTAGAGTGTTTGATGAGGTGCCGACCGGTGACTCGGCACGCACGCAGGTGCGTTCCGAGACCCATTATTATCGATCTAGGATCGATTTGGATCTAGGGCGCGCTGAGATCGCCCAACGAGCTCCTAGACAAATGGGTTTCGAAACGACCATTACTACGCAGCAGTTTGAGACGAGCGGATCGCGAACATACCGCCCGCCTCGCTGGTACATTTTTTTTTTCATTTATTTCTATTTCTTTGTAGCTTACGAGCGTCAGCTCATTGCTACCTTGTACTTTTTACTGTAAAAAATAATGTTTACTATTTATTGTTTTAGCTGGGTTTTTACTAACACTTTATATATTTTTCTTTTCTTTCAGGTATATTCTAGGTTTGTGTTTGATGTGAGCAGTGACGTTAAACTTTGCATCTTAATTATGTCAATAATTTTGTTTTGTTATTGTTCCAGATCTCTTAGCCGCCGCAGACCATCCGATGGGACAGCCAGCGTCGTTGCCCGTCCCTAACCATGTGGAGGTGGATCTAGGAACTATTTAATACCAAAGACGATAAGTATTTTCTTCTTATATCATATATTTTATGTACAGTATTTACAAAAAATCAAGTATTTTTCTTTTGTTTCAATTATTTTTGACATGTTATTTTTATTTGCAGGTATCGTTGGATGTCGCTCTTCCTCATACAACGGACAATCGAATAGAATGTGGGCAAGTGTTTCTTCAACATTCACACATCGTGGACATTCAGAGGTGAGTATAGAACCACGCTTAAATAATGTGCTATTTATGGGGCCATATCCAGTTAGGTAGTACACCGAGATTCTATCCGGTTTAAACCATTCGGTTATTTTCGCGAAATCTGCATTCTTAATAAACTGATAAGTTTGTCGACCATGTTCATCATTTTCCCATCTTTTTTTCCAATTGCACATGATATGTTCTTTCAATCTAATTATTTCGTCTCCGTACTTCACAAGCCGGATGTCTTCTATCTCCCTGTAATAATATGTACACCATTCTGTTGTAATATTTCGCCTTACTCTACTTCGAATACCTGCAAGCACAACCTCAAGATCCATGGGCATTAGTCCGCTGAGAACTTGCATTGCAGACGTTGCTCGGCAGTTGTTCCGCATGCCTTCGTGATTTGTAGTAAAATGTTACTTTGTAGTGCAGATAATTGTTTACATATTGTTGAATTCGTTGTCCTATGAAACCATATTGCCGAGCAGTATGTTATTATGGAGATAGCTACTGCGTTATATAGTGTTCTTCGCGTATTGAAATTTATACCCCATTCTTGTTTGGCTATCCTGTTTATCTTCATTACATAGTTAATTATTTTTTGTCTCAGATATTTTACGTGTGGTATAAAAGTCCTTCTGTAGTCTAACATAATTCCTAAATATTTTACTTCTTTATAAAATTTAACGGTCTTGTTATTAATCTTAATTGTTTGATTTCTGGCGCCACTTTGTCCATCTTTAAGCGACATAGCCATTGTTTTAGTCGGGGATATCGCTCATTTATGTTGTATGCACCATTCATCTAATATTTTAATAGCGCGGACCGAGATGGTTTCAATTGCTCTTCGTGCATTTGCTTTAATAATAAGGACCAGATCGTCTGCATACAAGATCGCCTCTAGTTGGTCATCCATAAATTCACTCTCAAGCCGTTTTAGTACTCGGTCCATGCACCATACCCATGCTGCTGGGCCGATTATCGAACCCTGCGGGCAGCCTCTTTCTGCTTTCCTACATAATTTGCCATATTTAGAGGTAACTATGACCGTTCTTGCCGAGAAATACCTCTTAATAAGGTCTAACTGGGTACTGCAGTTTGTTTCAAGGCATCTACTAATTATGGTATTCCATCCTAGGTTGTCGAACGCACCTTCAATGTCAATAAAAATTGCAGTGATATATTTCCGTTCTGCTTCGTTTGATGTTTTCAATAGATGTAATAATGCATCTTCTGTGCACTTACCCTTCCTAAACCCATACTGGTTTTCGGATTCCAGACCCTGCTCTTTACAGATTGTTTCTATTCTATGTTCTATAACCCTTTCTAAGATTTTAGCCATCACCGGTAATAAAGAAATTGGCCTATAAGAATTTAGTTTCGTTCTATCCCGACTTTTATCTTTTAATATGATTTTTAGGTGTGCTGTCTTCCAGGTTGTTGGAAATTCTTTATTTCTCCAACAGTTTCTCAGCACCGACATTATCACCTTAGGTTTAACCTTCCAAAGATGTTTTATAATTTCAGATTTAAATCCGTCTAACCCTGGAGCTCTATTATTCTTTAGCTTTCGTATCGCATTATGAACTTCTTCCTCTTGAATATCATTTTCCATATTGGAATTACTATATTGACTTACTTTACATCTTTCAGCAGTTTGGATATCAGAATTTTCGTCATTTTCGTCGTGCGGTATACACTTTTTTAACTATTCCTGGGCAGTTTCCTCCCATGACTTAGTAATTTGACCATCTGGCAGGGTTATTGAGCATAGGTGGGGAACATCAGCAATTTTTTCTCTGGCTATTTTGTATGGCAAGCTCCAAGGATCTTTATTAGCTTCAGTTCTTACGAACTCCTGCCACGTTTCTGTTTTACTTTTCCTAATAGCTTGTATGTAAGTATTCCTGGCTTTAGTATAACTTCTCTTCATGTTTTCTAAGTCACCAATCTGCAATCTCCTTAGTCTGCGTAATTGATTTAAGCATTTTTTCATGTCCTTCCTTTTTTGCTTTAAGTTATCGCTCCACCAAGGAAAACAAGGAACACCATGCCGTCCAGATCGTTTTTCAGGTATAGCCACCTTATAAATTTTAGTTAATTTTTCATTAAAGATCCTAAGGGCCTCATTTATTGCTTTGGTCTGTATTTCCTCGCATACATCATCAGTGAATTCCCTGTCCGCAATCTCTTCGTATAGGTCCCAATCTGCTTTCCTAATATTATATCCTTTAGATCGTAGAGTAGTTGTAGTTGCCCGTTGATCGTTGATCATATTGAACGTTATCAGGTTATGGTCACTCGATATGTCTGAGTGCACGCACCAGTTGCATAAACCACGTAGAATATTTCCACTGCATAACGTTACGTCAATGTTTGTTGATGCAATATTCGTTTCGAAAGTGAACGTATCAGAGGGTTCATTAATTACGAAAAGAGACTTTTCCGCGATGAAGTTCTCTAATATTTCTCCACGTTCGTCGGTGCATCCCGAAAACCAAATATCAGATTTGGCATTAGCATCCATCAAAATTACAAATTTAGCATGTCCTAATTTATCTATCAGAGATTCCAGAATATCTAGAATAGGTTCGATTGCAAGAGAGAATTCGCAATAAACATTGATTATGTATAACTGTTCAGATTCAACCATTACTTGTATAAAGACTATATGTTCTGTTTGAGCCTCACTATATTGTAATATATCCACCTTATCTTTATTAGCAATCGTTGCGACCCATGCAGTCGGTTTAACAGGTTGAATAATTTTTAAATTAGGAGATGTATATTCCCTGACAATGCCTTTATAGCAATATGGCTCTTGTACACACAAAACATCTATATCATTTTCTCTCATTGCAACCTCGAGCTCTGCTGCAACTGACTTTGATCTTTGTCCATTTATTTGCGCAATTTTTAACCCCAGTCTAATTTACTGTTGTATTGCTCTAAGTGCTTAAGATATTCTGGGCAATTCTTATCGCGAGAGCTATGTCCTACTTCTTTCTTTTTTAGTCTACTGCAGCTGACGCACGTGGGCGATTCCTTATTTGGACAGTCATTTTTCATGTGTTCGTTACTGCCGCACGTTTCGCATAGCTGGTCTGGAACATTACATACCTTGGCTATATGGCCATAGGCGTGACATTTAAAACATCTTACGATGTTAATAAATTCATGAATTCTATGTGTCCTCCAGTTCATAAATATCCTCCCTTGATTGAGTATAATTCTAATATGCCTACCAGGCATTTGCACTATCCAATTAACTTTATCTGATTTGGTCTTAAAACTTGTGCGGAAAATTATTTGATTCTTCAACGCTTCACGTTCAAGGTCGTTAATATCATCAAAATTTTTAGATATGAAGTCCGCTTTCAAATCCTCCACTTTATAATCCTGCTCTACGTCATATATTATCATAGACGGTTCAAGTTTTTTCGGTGTATCCACCTTTAGACCTATTTTATTGTGCTCTGCATCACGAATTACTTTAATGTCTTTTTTGCTTTGTAGCTCAATCACGACTCCTTTATTACGCATTTGTCTCATACTCACAACCTTCAATTTGTTCTTAATCGGTTGCAAATGCGCAGTAATTGCAGTCTTGATCTCTTCGTTGTTTCTTTTCTCTTCTGGATTTTCAGGTTTTATCAATATAACTTTATTTATATTTTTTGTTTTTCTTCTTACAGGATCGATCCTGGATGCTGGTTTGGCAGGAGGGCCGCTGGTGACTCGCGCATAAGTTGGTCTTGCTGCAAGAATTTCCTCTCGTGCACAACTTGCTGCCTTCAATTTCTCGTGTGCAAGAATTTCGTCTTGCAGTTTGCTTTCCAACTTAGACCATTTTTCTAGTATGTATTTTATCGCTGGCCGAGTTCCTTTATTACTTTCATTGAACAAAAACTGTTCTAAGGTGGCTCTTTCCTCTCTGAGCTCAGCCAGAGGATTTCCTAGAGGTCTAATTTCAGATATTTCGCTTTCAGGCGTAGGAGACGATTTCTTGCGCCTCTTTGTTATTTTCTTTGACGCGGTAGATCTAGTACTCACTTCGGAGACAGATGAGGCCGAAGTAGTTCGACTTCTCTGCCCTGGAGTCATCACTCCGATATCCATGCTGGTTTCACCAGCGCTGCTCCTCAACGAATCGCGTTTGGTTTTGGTATGTTCAGAATCCATTTGGTTCCCACGAGAATGGTAGGAAAGAAGGTCAACCCGAGCAGAGCCTCTATACTCGGGCAAGCCTATATACACTAATGTCGAGATTGGTTTAACGTGTGGTACCTGCCTGTCGGCTTATCCACACGGCCCCCATGGGCGAGGGATTAGGATACGCCCAATCAGCGCGCCCATGCATAGCATGGGCTACCAGTACGATGCCAGGTTGTAGGACCTGACACCAAGCCACTGGTACGACCGAGCGACTTTCCACGCTCTACCAGCTAAGCAGGCTGGTACCCGAGCTGTTTGTGCGCAGCTCCCCCGTCGGAGTCCCTACTGGGACCCCTGACCAGCATACGGCCAACCACTGCCCCCGCGATTCCCCTTCCCACGACCGGGACAAGAATAACCTTGTGGGCGCCCGGTCCCCGCGGTACCAGTGTAGATCACTGGTGGGATCATCGCACATGCCAGTTGGGAGCCCTACAGCTCCCGGCCCTGGCCAGCCAGCGACTCAGGTACGTGGAGACGCTACCCTCCAAAGGAACCACAGGAATCGACCAATGGGTCTTTGACCTGTGGTGTCCTCCCTGCGCTCAGCACACCCTTCATTCATTCGGCATTCATTCTTTCATTCATTCTTCTTTGAAACACACACACAGCATATTTACAAAAACATTCATACTTGTCCTTGCACTCTAAAACTCCACTCACATTCACACTACCATCATCATTCACACTCACTCCACATTCACTCAGGTTTCGCACATCATCATACATCGGACAGTCCACCAACACATGCTTCCAGTCCTCGCACTCTGCTCCACACATACACCGCGCACTTTCACTCAATCCACGCTTTGCCAAAAATCCATTCATACTTCCATGCCCAGTCAGCAAATAACACGCATACAAACCCGGATCGAAACATACATTCCGCTCAGCAAACCTCACATCCTTTATATATTCATACGTCACTCTTCCATTCACACTTTCATCCCATCTTCTCTGCCACACACCATACAACCTTTCGTTCAACAACTCCGCTGATTCATCCACCGTCATACCACATACATCCTCATCAGCAATCATATCTCTCTCATTCAGACTCATACCATGCTGCAACTTATACACAACCGCTCTTTTCACACACTCAAGGTCCCAAGGCAGTCCACCCATCATCACTTGCATAGCATCAGTCGACACAGTTCTACATACACACAAACACGCATACATCGCAACTCTCTGACATCTATTCATTAACATACGTTGTTTGGGAAATAGTTCCCATAGTGACCAGTGTGGTGGCAGCACCACCTGGACACCGATCGCTCAAGCCAGGTGGCAGCATGACTTCGTCGTGTGACGTAACGGTCATGCGCACTGGCTAAAATCGGCCTCGTGTCGCGGCAGCGCACGGAAATCGGCCATTAACGTTTCGTAGCCTGTTCTATAAAGTCGCATTGTATAGCTCAGCGTTTACGCACGCGCCGAAAGGCAGTTTTGAAATACAACGACGTTGGATACCGATCATCGTTAAAATACAACAGGCAAGTCCGCTCAATTTATTATTAGTCTGCTCATCATGTATATTCAATAATAATATACATGAAATAAAATGAGACTGCTCGAGAGCAACACAATTCTCTCATTACCTTGCTGCTAAGACTTTTCAAACGTTTGGATGTTTCTCAAACATACGTGCATACTCAAAGTCCATCATTTCATACCATACACACGCTCCATACATCACACTCGCAACAAACAAACCTTTATATATCATCCTCACAGCACGCTTCTTCATACCCCATTCCCGCCTCATCACACGCTTCATCATTCCCACTACATTCATAATTTTCCCAAGCAGATATTCCAAGTGCACTTTAAAACGCATTCTCTCACTCATCCATATCGCTAAATACTTCACTTTCATTACATACTTTATTTTCGTTCCATTCATCCATACATACGGTCTCCTTGTGCCAGCCATGCTACCTTTCATAAGCATCATCACAGTTTTGCTCTCAGACACACTCACACCAACGCTTGAACCCCAGTCACACACAATTTTCATCCACTCAGTTCCCTTGCGCTCCAGTTCCACTCGGTTCTGTCCTGCCACACACACCAGCAAATCATCCGCATACGCCACACACTTCACACCACGATCCACGAGCCGCCGCAGCAGGCAGTCCATCATGAGGTTCCAAATAAATGGACCACAGATGGACCCCTGAGGGCAGCCACGCTTCACGTCCTTCCACACTGTATCATTCACACCAATCACACACACCTTTCTCTCTCTAAAATAATCACGCCACAGGGCTATTTCCTCACACCCAATATCATTCAGTCTCGCAAGCACTCGTCCCCATTCAAGATTATCAAACGCGCCCTTAAAATCCACGAACATTCCAAGCACATACTTACACTCCGCATTACGCACATATTCTTTCACTCGCATCCACGCACTCTCAATCGATCGGCCCTTGCGAAACCCATGCTGTGCATCACACATACTTTCACCCATCTTTCGCTCCAATCGTTTCACCATCATTCGCTCCAACATTTTCGCAAGCACAGACAACAAACATATGGGCCTGTACGACGCAGGGTCCGACCGCACTTTCTCCGGGGACTTCAACAGTATAACAACATTCGCTCTCTTCCACTCATCGGGGAAACACGACGTACTCAGACACACATCAAACAATCTCTTCAAGCATTCCGGAATCGCACACCATATTCTCCTCAACATTTCTCCAGTCACTCCATCCAAGACAGGTGCTTTTCTTATTTCGTCATTCGCACAGCATCCTGCAATTCATCCCATTCAAAACATTTCTCATTCACACATCCTTCCATTCGTGACCCATCAACAATATTCAACTGTGAACTCGGGAAGAAACTATTCATCAATACATTCACACTCTCTCTTCAGCCACGCGACTCTACACCATCCACTTTCATTACACTCAATCTCTCTCTTCCATTCTTTCCACGGCATATCCGGTAAACAGGACCCCAGGGATCCAGGTTCGACGAGCGACTCACAAAGGCTCTCCAATGCTCCTCTTTCACTCTACACAACTCACTCTTATACTCACTCACCAATCTCTTATACTCGGCCATTTTCTCACTCACAGTCACACTATTCCTTCTTCTCGCTCTTTGCCACATTTTCCTACTTTTTCGCACCTTTCGCTTCAACTCATTCAATTCACTCGTCCACCACGCAATCTTTCGCTCTCTATCACGCTTTATCCTTTTGAGTCGCCGCCTGTTCGCATCCTGGATCCATGCCATCACTCGCTCCAACATTCTATTCGCATTCATCTCACCAGACACATCTATACCTTCCACACTCGCACTCTCCATTTAATCATTCATATATTCTTCCCAGTCCACGTTCTTAAAAGACCACCTCGTGCATTCTTCATTCATACGCACATTCGCATCATCACTTGTCATGTCAATCTTTATGACATTGTGATCACTTATTCCCCATTCAGGCTTCACTTCCCATTCAAACAAGCACCCGGCACACTCTTCATTCACAAGAGTGACATCAATGTCACTCCCACCAGTCATTCACGAGAAAGTATAATACTCACTCGGCTCATTCAACACAGTCATTCCGTTCACAATCACCCATTCTTCAAGTATCCTTCCACGCAGCTCATTCTCTCTACTGCGACCGCCACCCTTGCTATACCACAAGGGTGAGATCGCAAGCCTATATACACTTTAATGTATTTGTTTATCGTGTGGCTCCCGCTCGTAGAGCCCTGCTAACCTAACCCCATCAGCGCGTCCGCGTTTCCGCGGACTACCAATTTGTCTCCACGGCACAGGCCGTGGAGACCCCACTGGTGTGGGCGGGGCCTTTCTATACCCCTACCGGCTCTGCAGGTCGGTGCCCGAGGTGTGAATGCACCTCACACGTCGGAATCCGGGAATTTCTTCCCGGACCCCTAGCCCGCGATGTGGGCTCCCACCACTGCCCCCGCGATGGACCAACCCATGATCGGGACAGGGGGCAATTGCCACCCTGTGGGCACCCCGACCCCCGCGGTCCCAGTTTGCACCACTGGTGGGGTGTCCGTGGCCCACAATGGCCACTACCAGTTGAGGACTGGAGGTCTCGGCACTGGTGAACCAGCTCGGATGCGTGGAGTCGCTACTCTCCAAAGGCACCACCGGAATCGGCGTTAGCCTTTCAACCGGTGATGCCCTCCTGCGCCACAGATACACACACTGTTCAATCATTCATACTGTTCATTCGTCTTTCAAACACATTTACAGCAAATTTTTTTACTCTTTCGTACGTTTCCTTTCGTTCTAACACACCACTCACATCTACCATTCCTTCATCATTCACACGTACTCCAAATCCATCCAAATCTCTCAAGTCATCATACAATTCACATTCAGTCAGCACATGTTTCCAATCCTCGCATTCCGCACCACACATACAACTAGCACTCTCAACCAAACAATGCTTTTCCAGGAATCCATTCATACTACCGTGGCCTGTAATTAGGTACCCTAAATACAGGCCCGAATCAAATTTCTTACTCATTTGTACAAATCTTACATCCTTAATAAACTCATACGTAATTCGTCCATTCCTGCATTCATCCCATCTCTTTTGCCAAATATCATACACACGCGCATCTATCAAACTTATACATTCATCCACACTTAGTTCTTGCATCTCATCATTCATCAGTACATCCATATTACTCATAGGCATTCTCCGTTTAACCTTGTATATCATTCCTCTTCTCATGCATTCTAAATCCCACGGCAGACTTCCCATTAATACATGCATCGCATCCGTCAAGACCGTTCTGCACACACGCCGGCATGCACTCATCGCAACACGCTGACATCTATTCATCTCATTTCTCGCATACTGAAATTGCATTAATTCATACCATACACTCGATCCATACATCACACACGCCGTAAATAGTCCCTTATCACGTTGACGCCGGCGCGCATATTCGCGGTCCGTTCCGTGCGGCGGCGCTTCAACTAGCGGTCCGCCCCATGGGGCGGCGCGGCACCAAATTATACTGTTCACTGCTTGGGCCCTAATACCCACTAGCTGATTCGAATAGACCGAATTTCCAAAATTCTCACGTGGCCCGCGCGTGGTCTGGTCCGCCGATAGGACCCACGGTGGCTAGTCGCATGAATTGAGGAAAAACCCTAATTCGTTTTTTAAATTAAATTATAAGTTGTGTATCTTGTGTTAAATGTTTGATTATAAGGTAGAAATGTTAATGCATAATGTTAAATCAATAAAATTATATTTTGTACTACGTATTTTTTGATATACAAACGTGGCCCATCGGTGGGTCAGGCCGCCCCATGGGACAGTCTAGCATGGGCCACCGGTGGGTCAGGCCGTCCCATGGAACAGACAAGCATGGGCCACCGGTGGTGTATATACAGGGTGTCCAATCACCCTGTTATATACAGGGTGTCCCAGTTCCCAGGACATTCGTCACACCTTTGGATAGCTCAGGTAATTCTAAGATACGGATCATTAGTTTCAGCGTCCCATCACAATCCGTGGCCGAGTTATTAACGAAAAACGACAGCCAATCAGAGGGCTCCGTTTGGCGCGGCAGCGCGACAGTTCCTACTGGTACAAGTTAATGTCTTGTAGTAGCGGGAGTGTTTATGCGGCCGCGTCAACGGAGCCCTTGAAAGGGATACAGACCGAGCACTAACACACTTCCACGAAAAATGTATCGATGAGTCTGTCACTGGGTCACCGAAAAAAGGTCTAATTTATGACATTACCTCTTGCGCGTACCCTATGGAATTTCACCGCTGGCACACCATCGGTTTACGCCGCAAACTTTACAGAACACCGCACAATAAATTCACATTAAAAAAAAAGACCGTTGCCTGATAATTTTCACCTTAGATTTGATTAGATTATTATAAAGAATGTATGCACTCGTACACTTGTTCCATTTGTTCAGCGAAAGGAATAGATTCTTCATCACCGAGAAAGTTTGATTATTAATCGATTACCAATACATCCGAAATTACGCGAACTTCACTCCGGGGTGACTTTTTCGTCTTTGCACTTCCAACGTTTTTGATTTTCTACACAAATACGTTTCCTTCGTAATGATAGATTTCTTCTTAGTGACTCGTAGAACTGTTCAGTTCGGCAGAAAAAATGATTCTGTATTTCTCGGGGACGTCTTCGTGTATCGGAACGTCCCGTTCCCCTCTTTGCTTTCATTTCGCCCTTTGGCGTACTAAGGATAGTGGGAGGTACGGACGGAATGGATGTTTCAAAAATTTCCACAATCGCTACATTTGGCGTCCAGGTTTTCCATGTCGAATCGCTGCATGTGTTGTCGAGAAGACCAGAGTTCGTCACTTGAATTCTTAACAGCGCTTTCATTGTTACGTTTCGGGTTTCAGCAGCCTCTTACAGGAATGTGTTGGAGCGATACCAGACCGTTTCCTCGACATTTTTATAACAGGAAACGTACGGTCGCGGCAGCAATACGCTTTCTACGGGATATTATTAACTATCGATATTATTAACTTACCGAATACGCTTTTTTTAGGTCCACGCGTACATTCAACGTGGGGACATCAAACAGATCGATTAAATTATCGGCTCCTTTCAGAACTACTCATACTTTCAACGTAGATTGACATTGTGGTCTTTTTCTGTGGACATCAGTTTACTGTTACTATTCTTTCGGTAACAGACGTCTCTCCTTCGCTTCATCTATTCTTCGGAAAACGTATTTGTGTGGAAAATGGAAAAGGTTGGAAGTGCAAAGACGAAAAAGTCACCACGAAATGGAGTCCGCGTAATTTCGGATGTATTGTTAATCGATTAATAATCAAACTTTCTCGTGGGTGAAGAATCTATCTCTTTCGCTGGACAAATGGAACAAGTGTGCGAAAGCATACATTCTTTATAATAATTTAATCAAATCTAAGGTGAAAATTATCAGGCAACGGTCATTCTTTTCAATGTGAATTTATTGTGCAGTGTTCTGTAAAGTTTGCAGGGTAAACCGGTGGAGTGCGAGCGATGCTAGTCCGTAGGATGTGCGCAAGAGGTAAAGTCATAAATTAGACCTTTTTTCGGTGACGCCGGCAAGTAAAGTGACCCAGTGACATAGACTCATCGATACATTTTTCGTGCTAGTGTGTTAGTACTCGGTCTGTATCCCTTTCAAGAGGCCCGTTGACGCGGCGGCATAAACACTCCCGCAACTACAAGACATTAACTTGTAACAGTAGGAACTGTCGCGCTGCCGCGCCCAACGGAGCCCTCTGATTGGCTGTCGTTTTTCGTTAATAACTCGGCCACGGATTGTGATGGGACGCTGAAACTAATGATCCGTATCTTAGAATTACCTGAGCTATCCAAAGGTGTAATGAACGTCCTGGGAACTGGGACACCCTGTATAATCTCATTCGCTCTTCTTTTTAATCCCCATTCTTTCTTAAGTACTCTACGCATACCATTCACAGCATTCATAATCTTACCTCTCAAACTCTCCAGATGCACTCTGAAATTCATACCCTTTGACATTTTCACACCCAGATACTTCACACTCTCCACACATTTAATCATTCTTCCATTCATTCTCACATTCGGACACCTACTTTTTGCCATTCTTCCTTTCATTATCATTGTCACAGTCTTACTTTCGGACACATCCACACCAACTTTTTTACCCCATGCCGTGACACATTCCATCCATTCAGTTCCCTTTCGCTCTACTTCTCTCCGGTTATTCCCATCCACTAACAGCAACAAATCATCCGCATACGCAACCACTTTACATTCATTCCGTTCCAAATCATCCAACAACTCATTCATCATAAGGTTCCAAATTGCGGGTCCGCAAATGGAACCTTGCGGGCATCCTCTTTCAACATTCTTCCACACTATGTCATTCGCACCTACCACACACACTTTTCTCTCAACAAAATAACTTTCCCACAACCAAATCTCATTACATTCAACCTCACGCAGCTTTTCAATTACTCTGTCCCATCTTAAATTGTCAAATGCACCCTTAAAATCAACAAACACTCCCAATACATACTTTTTGTCACATTCTTTCACCCATTCTTTCACACGGAACCACGCATCCTCAGTCGACCGACCTTTCCTAAATCCATACTTCCTGTCATTCATACGTGCATACACCTTTTGTTCTAATCTCTTAACCATCATTCGCTCCAGAATCTTGCCAAATACACTCAACAGGCATATAGGTCTGTACGACCTCGGATCGGTTTTCACTTTCTCAGGCGATTTTAACAGAACAACCACTCTTCCAATCTTCCACTCACTCACTCACAAACGTGCTCGTACTCAGGCATACGTCATACATCCTTTTCATCCATACAGGCAGAGCAATCCACACTCTCCTCACCATTTCCGCATTTATACCATCCATCCCAGGTGCTTTCCCTAACTTACATTCAGATACAGCCGCATTAACTTCATCCCACTCAAATACCATGTCATTCATCCGCGCACATTCAGTCACTTCTCTACATTCATTCACATCCGCAGCGGGAACAGCTCACACAGTAGCGCATTCATACTTTCCATCCACGTCGTCGTCAGTCTCTCTCCTACTTTTATTCCACACATACTTTCACTCTTTCTCTTCCCTCTACATATCTTGTACACCTCACCCCACGGGTTCTCATTTCCTCTTTTATCCACAAACTCTCTCCAGTCATTCTCTTTCGCTTCCTTAATACATAACTTATACTCTTTCGACGCTTCACTATAATCATTCAGGCATTCATCCACATTCTCGCCTCTCTTCCGCGCTTTCTGATACCTCTTCCGCTTTTTTCTGACATCCCTTCTTTTACTCTTCAATTCATACGACCACCACGAAGTTCTCTTTACATTCCTCTTCACAATTCGTTTCATTCTTTTATCATTCGCATCCTCTACCCATTCAATCAATCTTTCAAATATTCGTTCAGCATCCATACTATCTAACTCTTCCAATCCAACATTCGTAGCCTTTTCCCGTAGGTCGTTTACATATTCATCCCAATTCACATCTTGCGTTCTCCATCTCTTCCCTTTCACACACTCTACGATTTCATTCATACTAAACTTCATTTGTACCAAAATCATGTTGTGATCGCTTATTCCCCAGTCGCTTTTCACTTCCCATTCAAAATCGCACTCATCATTCACACTATTCACAATCGTCACATCAATATCGCTCTGCCCATTCGGTCCGCTGAACGTGTACCATTCACTCGGCACATTTAACACAACCACCTCATTCGCCATAATCCATTCATCCAACATTCTTCCACGCTGCTCATTCTCCCTATTGCGGCCTCCACCTTTACTGTACCATAAAGGGGAGACCGCATTCGCATCCATACCAATCAACACTCTCTTTCCTCTCGTGGTCTCAAGCACTCTCTCCATATACGACAAATAAGGTTCGATCTCACATCCATACTGACAATATACAGACACGACATACATTTCTCCAAATACTCCTTTTATCCATGCACACACACCACGTTCATTCGTACATTCGTCAACAGTCATTACTTCCAAGTTCACATCATTTATAACAATTGCAGCCTTTTTCGTACCATTCTTATTCATTATAACATTCATTCCGACTGGCAAACCTCTCACACATCCATCACATACATACGGCTCTTGCAACAACGCAACACTCACTCAATTCTCTCTCAGAGTCACACCCAAATCATTCATAACTGCATACGCTCGTTGGCAATTATACTGCAGAATTTTTAAAACGCACTCAGTCATTGCAGATTCTCTCTCTCATTCTCGCTAACGCTCTCTTATATTCCGGGCACTCTTCGGACAGAACCGAGTGATCACTCTTCATACCACGCACTTTACAGTTGCGACATACATCCTGTTTCTTACATTCTTTCATCATATGGCCAGTATCTCCGCACTTTTGACACAGTCTCTCTTTCACACCACATTCTTTCAGCATATGTCCAAATGCAAAACAACCAAAACACCTCGGCACATTCATAAACTCTCTCACCTTAAACGCATTCCAATTCACATACACTCTTCCATTCTCAATCATGGCATTCTTTGCACACATACTCGTTTCTATGATTATGTTTCCATTCTACGCACCTTTCTTGTTGTTCCCACTTACTATTCGAGTTCTCTCTCTAAATTCACTCTCACTCATTCGATCCTTCAGGTTTCTTGCATACATTTCATTCATAAACACTTCATTCGTTAATTCATTTGGCACATCATACACAATCACTTTCGGACCAATTTTTCTCGGCAGTTCAACTTTCATTCCAATCTCATCAAATCTACTGCACTTTCTTATTTTATTTAACTCATTCTTACTTACAGTCTCTATTGCCACACCACCACTCCTTGTCATTCGTACAGCTTTCACACGCACATCCAGAACTTTGCTAACTTCACGCAAGTAGCTATAAAAGGCCGCTTCTGGGGCATAGGTGAGGGGTAAAAATCCGAGGGGGACATCGTACTCTTGGACGAGCGTTTTTACGGGGGGGGGCATCGTACTCTTGGTCGAGCGTTTTTTTTGGGGGGGGGGGGGACATCGTACTCTTGGACGAGCGTTTTTTCGGGGGGGGGAGGGGGCATCGTACTCTTGGTCGAGCGTTTTTTTTGGGGGGGGGGGGACATCGTACTCTTGGACGAGCGTTTTTTGGGGGGGGGGGGATGTCTTACTCTTGGTCAACCTTTTTTCAGGGGGGGGGATGTTATACAATAGCATGCGCAAGGGGGGGGGGTGTGGATATCATGTTATAGCACAAGCATTTTTTAAGGGGCGGAGGGGGGGTACATGTAATCATACTATTTGACGAGCATGCGGAAAAAGAGGGGGGGGGGGCAGTAGAAAAACATTATTTGATTTATCGGCAAATATGAAGATTTTTAATAAGCCCAAAATTTTGCTGATGCAGCAGAACATATGATACATTGGTCAGTTTTGCATTTTAACACGGTGACCTTGTTGATGCATATAGTATTTCAATTAATAGGATAAATGTTAGTTGACTCATCCACACGTGTCAAACTTTAAAAACAAAATTTTGCTGACACAACAGGACATATGATACATTGGTCAGTGTTGATTTCAAGAATTACACAATTTAAATGGGTATAACATTGGTCAAAGTATTTAAATATTCAAAGTAAAATTGTTTCAACGTTGTCAGCAAGACATTGAACATATTTGTCGGATTTATGTGCAAATTATTGGAACGTATGGACTCTCGAGTCGTGGGGGTGGACCGTGCCGCGAGTGTGTGTGTGTGTGTGTGTGTGCGTGTGCAGCATCAGCAGGCATGATCAGCGAGACATTAATCGGAAAAATGTTAGTTGACTCATCTGCAGGTGCAATTTTGCTGACACAGCAGGACATAGCATGCATCGGTCAGAGTTGATTTCAAGAATTACACATTTAAATACGTATTAAATTACTCAAAGTATTTAAATATTCAAAGTAAAATTGTTTCAATGTTGTCAGCGAGACATTCGATATATTTGTCTGATTTATCTGCCAATTATTGGAACGTATGGGCTCTCGAGTGGTGGGGGTCGAAAGTGCCGCGAGTGGTGTGTGTTTGTGTACGCAGCATCAGCAGACGTAATGATGATTATCTACGACCGAGGTAAGTAGAAGATTCCGATACATATGACCAATTCAGTTTTTAATTGGTCGAAAAAAAAATGGTAGCTAACTTATATGTACGTGTCGAAATTTTAAAACAAAATTTTGTTGACGCGGCAGGACATAGTATACATTGGACAGTTCTGATTATCTACAACCGAGGTAAGTAGAAGATTCCGATACATATGACCAATTAAGTTTTTAATTGGTCGAAAAAAAAATGGTGAGCTGACTTATCTGCACGTGTCGAAATTTTAAAACAAATATTTGCTGACGCGGCAGGACATAGGATACATTGATCAGTTTAACATCTTAACACAGTGACCTTGTTGACACAAATTAATAGGAAAAAAATATTAGTTGACTCATCCGCAGGTGACCAAGTTAAAAATCAAAAATTTTGCTGATGCAGCAGGACATAGGGTACACTGGTCAGAGTTGATTTCAAGTATTGCACAATTTAAATACGTATCAAATTATTCAAAGTACTAAATATTTATTCAAAGTAAAATTGTTTCAAGTATTACAATCGTTATTTGCTTAAACCTATACAATTTATTTAGAATTATTAAATGTATATAATATTTCAAAGTAATAGAAATTATTTGTTCGGAGTATGTAACACGCGATAAGAAATAGTATTTAAACATAAACTCAGGAGTTCACAATGGATTAAAGATTTTTTTATCAAAATGATGACATGTAGCAAATGTGATCTCGTTTCCACGATTATCTCCGATCGCTAGCTCTACAAAGCACTTTTCATCCACGCTTATCTCAATCTCGAGGTATTTAAAGTAATTTGTTATCAACGAATATCTCCGACTCAGAATACATGATGGTTTCAATTGTTTCTGCTGCATAGTAGACAGATCGATTGGATTTTGCTGTATAAAACAGATATGATTAATAAACAGATATGATTAAAAAATTAAAACGAAAATTCAGTCATGAAAATATGCACTTACGGTTTCAATTTCTTAATCAATTGTTCGTTAGCGCTCGATTTCCTTTTAAATTCCATCGTAGCGTGGATAAAAACGACTAATGTCGCGCTTTGTTGAACGATCGACTTTTATAGTAGTTCGTATATATGTGTGTTATGTATGATACAGTTCTCCGACCATGTGAAAATAATAATACTTTATACATGGGTGTTGGGGAAGCTTGTCAACGTTGCATCTTCTTATACGTGTCGAGACTGCTTGAATCCGCATACTTTCTAAGATGACTAATTGTAACGTTCATGCGTTCAAGGTTGACCTTCGTATCGCGCATTTTCTGACTGTTCAAAATGAATTGAAAGGGCGTTTGAATATTTTGTATGATTTTTAATTAAAATGACACTGCTGTTCCAGTGCAACGTCCACCTCGGCGCACACTTTAACCACAAAGTACTTTCGGTGAAATGACATGGCCGTGTGGTAGAAAAAAAGGATAGTTGACTCATCCTCATGTGTCAATTTTTAAAATATAAAAAAATACGTATTTGATTCTTACGTATGAATCGTATGATTCTCGTGAAAATTTCTCATCGTGGAATTTTCTCTTGGCGACACTTCTGGGTCTCGACTCATCTGGGTCTGGATTTCACTCATTCCAATACAAGGCCAGCGCCCTACGGTTTATGCCGTAGGCTCATCTGGGTTGAATTAAACATCATTTCCTAGATCATACGTCGATTTGTAGCTCCCACTACTGTTGACGTACGATACCCCCCTGCTACAGTTAGGTCAAGGAAGTGACGAAACTAACGTCTCGTCGCGTCTATTCCATAACGCTCGCCGGCCACGTTCTAGAAACCAGCCCGGCTCGTAACAAACTGGTGACAGCGGTGGGATACTCACCATTGTCTTATAATTTTTATTTCGAGTTAGAAAGGTCAATTAAAGGCTAAGAGATGGCCACAGCAAACAGTATTGGTAATACGAGTAATTCTGATGTCGAAAATTTGTCTATGTCTCGTTCCATGAATTGGATCGCTATTCAAAATTGCATACAACACGCGACACAAGGCATTTCCTCATTTGACGGGGAAAACCCTTCTTTATCAACATTCGCGCAAGAAGTTACAAATGGATTAGCTTTAATTCCACCAAACACGGAATCCCAATATCTCGCGATTGTTCTGACAAAACTCAAAGGTTCCGCGAGAATCTGTGCTCAGGCCGCGAAATTCACAAATATTGAGGGATTGCTTAAACTTTTAAAGAAACGTTTTGCACCGGGGAGAAGTTTTGCTTCGTTTCAATCGGAAATTGACAGATTGAAGATTCGGGAAGGCGAAAGTGTGCGAAAATATATCGACCGAACTGCAAAACTTATGTATTACGCACAAGCAGCGGCCAAGGATCGCTACAGTAACAACTTAGGAGAAGTCCTTGAAGAATTAGAAGAAGATATAATACAGAATTTCATCGATGGACTTCCAGAGAGAGTTGCATGGCGGTTAGCTATACGGAATGTGAAGTTAAAGACACTGGAGGACACTTTCGATGCAGTAATGAAGATTGAAAGAAGTCAACGAAATCGAAGAAATTTGACGATGGAAGAATCTCCAGATAGAAGACCGAAGTCAAATTACAGACATGAAAATGATTCTCCTCGACGTCATGAACGTCGGTACGTATCTTACCCTCAGTCTCCAAGTCCAGTCGATAGATATCGATACAGAGGAAGAAGTCATTCTGGATCGGATCAAGAAACTGAAGAACGAGCATTTCCAGTCCGACGGAGGTCAACACCACGAACCCCGTCGCCCCACTCAGATGCATCTGAATATGAAGAACGTACCAGAGAACACAGCGGGGAACGTAACAGTAGATTCCGTAATCCTGCTAGGCTCTTCTGTTATAGATGTGGAGTTAAAGGGCACGATGGAAAATACTGCAGGGAAAGATCAAAATCACCCCATTTTGTAATATCAAAATCAATGAAAGCTTTAACTTGTCACGACGATACACCAAAACCGATGAAGGCTATCACTTATCACAGTGACACAGTAACTTCAAAGAAAGCTTTAAACTTCCACGACGCTCATCGTACCGACGAGGCGGTGAGCAAGCAAGAACCAACTCGTCTAAAAACAGTAACGTTCGCGAGGAACGAGCAGAGAGGCAGCTCGTCAAGGAAGTATCCAGCCCGCGAATACGAATCAAAGTCCCGGAATTGGAAACGGGAACGGGAGAATTTATAATTGACGGAGGAGCCTCAGTCAATTTGATCATCCTAAAAGCTTTGGGAGAAAGATCGGAAGTGACCTCACGTGATGAGATCGAGATCACTGGACTTTCTTCTACACCGATTCTAACCCTTGGTACAACGATCTTACAACTCGACGGGACGCCAGCGTTGTTTTACGTTGTAAAACACTTACCAATATCCGTCGACGGTCTCATTGGCAGCCCATTTCTATTACAAGAAGAGACCGAAATATCGTATTTTCACCGTACCGTTGTACTTCGGGACAAACCTACTCGACCATTAAAATTTACGAATTTTGATGAATATGACAAAATTCAGAAGACTACCTCAAAGACAAAACACTGCATTCCAGGAAGAACGATGCAACAAATCTCAGTTCGAGTTGCAAATACCAATATCAGAGAAGGTTTTTTACCACGAATTAAAACACCGAAGAAATTGTACATTGGTAATGCAGCTGTAACGAATAGACAAGGTGAGTGTCAAGTCCTTGCCTATAACACCGATACAAAAGACGTAGAGTTCGACCTGGAACCACAACATTTAATACCTTACGAATTAAACAGCTCATCGGACGAAGAATACTACCTGCAAAACGATCCACCGGTAGTCAATAAACGAGATAGAATTAATCAAATTCAGAAAATTTTGCGCATGGATCATTTAAACTCTGAAGAAGTTAATCATGTGTTAGATTTGATTAAAGATTTTCCTGACAGTTTCTTTTTACCTGGAGACAAATTAGGGAAGGTCTCAGATTTCGAACACTCGATTCATACCACTGATAATATTCCTATCAATACCAGACAATACCGTTATCGGACCATACATCAAGCAGAAATTCAAAAACAAGTCGGTGCTATGCTCTCGGAGGGTATTATAACACCTTCCAAGTCACCATACAATTCACCCCTGTGGATTGTACCGAAGAAACCAGACGCGGACGGTAACAAACGTTGGCGCATGGTAATTGACTTCAGAGCTCTCAACGATAAAACAATAGGAGACCGGTACCCTCTTCCACAGATAACAGAAATTTTGGACCGTTTAGGCGGAGCAAAATATTTCTCAGTTTTTGATCTAGCAAATGGTTTTCATCAAATACCAATGAATCGAAAAGACCGAGAAAAGACTGCTTTCACCACACCATTTGGACACTATGAATTTTCAAGAATGCCATTTGGATTAAAGAACGCACCACCCACATTTCAACGCCTCATGGATCAAGTTCTAACTGGATTACAAGGCACGGAACTGTTCGTATACCTGGATGACATCGTGGTTTATTCATCATCACTTCAAGAACACGCAGTAAAGGTCAGAAAATTATTGAACCGGCTTAAGGAACATGGTTTAACATTACAAACAAACAAATGCGAATTCCTACGCAAGGAAGTAGGATATCTTGGACATATAATTTCCTCGGAAGGAGTAAAACCCGACCCGAAGAAATTGCACGCAGTCAAAAATTTTCCAGTACCGAAATCACAAAGGAATATTCAACAATTTTTGGGACTTGCCGGATACTATCGTCGTTTTATTCAAGATTTTTCAAAGAAAGCAAAACCGTTAGCAAATCTTTTGGGAAAAGGAATCCGCTTCAATTGGACAAAAGATCAACAGCAAAGCTTCAAACAATTACGAGATGAATTATGCCAACAGCCAATTTTACAATTTCCTGATTTCAACAAACCATTTATAGTAACAACCGACGCCTCAGAAATAGCAGTTGGTGCCGTTCTTAGTCAAGGAGAAATTGGAAAAGATGTTCCAGTGGCATATGCATCACGAGTATTAAACCCTGCGGAAAGAAATTATTCCGCCACCGAAAAAGAGTGTCTTGCCATGGTATACGCCGTAAATTACTTCAGACCGTATATTTATGGTAGGAAGTTTACTCTTGTCACTGACCATCGACCCTTGGTATGGCTACATTCAGTAAAGGATCCGACCTCTCGCCTGGTGAAATGGAAACTACGGCTTTTAGAATACGAATACGAGTT
Organism: Mimumesa dahlbomi; assembly: GCA_917499265.3. Classification (NCBI taxonomy): domain Eukaryota; kingdom Metazoa; phylum Arthropoda; class Insecta; order Hymenoptera; family Crabronidae; genus Mimumesa; species Mimumesa dahlbomi. The sequence goes on from OU824124.1 coordinate 11,378,857, forward strand.
AGCTCACAAATCCGGTAAGACAAATAAAAATGCAGATGCACTTTCAAGGAATCCGCCAACCATCTGTTTACCGCTAATACCGCGCTATGAAGATGATCCAACATATAAACAGTATTCAAGCAAACCGACCAATCAAACCAGTACAATAGCAAAGGGAGTCACTGAAAGTAGACGAAGAACCAAATATCAACCCTACTACAATGAAGATACCTCAACCTCGGAAGAAGAAACCCCTGCTGCAAGTAATTCAGACGCTATATTTAAACCAAGGATTGTCTTACGAAGATCTCTTCCAAGTTTAGAGATAGAAAAAACACTTGGAGACGAACATACTGCAAGTCTGAATCCTATACCTATTGGACATTCAACTCAGCTGGAAACACCCGTTGTAGAAAGAGTAAATCCAACCTATTCACCCAATAACACAGCAACTGACTACCAAGATTTAATAAATTTTAATGATACTTCGGAAGATACTATTCTTGAAAATACAGTTAAAGCAAAGGACACTCCAGCAATTGTTGAATTACCAACCCTACCCGCCGAAATTTCATCAGACGAAGAATTACATCATGATGTTACGAATTCAACACCAGTCGCAGATAATATTTTATCTCGACCTTTGCCATCATTACCAATACCATGCCTCACGCCTATTTCTTCGAAGAAAGTTATTAGAAATACTCCAACCGGACCACTTGAAACCAGCGTGGAAAGTAAAGGGATGTTTTCGGACCTCATATTTGAATCACCAGATGATAACTCCGATATGGAAATTTACGACACTCTCTGCAATAGGAAAGAAGAATCCGAAATTCAACAGCCTGTAATTGGAGACATCATTGTCTCGCCGAATACCGTCGTATCCGAAAAAGGACACGTTGCACATTTCATACCAGAAGATTGTACCATGCATAGCCCGGTTACAAAATTACTGTGTGACACTGGCTTAATTTCAAAAAGAATTTTATCCACTGGAAAACCAAAGAAGGGAAAAGTAATCATTTCATCAAGAGAACAATTTAAGATTTTCAGCATCTTTTCAACAGATTTCAATCACGAGAAAATGACTATCCAGGAATTAGCCCAAGGACTGACCGATTTAAAAACAGCACTCTTGAAAACTAAAGTCAAAACTATCAGGATATCAGCAGTAAACGACAACCATGATCATATTTCATTCAGAACATTCAGGACCCTCTTAGAATCAATTTTCTCAGATTCTAACATCAACATAATTCTGTGTGAAGGAGCTACTAAAGAACCATCGAAACAGGAAAGACAAGAATTAATACAAGAAGCTCACAGTAGTCTCGTAGGAGGACATAAGGGAATTACAAAAACCTACAACCGTTTACACGCAAGATTCAACTGGAAAGGAATGCGCAAGGAAATTCAAGAATTTATTAAAACCTGCACAAGTTGTCAAGAACAGAAGTTAGTCCGATCTAAAACCTGACAACCTATGATCATCACAGATACACCTGCTGAACCTTTCGACAAAATTTCATTGGACACCGTAGGACCACTTCCAGAAACTCCAAACGGAAATCGTTACATATTGACAATGCAGGACAATTTAACCAAATATTGTCTTGCAGTTGCCATTCCGAATATTAGAGCCACAACTATTGCCGACGCTTTTGCAAGACACTTCATTGCAATTTTTGGAACACCGAAAGCCATTCTTACTGACAGAGGAACAAATTTTATTGGAAAATTGTTGACACAGTTAGCAGAAATATTCAAAATTCGACAAATCACTACTTCCGGTTACAGACCTCAAACCAATGGATCCCTAGAAAGAAGTCACATCGTACTTACAGAATTTTTAAAACATTACATGGATACATATGAAGACTAGGATCTCTTAATCCCAATTGCTATGTTCTCGTACAATACCAGTGTGCATGAATCTACCAATTTTACGCCACACGAATTAGTATTCGGAAAACTGGCCCGACTACCAAGTGCATTCCCAGAAGGAGAACAATTAAAGACTTATGGATCATATCTGGCTGATTTAATAACCAGAATGACTGAAATTCAAAATATAGCTTCCGATAACTTAAAATCCGCCAAATTCAAATCAAAACAATATTATGATAGACACATACGTCCGAAGGAATTTAAAATTGGTGATCAAGTATATGTACAATTAGAACCGAGGACGAGTAAATTTAGTCCACATTATGTAGGCCCTTACACAATAATAGATGTCACAGATTTACATAATGTGGTTTTACAGACCTCAGACAATAGAGTCATAACTAAACATCAAGATAAGTTAAAGCACGCATATTTACCAACTGAAGATGTTGGAATTTCGGACGACCAAGATGACCAACCATTGGACAACAGGACCAATCAAAGATGACCATCCACTCCCAACACGTCGCCTAAATTACATTTGATAAATACACTCCATTAACACTACACAAACATACACCGCGATCATTTGTTTTTCCATTCTTTTATTCGAATCATAGTTTTTCTGACTTCTTTAATTACCTGAATATTGTACACTCTGACCAAAATTTGTCAAAACGCTTTGGGTGCCGCCAATTTTGAAAGCATCATATCAATATGATGTTTCATTTTAAGGGGGGAGATGTTACGTATGAATCGTATGATTCTCACGAAAATTTCTCATCGTGGAATTTTCTCTTGGCGACACCCAGACGCTTAATCCCCTTTTTCAAACGTAAACAGGATACGATATACATACAGCCCTTGGCCTCTGGTCTTGGGCCCGCGGATAGCTACACTTTCGACCCCATGTAATAAGGAAAAATCGAAAGCGAGGGTCTTGCTTGCCACGTAATTCCAGCCGTTTCCAACTGTCTTTCATACAGCATTTTTACTCCCACTATAGGATAGATTTTCTAGAATTTTCAATTCCCCACTACTTTTTGACCTATATAAGGGCCACGAAAATGCGTATCTTCGGGCTACTCACAGTACGACGCTTGAGCATTACACTACGAGATTAGGCTCAGTTCCTTTTCGAGTTTTCTTTAACCTTCGGAAGATTAGTCTGTCCATTGGCAATTCAACTCTTGGTCGGAGTTCCCCCGTTCAACTCACGTTAGAGTCACTCGCGAACTAGTTCGGAGTCATCTTATTGTGAAGTCTCGTCAACCGTCACTGCCCAAGGGTAAACACTTAGAGCTTTTCAATAATTATACTACTTTCTTAAATTCATACACAAAACACTTAACATACATGTATATATATTCGATTGAAAGAATATACTTGTAACATATTACTAGAAACATAAAATTCGAGTAAAGAATTATTTCTAGAAATTAAAACCTTTCCTCTCGAAACGAATTTAAAACATAATCGAGTAACGTACGCACAAATTATTTCACTCTAACCGCTCGGAGTGAAACAAAAGTTACGAGAGTTTATTATTTTACGACTTTACCGTAGCAGGTCAAAACCACGAAAGTAGCTATATTGGGCCGGTTCTGTAACAGCGGCGAGGGGGGGTGAGGGGTAAAAATCCGAAGGGGGGCATCGTACTCTTGGACGAGCGATATTTTCGCAGGGGGGGAGAGTAGATATCATGTTCTAGCACGAGCATCTTTTTTTTGGGGGGGGGGTGTAGATATCATGTTATAGCACAAGCATTTTTCGGGCGGGGGGGGGGGGGGTAGATGTAATCATATTATTTGACGAGCATGCGGAAAAAACCCAAAATTTGCTGATGCAGCAGGATATATGATACATTGGTCAGTTTTGCATTTTAACACGGTGACCTTGTTGATGCATATAGTATTTCAATTAATAGGACAAATGTTAGTTGACTCATCCACAGGTGTCAAACTTTAAAAAACAAAATTTTGCTGACACAACAGGACATATGATACACTGGTCAGTGTTGATTTCAAGAATTACACAATTTAAATGCGTACAACATTGGTCAAAGTATTTAAATATTCAAAGTAAAATTGTTTCAACGTTGTCTGCAAGACATTGAACATATTTGTCGGATTTATCTGCAAATTATTGGAACGTATGGACTCTCGAGTCGTGGGGGTGGAAAGTGCCGCGAGTGGTGTGTGTGTGTATGTGTGTGCAGCATCAGCAGGCATGAAGATGATTATCTACAACCGAGGTAAGTAGAAGATTCCGATACATATGGCCAATTACGTTTTTAATTGGTCGAAAAAAAAAATGGTAGCTGACTTATCTGCACGTGCCGAAATTTAAAAAAATATAATTTTGCTGACGCGGCAGGACAAGCAAGACATAGGATACATCTGCATCTGCCAGTCTTAACATGGTGACCATGTTGACACTGATAGGATTTCATTTAGTAGAAAAAAATGTCAACGGTTGTTAAAATCTATGCTTAAAAAGATTGATCATGCATGTACATTGATTAGTGCACAGCAAACTAGCAAGATAGACCATCACGATGTATATCGCGTGTAGTACGGCTAAAAATTTGAAAGCACAATCCGTGCATATTGTTACGCTGTCTGATTATCGAGTGTGGAAGCAACAGCTCGATGACAGCTTAGCGATTATCGCACAGTACATGAGCGTGGAGTGTAATAATTTGTCGGTGGGTGCAAAACGTCGTTTGACCATGCTTATTTGTCGGATGAGAAATCTCGATGTATCGATGCAAAAACGGTTTATACGTATTGGCGGCGGTGATTGTGGATCGAGGGCATCATCATCATCACTTGTTTGGCAGAATATAGAGTCAGCGTTTCAAGCTCGTGTTATGACCGGTGCAGTGATCAATGTGCAACATATAGACCCACGAACATTTCTTAAAGACGCACGACGTATGGTGATCAATCGTGTGACAAGTGTCATGGGCACTTTGCGTTCATGTTTGAAAGTCAACGTAGTTCTGGAAGCGGAATTTGTATTGCAAGACAAAACGGAAGTGAAAGCGTTCAACACTCGCAACTGTGAACTATTCGCTGCATCTAATCTACGTAGATGGTATAGCGAAAACGTGGTGGAACCGATTCTTTCAGCGATGGAGGAGTTTCAAGAGCGTGACAGCGGATGGGCATTGAGCCGAATATTACATCTCGTGGTGAATTGTAATAAATTTCAACCCATGCACGCCGGATGTAACGCTGCCCAGGTACCTTTAGCAATACGTGCAAAGAAGGCAACCATTGCTATCGAATGCAACGACAATGCATGTTTCTTCTTGTCGGTTGTCGCCGGTCTTTGCACACCATCGGGAAATCCGAACCGAATGTCCTCGTATCCTCATTATTCTAATCTGCTACGGACCGAGGGTTATCAACTTCCAATGACGCTGAAGGATATTCCAAAATTTGAAAAAACTAATGATATTTCGATAAATGTCTACACATGGGACAACAATGCATGCGTTCCGTTTTTGGTCACCGAGCGAAAGAGAGATAGACATGTCAACTTATTGTTGCTAGTGAGCAGAAAGGATCCTAACGAACGTCATTTCATATACATCACGAATTTGTCGAGATTGGTTTTAAGCCAATTGAGCAAAAAGAAACACGCGAAATACATCTGTGATCGGTATGTTATTTTCTTGATTATCCTATGTACTTTATGATTTGCATATATTTCAATCTTTCCCATTACAGATGTTTACACTATTTCTCAACGCAATGCAAACTGGACGTACACGAAATAGATTGCAAACGCGTGAATGAGTGTGCAATAGTACTGCCATCGGAGGATGATAAGTATTTACGATTCAAGAACCACGCGTTCATGGAGCGTGCACCGTTTGTAATCTATGCTGACTTGGAGTGTACGCTGGAGGACGTTGCACCGGAACAGCAAGGGTGCAGTGCCAAGTCATCACTGATAGCGTACCAACAACACCGCGCATTCAGCATAGGCTATTACGTAAGTTGCGCTTACGATAAGTCATTGTCCTTCTATAACTCGTATCGCAACGAAACCGGAAGCATTGAATGGTTCGTTGACGAACTTCACCGGATATCGAGACGATTGAAGTGTATATTCGACAAAGTTGTCCCCATGAAACCAATGACGACAGAGCAAATATCGCATTATCGACAAGCAACCATATGTCATATTTGTGAAAAATCGATCAATGCTGCAGATACGAAGGTTCGCGATCATTGTCATTTCACAGGTGACTATAGAGGAGCCGCGCACGACTCGTGCAATTTAAATTATCAAAATTCATACGTTGTACCGGTAGTGTTTCATAATTTATCGGGATACGATGCCCATTTTATAATCAAAGAGATCGCTAACATGTACCCTGGTCATGTCGATCTGTTACCAATAACGAAAGAAAAATACATATCTTTTACTAAACATATGACACCATTGGAATCAAATTATCGAACGAAAGACATAAAGTTTCGTTTCATTGATTCTTTTAAATTTTTAAATTCAGGCCTCGATAAGTTGGCATCCTATCTGACGGACGATAAATTACAGATTCTATGAAACGAATACAAACATCTTGCCATTGACGACTTTAAGCTTCTCACGCGTAAAGGTGTATTTTCGTACGATTACGTAGACTCGTACTCAAAATTGGCAGATTCATGCATACCGCCACGCGACATGTTCTATAGTAAGTTGTACGATGAACATATATCCGAGTCGAACTATCAGCACGCATGTACCGTTTGGTCACGTTTCAACATAAATACATTGGAAGAATACAGTGATCTATACTTGAAGGTGGACATATTGTTGTTAGCCGACATTTTTGAAAATTTCCGCACCGATTGCATCGCGAACTATTATTTGGATCCCGCGCATTACTACACACTGCCTGGTTTCACGTGGGACGCAATGTTGAAACATACCGATATCGAACTGGAGTTATTGACGGACATTGATATGCTGTTGTTCTTTGAACGCGGAGTTCGCGGCGGTCTCAGCCAATGTTCGCACAGATATGCCCGCGCGAACAACAAGTACTTGCCATCGTACGATCCATCCAAAGCCTCCACATATTTAATGTATTTCGATGTAAATAATTTGTATGGTTGGGCAATGTCCCAGCCTTTGCCATATGGAGGATTTCGATGGTTAGACGAACAAGAGACCGCTGGGTTCGACGTGAATTCCGTTACCAGCGATGCACCCACGGGATATATGCTAGAAGTAGATTTAGAATATGATTGCACTCTGCACGATATGTACGCGGACCTACCGTTTTGCCCGACTCATTCCGCGAAACCTGACAGAAAGTTATTGGCAACGGTTCACGATAAAAAGCGATACATCATACATTACATGTATTTGCAACAATGTCTTAAACATGGTTTAAAGTTAACCAAGATACATCGCGTTTTACAGTTTCATCAGTGTAAATGGCTAGGTGGATATATAGATCTGAATACTCGATTACGTATGCGCGCTACCAATGAATTTTCCAAAAATTTGTTTAAACTAATGAATAATGCAGTTTTCGGAAAGACTATGGAAAATGTTAGAAATCATGCAGACGTAAAGCTGATTACAAAGTGGGACGGGAGGTACGGTGCGGAAGCGTACATATCAAAACCAAATTTTCATAGCCGTAGCATTTTTTCGGAAAATCTTATGGCTATAGAATTACGAAAATTACAGATAAAATTTACGAAACCTATATATGCAGGTGCATGTATTCTAGATATATCTAAAGTATGCCTGTATAGTTTTCATTATGATTATATGTTGCCTGAATTTAGTAATCGTTGTAAAATGTTATACACCGATACCGATAGTTTAATCTATGAGATCGCGTGCGAGGATGTGTATCACATAATGAAACGGGATATCGGCCGATTTGACACAAGCGATTATCCGATTGATAACCCATACGGTATTCCGCGAATGAATAAAAAGGTACCGGGACTAATGAAGGATGAGAATAATGGTGCTATAATGACAGAATTCGTAGGCTTGAGAGCGACAGTTTATGCTACACGTGTACATGGTACAGATGGATGCACGCGAAAAGCAAAAGGTGTAAAAAGAAATGTTACTCTAAAAAGTATCGAATTCGATGATTATATAAATTTCCTCAATAATTATGTAGAAAAAGTTGTTTGCCAGAAACGGATAAAATCAGTGCAACATACCGTGTACACCATGAGTGAAAATAAACTAGCTCTTAGTCCGTACGATACGAAAAGGTATCTATTACCGAAATCGACGAGCACGCTACCTTGGGGACATTATAGCATTAATGAGCTTCAAAGAAACGACGACAACAACGACGACGACGACGATGATGACAACTACAACAACGGTAACAACGACAACAACGGTAACAACGACAACAACTACAACGACAACAACTACAACAACTACAACAACTACAACAACGACAACTACAACAACGACAACAACGACAACAACGACAACAACGACAACAATGACAACAACGACAACAACGATGACACTGATGTTGTTATAACCAAATGTAAACGAGTGAATGGTATGAGTGTAAATAAGGATGAGAAAACATTGTATGAAAGAAAACATTTTTTATTTCAATAAAAAAATTCTCAAATTACATCACTTTTATCGATCCATGAGTTGTGTGAATTATCGAATCCCAACCACTTTACATACATTTTATTTCCTTTCTTGCGTAACACTTTCTCCACTAGATGAACATCCGGATGTGCGGTACCATGTAACTCATGTTCGTAGAATCCTCCGGCGATTGGTGCGTCTCGCGAGTCCTTCAGCAGATACGTGACAGGGTTCGTTCGCTGCACATTCATGATTTCAAACACCTCCGTCGACCAGTTTGGGGTGTATCTTTTGTCGAAAACGGTTTTGGAACTTGCTCACGCGTACTTTATCACCAATATTAAACTTTACTGGTCCAGCGATCTTCATGTTGCTGTACACCGTAGCCATAAGTTTGTTCGCATTAGCAGCCGTAACATCGATAGGACGCATGCCAATGGTTCGATGTTTTCGTCTGTTGTAATTCATCATCAACGTGGACAGAATATCGATCCAGCGGTACGTTCCGTTCAAAGAGAACGATTTCCACATTGCATTCTTCAACGTGCGATTGAACCGCTCTACCACCGAAGCTTTCATGATGCTATACGTCGAGTAATGATTAACGTTATGTTTCGTCATACAGGTTTGGAAGTGTTTGTTGTAAAATTCCTTTCCCATATCAGTTTGCAAATTTCTGGGCGTTCTTCCATCCTTTCGTAGTATCGCGAGAAACGCTTTCGTTACGTCGGGCCCATTTTTGTTCTTTACAGGGACTGCCCATGCATATTTGCTGCACACATCGATAACTGTGAGAATATACGGATGACCTTTATTCACTTTTGCATACAGACGAACATCAACGATGTCGGCTTGCCACAAATCATTGAATCCACGCACGATTACACGTCTGCGTGGAAAGTTACGTCTCGCCGGAGCATGCAATTCATCCACCAATTTTAATTTTTCCTTGCTCATCTCGTAAAAATTGTAAAAGTGCAGTTAATATGCCCATAAAACAGTTTAAACATCTCATACGTCGATCACTCGTTTCCTCGATTTCTTTCTCTTCGACTTCCGTACTAGCAATTTCTACTTCCGAATCCATCGTGCCATGTCCAACGACTGATCGATATACCACGCTCGAGAATACATATATATTTTTTCCAGTAGCCGAAACAACATGTATGCATGGTAAGTTTTTATTGTTTTCACCGCATCGTTCAAATGGCGAGTCAATTTATGACAATATTCCTTAACCGTTTCAAAACATGAACACTTCGCGTCTCAAGTTTAACCACATTTGGATCATTGCCGCTATTGGTATTTTCATCGATCTATCATTGTTGCATCATAATTTTTTCTCATCCATGATGTGCTTTAATTTAAGAAATAATGCATCCATGTGACTTTGCTGCATTTGAATCTTTTTGTCAATGTCAGTCTGCATCTCATCCAGCGCACTTTTGATGCTCGATAACAACTGTTCCTTTACCGCATCGATTCTTTTTGTTTGAAGAGTTCCTCGATTGGATGTGAGGTTATTTGCATTTTCCATGACTCTTTCACGGACTAGTTTGTCCACATATACCTTTGTTGCTACGTCACTATCTTTTATTGGTTCCCCGACATTACTAAGAACGTGCATCGTAGCATCGTACGATGTCACGTTGCTATTCGTTTTCAGACACAATGCATTTCTTAACATTCTTTCATCATGTTTCTTAAAAACATTATCAATGTACGAGAGCGTGGCTAAGTCGCTCGCTTCCGTAGGATCCGATATGTGTGTTATCTTTCTCCCGCGCGCAGTCCAAGCACAGTGTGTTATTGCGAACGTAATTTCTCACAGATGATAAAAATGACGGAGACAATTTGTCTGTTTTCGATTCCTCCGATTTTAATGGTGCACCGAACTTATTGATTGACATGATTTTGTATCGATAGTACAACCACCGATGAGAGGCTAACGTAGAATGAGTCCAGCTTCGCGAAGTTCCTCGATTATAGAGACTATTTCGTTACCATGTCCGGTATGACCGGCAGTCTGCGAAGAAATCAGCAATCTGAGACGATCTACCAATTCGTTGGGATCGTTCCAATGAACATAATCGACCGCGTTGTCAGTCACGTTCATGGTTGTCGGTAGCTCATTAATGTTTGCATTGTTTTTAAGACCGTATCCTCGACGAGCGATGTTGGGGAACAACGGTGCTATAACATGTTTATATTTGTATCCCTTGTTACCCAAGATTGGTTTCAAGGTTGAATGACTGCGTTTATGTGCATTCGTCGAGACTAAAATGCTCCGGTATGCACGCTTATCAGCCTCGTTGTACAACGTTTCGTCGGGTATTCGTTTGAATATCAATTCATAGAGATCGCGAGTTCCCCTGTATCGTGTTCCATTAAGAATAACATAGTCATCGTTGTCAACGTCGAATATTGAATTACCGAGCATCAGTCTATCATTGTGTACATATACACCGTATACATTGTCCATGATTCCCGATGTGTCAGTGAAAAAATTACGTATGTACTCGCGCGCCAGAGGGCCGAGGTTTTCCGCCAGATAAGCGTTTGCCTTACGATGAATTTCAGGATTCTGAATAACATCTCGAACCGATGTTTCCAATACGTCACCATGACGTACCGATGTTAAGTTGTCTTCATTGTTGTAGTGGTTGTTGATGTTGCTGATGTCGTTGTCGTTGTCGTTGTTGTTGTCGTTGTCATCATTCCTACATAGTTGACGTGCAATAGACGTTGAACTCGTTCGCGGATCGATGCATACCTTTTTTGAACGTACAGCTCGGAACGGTGTCGTATGCATTGGTGTTCCGTTTTCTTTACGTAATCGTTTCATTGCCTTTCGTTTGAGCGGCAGCCTTTTCTTAGATGGGGACGTTGGAACTTGCAAACGTGTGGGTGACGATGTCGATGTATCAAACGTTGTTTGCAATGTAGGTGATGATGATGATGGTGGTGGTGGTGACGGCGCAGTATTCTGAACCAACTGCTTCAACGGGTCCACCAGCAGTTGCAAGCTCGATTCCAATGCCGCATCAGCATCCATCTTTCCAACCTTCAATGTTAAATATTTCTTCCGTATCGCAGCACTGGTCTTAGCTATCTCCTTAACGAGCGTCTCATTCTTAACATGTTCGTCCACCGGTTTACCCATTCTTATCGCTTGCGTGTTGTACGATGTTGCACCAACGATATTAAACATTCGAATGCGTTCACGATATTACAGCAAATTAGTTAAATCCTCGTCGATATCTACCCCGATTTTGACCGCTATCTTTGTCTATAACAAGGAGTCCATATTTTGCCTGCCAACACTTTGCACACAACTCGTGAAACATATCGAATGTCATGTCAACATTTACATGATCATGGTATATGTGACGTAAATTAGTTGCATCCTGTTGAAATAGTATCATTAGGTTAACGTTATCACGAATCAAGTGTTTCGGTATTCTCGCGTACGATTGTGACAAGTAAAAACAATCGATGTGCGAATGTCTACCCATCGAAAAGTACTCTCTCATAGCGTCTTGATCGTCACACGTAACATCATCGAATATGAATATAGAGTTGGGTCGAGCGTCGACAGGAGAAATCACTTCCATGTTATCCGAGAAAGCGAAATATCCTACATCGTTCACCGATGATAACAGTTCGCTTAAATATCGATACTTAGGTTGACACAGCGATTTAGAATATACGTAGACATTTTCAAATCGTAACCCGTTCGGGCTCTCCAGCAGGCTGATCATAACGTTAGTCTTGCCGCAATTTGACGGTCCACATATCACGCAGCGTATACTGCGTGGCAATAGAGAACCATGCTTTCGCGACTGTTCGTCATCATCATCAAACATCCGATTTACGGTTACATGAATATTAACAGGTTGTTTCACAAACCGCATGTCTCTCTTCGTCAACGAATCACTTCATTCTGTCCGATGGAAGGGATAGTGCAACATGTATATGTACATTGATGATCATGTCGCATCTCCCTCCCTCCCTTAGTCAATAAGCAATGTCCTTTTCTTCTTTCCGAAAGAATAAGATATTTATACCGATGATCTGCAGCGATCCGAATCAGTCTGAACATGCCGTTCATAGTATTCGATACTTATAGCTTGCTCGAGTTATCGAAAGAGGAATTGGAGTACATACCGAAAGTAATATTATTGAAACATTACTGTCGAGACATTCATTACGTGTGGAGCAAGTTACCGTCGCACATAAAAGCCGATCCCGAGGTTCAATCGTATCGTAGATGTTTGATACATTATAATCGTCCGGATCAGCGTACGCACATTGACGGACCTCCGCCAATGATAAGGAACTGTCGCATATGCATGCATGGACAGGATCTGGACTTGTAAACAGTGCGATTGATGCTCTGCCGTTTGAACTACACATACCCGGATATCAGTTTTGCGGACCTGGCACACGATTGAAGAAACGATTGGCTCGAGGAGACAAGGGGATAAATCCGTTGGACGCAGCCTGTAGAGAGCACGATATCGCATACCCGGAACGCAAGGACCTTGAGGGACGTCACGCAGCTGATACGGTTTTAGCTGATCGAGCGCGTCAGCGCATAACTGCCAAGGACGCAACGTTTGGCGAACGGGCATCCGCTACGGCCGTTTGGGCCGCGATGAAAGCTAAAACCAAGCTTGGAATGGGATTAAAGAAACGTATGGCTACAAATACCAAGAAGAAGCGAACAGTTCGCAAGCAGCGTATACTTGCTACCGCTAAACGCGATGGTTTTCTACCATTCCTATTGCCAGCATTATCCGCCATAGGAGCGTTAACTGGTGGGACCGCGGGCGTAGTGAAAGCAGTGAACGATGCGAAAGCCGCGAAAAAACAGCTGGAAGAGGCACGGCGACACAATCGTGCGATGGAAGGTCGCGGACTGTATTTAGCACCCTATAAACGAGGCGGTAAAATCGGGAAAAGTGGTCGAATGAAAAAAAAAACGTTAAACAGCAAAATCCTAAACAGTCTCGGTGCAACTACTAACATTCAATTGGAAAGTCTATGCAAACGATTACCACACTTTCGAGGCGTGTTTATGTGTAACGATCTACCGGAAACCCCCTGGTTGAATGAATGTGCTATAGTAAATTTAGATGACAGCAATGGACCCGGAACGCATTGGGTGGCGTACGTGAAACGCAGATCCAACGTTAGGTACTTCGATAGCTTCGGAAATCTTCGACCTCCGACCGAACTAATCCGATATTTCGGTACAGACGTAAAAATCGTGTACAATCATGAACAATTTCAAAATTTTGATGAAAGCGTGTGCGGACAATTGTGCGTGAAATTTCTACGTGAAACGGTATTACAAATCTATACCTCGTACCGCATCGAACTCAGTATCGTTTTATCGTTACCCTGAAACGGAAATCGTTGGAGACGATAGAATGTCGTTCACGTTTACATTATCAGGTGGAAGCAGCGTATTATCGGCAAAGTACTTTCCGCCTATAAATCTGACCGATGATGAGTATGAACTCGGTTTGGTGGATTTCGAAGCATATTACACGGTTGCAAACATTAGCTCTAGCTGCAATAACAATACATTTTATTTCGGTGATGACGATGAAACGATTGTTATTCCCGACGGTGCTTACGAGTTGGAAGCTGTCGAGAAGTATCTCAGACGCGAGATATCCACCCGTTACCCGCGTCCGAAGGATCACAGCGATGACGAATATCCGATCGTTCTACGGGCGAACATCAATACCATGAAAAGTGAAATTCACAGCGTGTACCGGGTTAATTTCACGAAACCGAACAACGTGGGTTCGCTGCTAGGATTCTCCAACAACCGCGTTTTATCACCAGGAAAATGGTACGAGTCGGACATGCCGGTAAACATTATAAACGTAAACATGATTCGAATAGAATGCAACGTGACCACTGGATCATATAGTAACAGTAAACTCGTTCACACCATTCACGAATTCTCGCCTCGCGTACCTCCCGGATATAAGATATCGGAAACACCGCCACGCATCATTTATCTGCCGATCGTCACGCGAGCAATAGACGATTTAACTGTCCAAATCGTTGATCAGTCTGGACAACTGATAGACTTTCGTGGTGAAGAAATAACGATACGTCTGCACGTACGCCGACGTGGTACATCTTATCGCTAATATTATGCTAATTTTCAACGTTACAAAAGAATCGCCCATTGTCGTGTCAACCGAAATAACAAGTGCAAACCGAAAACCCACGTATCAGAAACGGTATACATTGAACCAGGAAAACGCGCAGTTTCTACGATCTTTAGGCTTTATCGTTCGTTATCCGTGAAACGATGCTCAGCGACGTCTTGAATGTCTCGAGTGCTCCGGCCTTTGATAACCGGATTACGAAGATCGAGCTGCACACATACAACCCATACGCTAATACTACGTTCGGGAACAGTGATGAGATAATAATACCCATACTGCAGCAGGACATATACACCTTGCCGTGGCAAAGTTTGCTGTACGTGGAGGGAAGATTGAATACAACGCAAGAAAAGGGACAACCTGATGCCGCGACGGGTGAAGTAATTCTCGATAACAATTGCGTGGCATTTATGTTTGATGAGATACGTTACGAACTCGATGGTATTGAGATTGATCGATCTAGAAATCCCGGCATAACTTCTACACTGAAAAACTATGTGAGCTTATCCGAGGACAAAAACCGGATGATGACTAATGCTGGCTGGATATGCAGTAACAATGATACCGATGCTGCAAACATGAAAAAACGTACAACGAATGATTTCAACTTTTGCATACCGTTGAGCATGTTGCTGGGATTTTGCGAAGATTACAAACGCGTGGTGATTAATGCTCGTCACGAGTTGATTTTAATTCGTGCTCGCGTAGATGCAAACGCATTGTACAGCAGCAGTTTTACGACCGATAGATCGAAGCTTAGTTTGGAGCTGCACAAGATTCAATGGCGTATGCCACACGTTACGCTCGACGAAATGCACAAGTTATCTATGTTGCGTATTCTCGAGAGTGGAAGATCGATTGGTATGAGCTATCGTTCCTGGGACTTGTACGAGTACCCCATGCTGCAAACGACTACGAAGCATACATGGGCCGTAAAAGCTGCGGCGCAAATGGAAAAACCACGATACGTGATATTTGCCCTCCAAACGGGGCGAAAGAATAATTTGACTAAGAGAGCTACGCAATTCGATAATTGTAAACTATCGAACGTTCGACTCTACCTAAATTCGGAAACATATCCCTATCGATGACTTGAACATCGATTTCGATAAGAGTAAATACGCATTGCTGTACGAGATGTATGCGAAATTTAGAGAATCGTATTATGGATATGGGGAAGCGTTGCTCGATGTTGCAGGCTTCTTGCTGCACGGACCATTCGTCGTAATCGATTGTTCCCGACAAAACGAATCGCTGAAGAGCGCCACCGTCGACGTACGAATAGATTTCGAATGTAAAGAGAACGTGCCAATCGGGACGAGCGCATACTGCTTGATGCTGCACGATCGTATAGTCGAGTACAATCCGTTGACGAACATTGTTCGCAAGATTACGTGATTTATCCGATATGACGTTAGTTGCCGTGGTCGATTTGCAAGGTTTCAAAACTGAAACCAAAAAATTCATCGTTAAAGAAGCAGCTATCCTAATCGATGATGCGAGAATCGCACATTGGATCTTCCAACCTCCGTATCCCTGGAAGAAACTCACCGACGCGGAGAAACGTCAATGCGACTGGTTAACGCTCAATCATCATCATATTTCCTGGAACTCTGGATACACACCGTACTACTTAGCTGCGATGGTGATACGGTCGGCTTTGAACGATGTCGACTACATTCTCGTCAAAGGTAGCGAGAAGAAGAAGTGGCTGTACAACCTGACCGGCATCGAGGCATCGAACATCGAAGACGGATCCACCAACGATGATGACGACGACGACGACGATGACAACGACGATGACGACGACGAGAGTATACTTCCCCTGAGTCAAATGCGGACCGAAGGAACATTTAAATGTATATTTCATAAGGGAGTTTGCGCGCTCGAAAATGTTTATAAAATTTATAATTGGGTTAAGCAGAGAACAATAAAATAAACAATGTATTAAAAAAAAAAAATGGTCAAAAATATTAATTTTTATCAATATTATGTATTAAAAAAAAATGGTCAAAAATATTAATTTTTATCAATATTTTAAATAAAAATAAAAAAATATGACGTGTACTTGAAATAAATTTTACACTTTTTCATAACAAATATTTTTTATTTTACCTATACTCTATATTATTTTTCATACTATCCTTAATCTAATATATACACTTACTGTTTTTTAAATTTACAACTATTCTTAAAATTAAATATAATAAATTTTACAACTATTACTTATCCTAATTTTAAAACTAACAAACTTATAATGTAAAACTTATAACTACTTTAGCACGTTCTGCCACCGCCTCCAAAGCCTCTCCTGTAAAAATACATAGAAACGGAATGCATTAAATTTAATACACACGGAAAAATTATTCGTTAAATCTAACAGTTAAAAAAATTCCTACCTCGGACCTGATGGCTATCCAGATAGTGTTGGTGGTGGTTGTGGCAGACGTGCCCCGTCACGTTCGATGCCTCTCCTGTAAAAATACGTAGACAAAATTGAAATTAATCATTAAATCTAAAACACTGTCTGGAATTTCACTCCAAATATAATGAAAAATACTAACCTTCTTCAGAATAACAACTCTATCGGGGCACCGGAGAGCAATTGTTGGGGGTTAAAATCAAAATGCATCTCGATGCATTCCGGACAGCGGGCGGCCCGCCGAACAATAAAAATAGTTTTTCCACATTCGCCGCATGTGGCCTCTTCTTCCGGCACTACCCCCTTCAGTAACGTGTGCCGCACGGCCGGCCGCCAGATATGTGGCACGTCCCGATGATTCCAATCGTGGCACGTGCCACAAATCGATTTGTAATTTGGGGCTTTAAAAATTAGCCCGATTGATTTTACGCACGTTAATTGGCGTATTACCCAGTACGTCTCTGGGTACTGATCGGGTTTTACACCATCGAAACGCGGCGCGACGGGTTCGGGCAATGGCGTTGTAATATGTGGCACTGGCATCTTGACTGAAACTCCTCCATGTCGGTTCATCTTTTATAATGAGAAGAATTGTACACTACGACAGTTTTGCATCCATTGTCCTGTCGTGTCAACAAATTCTTCAACGCAGGCAGACAAACTGTTCTAATCGCATGTATCCCACCGGCAGATAAAACTGACCAGCGCGTATGTTGGGAGGGGAACATTGCACTGGAACAGCAGTGCCATTTTTTAAATTAGAAATTGTAAAAATTTATTCTTTCGCCCCTTGAATTCATTTCGTAGAATCAATGCGTGAACGTTACAATTAGTGATCTTAAGCAGTATGTGGATTCTAGCAATCTTGACACGCATAAGAAGATGCAACGTCGGCAAGGTTCCCAACACCCGTGTATAAAGTATTATTATTTTCACATAGTCGGAGAACTGTATCACACATAACACACATATATACGAACTAGTATAAAAGTCGATCGTTCAACAAAGCGTGACGTTAGTCGTTTATTAGCTGCGCTACGTGTACTGTTGAAAGAGTTTTCGATGGAATTTAAAAGGAAATCGAGTGCTAACGAACGGTTGATTAAGAAAATGAAACCGTAAGTACATATTTTCATGACTGAATTTTCATTTTAATTTTTAATCATATCCATTTTTTTTTTAATCATATTCGTTTTTAGACAGACAAATTCGATTGATCCATCTGTCATGCAACCGAAACAGTTGAGACCGTCACGTATTCTGGGACGGAGATATTCGTTGACGACAAATTACTTTAAATACCTCGAGATTGGGATAAGCGTGGATGAGAAGTGCTTCGTAAAGCTGGCGATCGGAGATAATCGTGGAAACGAGATCGCATTCGCAATACCGATATGGATGGAACTTTTACGTCTTAAAACCGATATCAATAAATTGATGTTTTCGTCATCATCGTCGTCATCGTCATTGTCGTCTGCTAAAAAATCATTAAATATTCTAAATGTTCTCACGCTGGAAGTTGTGTATTTTAACGATGTCAAAGTTTTGAAAATTAGCGATACACAAAGTAATATTTTCCTGAAGGAAAATACTTTTGATAGATTATTTGATTTTGAATTATGCATAAATAATCTATATTTATGGTTATTAGACAACGTAGACACTGTGAAAGATACATTTTATGTTTTTGTACAAGTCGTAAAGGAATGTGATACTGCAGATTATGAGCGTGCCATTGCTGCATGTCATCATTTCGATAAAAATTCATTAATCCATTGTGAAATCTTGAGTTTATGTTTAAATACTATTTCTTATCGCGCGTTACATACTCCAAACGAATAATTTGTATTACTTTGAATATTATATATTTAATACTTCTGAATAAATTGAATAGATTTAAGCAAATAACGATTGTAATACTTGAAATAATTTTACTTTGAATAAATATTTAGTACTTTGAATAATTTTATATGTATTTAAATTGTATAATTTTGAAATCAACTCTGACCAGCGTATCCTATGTCCTGTTGCATCAGCAAAATTTTTGTTTTTTAACTTTGTCACGTGCGGATGAGCCAACTAATATTTATCCTATTAATTGCAATACTATCTGTGTCGACGAGGTCACCGTGTTAAGATGTAAAACTGGTCGCTGTATCCTATGTCCTGCCGCGTCAGCAAAATTATATTTTTTTAAATTTCGGCACGTGCAGCTAAGTCAGCTACCATTTTTTTTTTCGACCAATTAAAAACGTAATTGGCCATATGTATCGGAATCTTCTACTTACCTCGGTTGTAGATAATCATCTTCATGCCTGCTGATGCTGCACACACATACACACACACACCACTCGCGGCACTTTCCACCCCCACGACTCAAGAGTCCATACGTTCCAATAATTTGCAGATAAATCCGACAAATATGTTCAATGTCTTGCAGACAACGTTGAAACAATTTTACTTTGAATATTTAAATACTTTGACCAATTTTATACCCATTTAAATTGTGTAATTCTTGAAATCAACACTGACCAGTGTATCATATGTCCTGTTGTGTCAGCAAAATTTTGTTTTTAAAGTTTGACACGTGTGGATGAGTCAACTAACATTTGTCCTATTAATTGAAATACTATATGCATCAACAAGCTCACCGTGTTAAAATGCAAAACTGACCAATGTATCATATGTTCTGCTGCATCAGCAAAATTTTGGGTTTTTTAAAAATCTTCATATTTGCCGATAAATCAAATAATGTTTTTCTATTGCCCCCCCCCTCTCTTTTTCCGCATGCTCGTCAAATAGTATGATTACATGTACCCCCCCACCGCCCCTTAAAAAATGCTTGTGCTATAACATGATATCTACGCCTCCCCCTTGCGCATGCTATTGTATGACATCTCCCCCCCCCTGAAAAAAGGTTGTCCAAGAGTAAGACATCCCCCCCTCACCCCCCCACCCCCCACCCCCCTCACCCCCAAAAAAACGCTCGTCCCAGAGTACGATGTCCCCCCCCCAAAAAAACGCTCGTCCAAGAGTACCATGCCCCCCCCCCCGAAAAAACGCTCGTCCAAGAGTACGATGTCCCCCTTCAGATTTTTACCCCTCACTCCCCCTCACCTATGCCCCAGAACCGGCCTATTATAGCTACTTACGCATTATCTTATCCTTCACTTCCACACTTGATACTTTCACACTATCATCCTTCATTTTCACAACCGCAGCATAACATTCCTTTCTTACTTCATTCATTCCAGCATCTTTTCCACTCTCACTCGACTTTGCATTTACTCCCACACATTCCGCAGCCACACGAGCGTAAGATCGCTGCTGAACCGGCTCTATCACTCTCACACGCTCTTGTTCATCCAATCGTCCCATCAGTCGCTCATTCTTGCAAATCAGTTTTATCATACATTCTTCGTATTCAGCCACACGATTCAGCACAAATTCACACGCACTCTTGGATATTTTGTTCGTCTCCGTAAGCACAAATTCCCTCAGTTTCTCTCCAATCATTCTCACACTACTCACGTCTTCATTCGTATCAGCAATATTGATTCTCTCAACATCCGTTCTGTCACGCTTTCTTCTTTTTAGAGACACACTGGATTCACTCATAACACTTTTCATACTGCTTACAGATCCAGTCCTGGATAATCCTGGCGTTACACACGTTACTTTACACATACTCACTGACTCATCCATTTCCACGCTCACTTCACTCTCACCACTCTCACCCCCCTTCTTCTCCTTCGCCTCCTTACCCTTGTTTTTTAATTTATTTTTTAGCGTATTCATTTTAGTCCCACGAGTATGGGCGATAAACGGTCACCCGGGCCGTACGCCCATAGACCCGGGAAGGCTCCATCGCCACAGGGGTCACCTGGTACCTGCGGGTTGGCCGCTAGGGACTGGTCTACCCACCAACCACGCATCCCTTCGCCGCGCGCCATAGTTTGGGATTGGGGATTTTTTATAGAGCTTATCATCCTCGCGGTCCGGGCGATTAAGCCAAGACCCCCGTTCTCCAAGACGCCGCGTACCACCTGGACAGCCAGGTGGGGCGTTGCGACGCCAGGGAGCCTACGGTATGACGTGCACACACCCATACGCTGTATGGGCTTAGGTGTGTACGGATCTGGGTGTACGAGTGGGTGTGTAAGTGTGAGTGTGCGTGTGTGTGTGACTGAGTGTGAATGTGAGTGTTTCGGTCTACGCTTAGTCAGGCCCTTCACCTCCGACCAGTCCGGCATGCGAGTCGCTACCGGGTTCAAAGAACCCGCCGGCATAGCCCGAAGGATCATCAGGGCACGCAAGCCCCCCCCACCACGACAAGGTAGTAGACCACGGGGGGGAAGCCTATATACACTGTGGTGGTATCCTCCGCTCTGAAGCACCGGCTCAACGTGCCGAGGGCGGTCACGCAAAGGTGACTCCGCAAGCCTCGGTTACGTTGTCGCGGGCGGTTCTCGGCTTAGGCTACGCACGCTGCAACGCGGGGACACATTGCAGGCGGCCAAGCACCGAGAACTCACGCAAGCCGCGAACGCCTGTCTATCTACTTCCTCTAGGCCGCATTCTGACCCCTGCTGCACCTAGGATTAACATGACTGCCCCGCAGAGTCCTTCCCGTTACGGGCTCCTCCATTACAGAGGCGGGCTTGAGCCCGAGCCCCGCGTACCAAATTCCTTTATCCTGCCTTGGATATAGCAGCATAGGATACAAATGGCAGAAAAGCGACGGTCTTTTCTTTGCGTGCCTTTTGAGGTGGGTTTTTAACCGACACCAAGAGCCCGTGCTGCTCATTATGACACGTCTTTCTTTATCATCAATGCTCTCAGAGCTTTTGTACGCTACTCTCCACCTTCGAGGTACCGCAAAAATATAAAATAAAAATCCTTGCAGCCGGGCCTTGGCGCCGGCTGCTTTTTAGCCATCTGTACTCGTTCAAACTGGGCTCTAGCGTACAACTGTCCCAGCGCCTGCACTGTTACGGGTCACAACGCCTACTCCGGAGAGACAGTGCTCGACTTGACTAACCAAGACAGGGGTGGCTGCCCAGGCGCCCAGACGTGTGCCACATTTTTGGTGTTAGCCGCCTTCCGAGCGAGCCCGGAAGACGTTGCCCTTCTAGCGCCACGGGGAGGCCCCAAAAATGCTTTCGCTAGAACCCATCGTCGCGCACCATAACTTGGGATTGGGGATTTTTTATAGAGGTAATCATCCTCGCGGTCCGGGCGATTAAGCCAAGACCCCCGATCTCCAAGCCGCCGCGTTCCACCTGGAGGTCCAGGTGGGTCGTTGCAAACGCCTTAGAGTTTGCGGTATAACGTGCCCACACCCATACACAGTATGGGCATATGTGGGCACGAATCGCGTTGTAAGTGTATGTGTGTGTGTGTGTGTGTGTGTCAGTGTAATTGTGAGTGTGCTGGTCTACGCTTAGTCAGGCCCTTCACCTCCGACCAATCCGGCATGCGTGTCGCTAGCGAGTTCAAAGAACCCGCCGGCATAGTTCGGATGATCATCAGGGCTCGCAAGCCCCCCCCCCCCACCACGACAAGGTAGTAGACCACGGGGGGGGGGGGGGGGCTCGCTGGTACAGCGAAAAAGCCGCAGATTTGGTGCAACCATTAATTCTGGCAAAGTATGCCGCCCGCCGTGGACTCCTCGGTTGCTCTACGGATTCACCGTTGTGACGTCAAGACGGAGGCCACGAGGATTTTGATTTATAAAGTGGTAATTTATCCTTTGTTCATCCACTTCCGGTGGCTCAGAGTCGATGGCGCTGCTAGTCGAGAGCGTCCTAAAATCAAATACTATACAAAACTTACACCTAGATTAAAATAACTGTAAAATAGGACAGGGCCTGGTTCATTGTGCCTCGGAATGCCGAATGGACGGCTCACTGGCGAAGTGTAAGAAGCCCAGGGTGTCGAGACTGGAGGCGAGGCTACTCGGTTGAATGGCCCTCTGACCTTGGCAGCATACACAGTTGGCTCAACGGTCGCTTAAACGCACCACTCTATGTTTTCACCGAAACTACCCGAACGCGACCGTCGCTGCCGACAGGTGAGAGTCGACAATTCGACCTAAGGGCCAAGTCGCTGGAGGAGATGGGTCCAAGAAGTACCAAAGCGCCTTTGATGGTGTTTGGAGCCCTGATCTGCCACTTGGGTCGCTGCTGTAATGTGTGAAGGTCTCACCCTTCCATTTTTGCCAGAATGATTCGGCCATTTGCTGAACAAGTTTCCAGCGTGTCAGCTGACTCTCCTTCAGGACAGACTCCTCCGGCAGGTTCAAAAGCGGTCCTCCAACCAAAACGTGTCCAGGAGTTAAAAAGGACAGGTCGTCGGGATCGTCTCTGAGCGGAGTCAATGGCCTGGAGTTGAGACAGGCCTCGATCTGATACAGGAGCGTGTAAAACTCTTCAAAAGTGAGGGTATGAATGCCGAGTACCCGTCTGATATGGTGCTTGGTGCTTTTCACACCAGCTTCCCATATACCACCGAAGTGGGGTGCTAAGGGAGGAATAAATTTCCACCTTATACTAAGTTCGCCAAGATAGGCCTGAATACTTTCATCCCGTTGGGATGAGACGATAGCTTGGTGCAGTTCAGCGGCTGCACCGCGAAAGTTAGTGCCATTATCACTGTTAATGACTGTTGGCAAGCCACGACGTGAAACAAACCGTTTCAAGGAAGCCAAAAATCCATCGGTGGATTAATCTGATACTAACTCGAGGTGGATGGCTCGAGTGGCCAAGCAGATGAACAGTGCCAGGTAACACTTGTGCGCTTTGTGACCTCGGCCCTTGGTGGTGCGCACAAGAAATGGGCCGGCATAATCTAACCCCGTATGCGTGAAAGGTCGTGACGGAGTGACACGTGCCCCTGGTAAGTCACTCATGAACTGCTGAGGAACTGCTGCCCTATGACGTACACAGGTTACGCATTCATGAATTATTTTCCTCATAGCCCCACGAGCATCCAAGACCCAATAATCCTGTCGTAAGACCGCCAAGGAGAGTTGTAAGCCTCCATGAAGGGTGCGCCGGTGGACCTATTCCATACGTGACGGTCAGCAACTGGTAATGCGTAGGCGGTTGGTGCGCAGAAGGACTCCAGAGAATGCGCTGAAAATCCAAGTCGTCCGGATGCAGCCAGATTTGGCGGAACATTTTACGAATGTTCGATTTAAAAACGTATCGGTGCATACTCCACAGCGTAATGACTTGTGTGATGTCCGATTGCAATTTCAGACCGACCAGCAGGTGGTCGTTTAGCGAAGTGCGATTAGTCGTGAGACTTGACGCATTAAAAACGACCCGCAAGCGCGTTGTCGCATTATTCTCGTTCACTACTGGATGGTGAGGAAAATATACAGGATATCAAAGACTCGACCTTGTCTCGGAGAGGGCCCGCATGTGACCTAAACTATGGTACTCGGATAAGAAAGAGGAATATGAGTCGAGCAACTCTTTATCCTTCGCCAAGCGGCGGTGAGTCGTCTCTAACAAAATCGTAGCCCTAGTAAGAGATTCTCCAATGTCAATGGGAGGCTCCGTTTTAAATGGAAGGCGTACCATGTAGCTGCCATCAGAGCGACGAGAGTGAGTAGCCATAAAATGTTCCTCACAGCGCTGATCATCCTTTGAGAGTGGAACAATGTTGGTAACCTCCTCAATTTGCCAAAATCTCGTTATAGCCCGCTGGATTTCCTCGATAGGTGGCTGCTCGCGCGTGATGGATAAACAATGGGAGCCTATATCTGAACCTGTGCGAGATTTAGAGACTGGTGAATTCGACGGGCCAGACAGGACCCAGCCAAAGATGGTGGCCTGTGCGGTTGGCATACCGACGGGACCTTGACGTAAGCCTTCGCGAAGAAGAGCGCCATAGTAATCCGCACCGATTATAAGATCAATTGGTCGGTGACTCGCCGGATCTGGATCTGCCAGACATAAATTTTCTAAATGCGGCCATGATTTAAAGTCTACCATCTGACCGGGATGATGTGCGGTGAGTCTAGGTAACACATAAGCCGAAACGGTCACCTGCTGACTGGTTAGGGATACTCCCGACAATGTCAAAATAACGCTGGCTCGAGCAGTGCCCAGAAGGGTTTCCCCATTGCCACTTACCCTGGTCATGGCAGGCCGACGAGGAGCGCGCAGGGTTTGAGCCACTGTCTCAGTCACGAACGTGGCTTCGGATCCTTGATCCAGCAAGGCGCGGACGTGCATCTCACGGCCGTTTGAAGAAGTAAGTCTGACGATTGCCGTGGCCAAAAGCACATTACATTGTACAGGCGGTGTCTGAAGGCAATTATTGATAATGTGCGACTCTGCCAATACCTCGCTCATACTACTTGGCGTACTGGTATGTTCATTAGGAACGGTAGCGGGCGATGATGTGCCACCCGCGGGTGAAGAAACACCAGCTGCATTTGTGGACTCCCGATGGAGCAAAGTGTGGTGCTTCCCTTGACATCGCCTGCAAGTACTGAGGCTTGGACAATCGGCTGGAAATTGCCCCGTCTTAAGGCAATTGAAGCATCGTCGCTATCCTTGCACGTACTGATGCCGCTGTGAAACCGACATGGTATTAAATTTTCTACATAAATATAAGGGATGCTTATCTTTGCAGGGACAAGTTGCAGCTGCAGTTGTCGTAGCGTGACTGCGTAGTGTGCGAGGAGCTCGCGGTTGTATGTCACTGCGCACATTAATATTCAAGGACGACAACGATTGAACGAGCGCCTGAATGAAATTGTCCAGCTTCTTATACAGGGGGTCCCATTTTAATCTTTCCACTCGATTATCTCGAAAAATATTAATTATTCGAAAAAAATTTTTATACGAAAGATACTCTATTTAAAGGGGGACATTCAATGGTGGACACTGTTTTTTCGTAGGTGGAGGCGCCTCCGAGATATGAAGGTGACCTTTGTTTTTTTAAATGGAACTGTAGCATTTTTTTACGCTAGACACATAGCCTGACTCAAGACAAATCCACTGACCTAGAATATGTTAACCTTGAAACGTCATTGAAGATCATTTTCAGTCACTTGAAATTTTTGAACATTACACTTCCACAAGATGTTTCTCATCTTCTAAATTCAAAAGGACGACCTTGGACGTTAAGGCACTTGTTGATTCTGTCCCTAAATGATCTTGCCGAGCCCGAATCTCACAATTTCTGATCACTGTGCTACTTGGGTGCCGCCGATTCGGAAATATTTCCCGATACATTCGGGCTGCTGCCCTATAATTTCGTTGACATTCTCCCAAAATTAATATCATGTCAACAATTTCATTAGGCGTGTAATCAGTTATCGTAAAATTGATCACTATCAAAATTCAAAACGCTTGTAATATCTACCAACTCACAGCTTCGAAGCAACTCCTGGAAGATTCTGCTAACAGATATTCCGTGTTTATAAACATGAATGTCAGTAGTAGCAGTACTCGACATCGTTCTGCTGATAGATATTCTGTGTTTGTAAACATTAATATCAATAGCATTAATGTCCAAGGACGTCCTCTCGAATTTAGAAGGTGACAAATACCTTCTGGACATGTAATGTTCAAAAATTTCAAGTGACTGAAAATGACCTTCAATGACGTTTCAAGGTCAACATATTCTAGGTCAATGGATTTGTCTTGAGTCAGGCTATGTGTCTAGCGTAAGAAAATGTTACAGTTCCATTTAAAAAAACAAAGGTCACCTTCATATCTCGGAGACGCCTCCACCTACGAAAAAACAGTGTCCACCATTGAATGTCCCCCTTTAAATAGAGTATTTTTTGTATAAAATTTTTTTTCGAATAAGTAATATTTTTCGAGATAATCAAGTGGAAAGATTAAAATGGGACACCCTGTATGTAGGAAATTCCCGAGATGCTCCCAAAGACATCTCCCAGTCGGTGAGTGTTTGCTTATCTAGTTTGGCCATGACTAGATACACGATGATGTCATCCCAGTGATCTGTTGGACGCTCCAGATTTTTCAGCATCGCCAAAACTCGGTTTGTGGTGTCTCGAAGCGTTGTGATGCCTTGGAGACGTGAGCTGCTGACGGGAGGTACAGCGAATAACGTCTGTAAATGGCCCTTGATGAGCGCACGTTTATTATCATACTGTTACGAGCCGGGCGGGTTTCTAGAACGTGGCCGGCGAGCGTTATGGTTTGAACGTAATGAGACGCGATTTCGTCTCTTATTAAACTTTACTGTAGCAGGGGGGTATCGTACGTCAACAGTAGTGGGAGCTACGAATCAACGTATAATTCCAGGAAGTGACGTTATTCAATCCAGATGAGCCTATAGTAGATGCTATAGGGTGCTGGCGTTGAATCGGAATTAAAAGGAAAATCTAGAGCCAGATGAGCCTATTGTAGATGCTATAGGGTGCTGGCGTTGAATCGGAATTAAAAGGAAAATCTAGAGCCAGATGAGCCTATTGTAGATGCTATAGGGTGCTGGCCGCTAGAACGGTTAATGTAGTGGATAAATGAATCCAGATGAGCCTACAGCATAAACTGTAGGGTGCTGGCGTTCATTCAGGTGCGAGAGGAACTCGGGAGTGATGCGAACCAGATGAGCCTATGGCATAAACCGTTGGGTGCTGGTAGGTCGTATCGGAATCAAAGGAATCTGGAACCAGATGAGCCTACGGCATAAACCGTAGGGTGCTGGTAGGTCCAGAGTGGTTAATTAGATTTTAGGTAAGGTGTTTCCCCGAGGTAGATGTACTTGTAGACTAACTGCAAGGTGCTACTCTCTGGTTAATAACGGCGCACTTGCTAGGACTGCAAATGGTCGCGCAGGTACGGAAGCAAGCCGAAAAGGCACGCGCAGTCCGACACCCGCTGTTTGTGGTTTTGACCTGCTACGGTAAAGATCGTAAAGTAATAACTCTCGTAACTTTTGTTTCACTCCGAGCGGTTAGAGTGAATAATATTTGTGGGATCGTTACTCGATTATGCTTTAGATTTACTTCGAGTGGAAAGGTTTTAATTCTAGAAATAATTCTTCACTTGAATTTGTGTTTCTAGTAAAATTATAACAAGTATATTCTTTCAATCGAATATATATACAAGTATGTTTAGTGTTTTGTGTAAGAGTTTAATGAATGTAAATAATAATTGAAAGCTCTAGATGTTTACCCTTAGGCAGTGACGGTTGACGAGACTTCACAATTATGATGACTCCGAAATAATCGCGAGTGATTCTAACGTGAATTGAAACGGGGGAACTCCGACCAAGAGTTGAAATAAATGCCAATGAAAAGACTGATCTTTCGAAGGTTAAAGAAAACTCGAGTAGGAACTGGGCCTAAGTCTCGTAGTATCTTGCTCAAGAGTCGTACTGAGAATAACCCGATGAGATGAATTTTCGAGGCCCTTATATAGGTCGAAAAAGCAGTGGGTATTGAAAATTTTAGGAAATTTGGTCTATGGTGGGAGAGAAGATGCTGTGGGAAAAAGACGGTTGGAAACTGTGGAATTTCGGGGGAGGTAGACCCTCGCGTTCGAGTTTTCCTTATCGCGTGGGGTCTCAAGTGTAGCTATCCGAGCGTCCTAGGCGAGAGGCCAAGGGTTATGTGCGTATCGCACATAATGTATCCTGTCTTCGTTAGAAAAGGGGACTAAGGCGCCTGGGTGTCGCCAAGAGAAAATTCCAGGCTGAGAATTTTCGTAGGAATCATACGATTCATACGTAACAATACCGAGACATTAACGTATCCCATGCCGTTTTAAAATTGGCCGAGCTCATCGAAATGTGGCAGACTAATTGAGCTGCCTCGCCGCTCAAGGAAGTCTTGAGGTATAGGAGCCTCTGCACATCTTGGAGCTGTGCATTATGGTGCACGAGCGATTGAAATAAATCGCGAAAATCGGCCCATTCCTCAAGTGCTCCAGAAAACTTCGGCAAGTTTATCTTGGGCAGCTTGGCGACCTGTACATTCGTACCATCGAGGAATGAGGTAGACTGACCTGCATTGTCTGCGGCTATCTGCACTGTGGCCGCAATCTCCTGGAAGAAGTCGTGTGACTCATAATATGCTTCCTCTGCCGTCAGGAATTCCTCGCCGGTAAAGTAGGGGTCATTGGACAATTCGACGGTGTTCGCTCTGATGCCGAGGCCCACGTGTAGACGCACACACTCTGACCACAGGTCCTTTAAAATTTGGAGTCTTCCTTGCGCAGAAGCTTTAGTCATTTTTTACTTTCCCAATTTTTTGTAATTAGGCACTAAACGCCGGATGGAATTAAAATGGAACCGTTGCTGCTCCAAAAGAGCGGAGAATTCAGCCTCAACGCTCCTTTTCTGCGCCATGTTGCGAAGAATTTCTACCACGTGGTCACGGACTCACTGGATCACGAAACAGCACTATTCAAGAATCCGAACGAATCGGGTCACAGAACTCACAGAATCCGGCTCGAAGGACCAGAAATTATTTGTACGCTATTCGTACAGGCACAGCACCTGTGCCGTTGCCGGTGGTGAGCTCCGAGCTCCGTTTAAAAGACTCGCGAAAACCGCGTGTTTGTACAACACACCGCGTGTATTAAAATTAAATAAAACGACACTTATAACACAAAAATTGTTTGTTTATTCAATAAATGCGAAAGACACAGTATTTTTAGGAATAGCAGGTATTCCCGTTATAATTGCAAAATGCAGAAAAATCGACGCACGTGCGCGGGCTCACAACGAGCGTTACGTAATTAAGCGATTAGCGAAAAAGTTAAGACCGTTGCGTAATACGGTAGAAACTAGAGTGTTTGATGAGGTGCCGACCGGTGACTCGGCACGCGCGCAGGTGCGTTCCGAGACCCATTATTATCGATCTAGTATCGATTTGGATCTAGGGCGCGCTGAGATCGCCCAACGAGCTCCTAGACAAATGGGTTTCGGAACGACCATTACTACGCAGCACTTTGAGACGAGCGGATCGCGAACAGGATGTTTGTTTAATTAATTTGCCAGGTAGTAAAGTTCCTTCTTTTTATTATGTATTTATTATCTACCTATTGATTGATTTATGTTACATTTGTTGTGGTTGATATATATTTTTACTATTATTTTATTTTATGCTAATATATTCTACATTTTATTCTGTTGATCTATTTATTATTTGGTCTTGTATTGCGCTGTCTTCATACGGTATTCATAAAAGTTCGATGTATCGATACGCCCCATTGAAGAGCTGATGTGCACATGATGTTCTTAATTTTGTGTGACAATTTGAACTCACGGATTACAGCATCGTTGGAGTCAAGCCAACATCCACGAGCACCGACAACAAACGGCATTATTTTAACGTTGTTAACTCGGTATGTTTGTTTTATTTTACTCTTTAAGTCCGGTGTACTGTATTTTTCTTTCTTGATATTATACGCATTGCTCATAGATGTAGGTTTCGTTTCATAAGTGACCGTTGTTTCAATTACGTATGCTGTATCGTCTTTCAGAGCAACTATGTCTGGTACGTATCTGTCGCTTTTCGTAGAATACCTAGGCATTACTTCTGTTTCAATTTGAGTTTTATCAAGAGAGATTTTAAGTATTTTGTTTATGTGGTCATGTCTGTTGATGCGTGTGTAGTGTGTTATAGGGCATCGCTGTAATACGTGGTAGAGTGACTCGCGTGTGCCGACACAAGAGGCGTTCCTACAATCTGTTTGTGCCATATACGGCGATCCTTTGGTCGGTAATAGACCAATTCTAAGTTGTACAGCTCCAATATAGTCTCTGCCTTACCAGTGGTCAGGCGGACTATATATCCATAAGGAGATACCAGGTGACATCAGACTGAGTCCTGTGCCTAATGCGCCATTGTGCAGCTCTTTGGCCCAGTATTGTTGTGCTGGCTTTCTGACCGATAAGTTTACACCGCGCAAGATTCTTTTTAACCGCGTTAGCAGGTTATTTATCACCGTTGTCTCTAGCACCTTTTTAACCTGTTCGTCGCCACGCATACTTAGACGCTCGATACGCCGCTGATACACCACTGGAACGTGAATCGCAAGATATGGGATTCCAAGTCCACCATTTTTAATCGATGCACAAGAGAGTCATAGTTACTTGGCAGAAATCACATTGCGTCAACACCCGCGAGGGCCATCGCAATGCTTTGTTTTAATTAGACAGTCGGATTCCCCTTGCCCGTGCCAGTTCTGAGCTGAGCGTTGAATGGCGGCCGAAGAGGACGACCGCGACGGGTGTTACGCCGCCGACGGAAGCCTCGCAGCAAGGACGATCCGCGGGAGGCCAAGGTATGGGGCCGAGCTCGGATCCCGGATGCGCGACACGAGACCACGACCGTTCACCTCGCCCAGACCCGGCACGTCAGCCAGACCCGCTTTCCGACCAAGCTTGACACGCGAAGCTCCTCAGAGCCAATCCTTATTCCGAAGTTACGGATCCAATTTGCCGACTTCCCTTACCTACATTAGTCTATTGACTAGAGGCTCTTCACCTTGGAGACCTGCTGCGGATATGGGTACGAACCGGCGCGACACCTCCACGTGGCCCTCTCCTGGATTTTCAAGGTCCGAGGGGATGATCCGGACACCGCCGCAACTGCGGTGCTCTTCGCGTTCCAAACACTATCTCCCTGCTAGAGGTTTCCAGGGAACTCTAACGCTTATACAGAAAAGAAAACTCTTCCCGGATATCCCGACGGCGTCTCCAGGTCATTTTGGGTTACCCCGACGAACACTCTTACGAGGGCCCGAATGGATTGCGGTTCCGCTGCCGTGTTACGGAATAGGAACCGGATTCCCTTTCGCCCAACGGGTGTGTTTCTTATATATTTTCCATCTCACACATATGTATTATATATCGCTCAAATATGACAAGACACCACATCGTCATAGGATTTCTCCTAAGGCTTAGGATCGACTGACTCGTGTGCAACGGCTGTTCACACGAAACCCTTCTCCACGTCAGTCCTCCAGGGCCTCGCTGGAGTATTTGCTACTACCACCAAGATCTGCACCGACGGCGGCTCCAGGCAGGCTCACGCCCAGACCCTTCTGCGCACACCGCCGAGACCCTCCTACTCGTCAGAGCTTCATGGAGGGATCCCCGAGAGGATCCCGGCCCCCCACTTGCCGCTGACGGCGGAGTATAGGCCCGATGCTTCAGCGCCATCCATTTTCAGGGCTAGTTGCTTCGGCAGGTGAGTTGTTACACACTCCTTAGCGGATTCCGACTTCCATGGCCACCGTTCTGCTGTCTTAAGCAACCAACGCCTTTCATGGTATCCAATAAGCGTCGACTTAGGCGCCTTAACTCTGCGTTTGGTTCATCCCACAGCGCCAGTTCTGCTTACCAAAATTGGCCCACTTGGCACTCTGATCCGAAATCTCGTGGCTTCATAGTTCAAGCACGCCAGAGATCTCACCCATTTAAAGCTTGAGAATAGGTTGAGGTCGTTTCGGCCCCAAGGCCTCTAATCATTCGCTTTACCAGATGAGACTCGTACACAAAAATCAACCGAGTGCCAGCTATCCTGAGGAAAACTTCGGAGGGAACCAACTACTAGATGGTTCGATTAGTCTTTCGCCCCTATACCCAGTTCCGACGATCGATTTGCACGTCAGAATCGCTACGGACCTCCATCAGGGTTTCCCCTGACTTCATCCTGACCAGGCATAGTTCACCATCTTTCGGGTCCCAACGTGTACGCTCTGGGTGCGCCTCTTCTCGCGATGTGAACGAGACGCCCCGGGAGTGCGGACCCGCATCGCGACGCGGCCCTTCCTCCCTCGCTCGGCGCGGAGGCCGACCTTCACTTTCATTGCGCCTTTAGGGTTATCTGTCCCAATGACTCGCGCACATGTTAGACTTCTTGGTCCGTGTTTCAAGACGGGTCCTGAGAGGACCCAAAGCAGTAGCGACGCCGACCGATAATTCGAAGTTTGGCCAATACGAGGACACCGCCTGCAAACAGCTGCCAGGCCCGGGCACGGCGCTAGGTTCGTGACACCGGGCACACACGATTCAACACTAACTCTGACCGAGCTTGCGGCGGGCCCGACGCAAAACAAACAGATTGGTTGCGGCCTGATACCGTTGGAGTACCGCCGGGCAGCCGGCCGGGCGACCGAGGGTCTGTCGCGCACGCCGAAGCGACGGAACAGGCACCCACTCGGGCCGTAGACCGACACCCAACGGGTCGCGACGTTCTACTAGAGGAGAAGTGCACGACGACGACGTCAGCGTTAGCCGTGGGCGGCGTGCCCTCGCGACGAAACCGCGCGAACGCGGTCCGACGACGGGGCATCGCGCGCCCACGGGAGGCCAACGAGCGCCGATGATGAATCTCCCCGTTCGATCGTTTGGGTTTATCAGGTTTACCCCTGAACGGGTTCACGTACTCTTGAACTCTCTCTTCAAAGTTCTTTTCAACTTTCCCTCACGGTACTTGTTCGCTATCGGTCTCGTGGTCGTATTTAGCCTTAGATTGAGTTTACCACCCACTTAGAGCTGCACTCTCAAACAACCCGATTCCAAGGAGAGATCCACCCGGGACGCGCGCCGGTCGCTACGGGCCTGGCACCCTCTACGGGTAAATGGCCCCATTCAAGATGGACTTGAACTCGGCGACGCAGTCTCGGGATAATCGGATCCTCCCAAACACTACATTTCCCAGCGGCAGGACCGCGGGATTCAGTGCTGGGCTAATTCATGTTCGCTAGCCGCTACTAAGGAAATCCTTGTTAGTTTCTTTTCCTTCGCTTAGTAATATGCTTAACTTCAGCGGGTAGTCTCGCCTAGTCTGAGGTCGTCATCGTTTGTAATAGAGTTTAGAGAGCGTAAAAAAAAAGCGACCGAAAGAGTCGGTGCACGACGTCGCGCGAAAGAGCTTCGAGCCCTCGAGAGCAAAAAAAGAATCGCATCGTCCGCCTGCACCAAAGTACCTCCTCCATGCGTGCACGACGACCGGCAAAATTCAACGTCTGTGCAATGCTTTCTCGTTCGACGGAAAAAGACGGGAAGAAAAAAATTTTAGCGGTGTGTCACTGCTCTTCGTCGCGTCTGCATTCGACCATTCTTCCCCGATTTCGAGACTCTGTACACGACGCGCTGCGACGTCGTTCTCATGTAACGAACAGAGTCAAGGAAGAAATAAGTACGGACGAGAGAAAACAAACCGACAAAAATATCTCTTTTTTCCCCCGAGATCTTTTTCACACAATTGGGTAAAAGCGTTCTAGGACTCGACGACCGGGCGCGCGCTCATGTTAACGGAGACATGGCGCGACAACGATTGCAAAAGCGTTACCTCCTTCTTTCATTTTCCTCTCTCTCGAGGTGGTCGAGACACACGTGTCGCGTTCCGGCAGCACACGCAGCACCGATTTCTATGCACTCGTACGAGGCGACGAAAAAAAAACGCTACACACAGCGTGCGCAACAGAAAACTGTATATACCACGGTCTTTGAGCGTTCGAACGGCTGCACGAGGCACACGCGACGAACGAAATGCAAACAAGTCCGCCGATTCGACTCGACTTCCCGGGCCTCTGTTCGAGACGCGCCCCGAAATGCTGCGCCACGGCACCGAGAAACTGCCGACCGTGTGTATAACATTTACCATGCTGGCATGTGCGGTGAGATTTTGTCGCATTTGCGCGCGGTGAGCGACTGCTTGGGAACAACGACGATGTTCGTCGATGCACACAGGCAAGTTCTCTTTCTCGATCGATCGACCCTGATTCGATCTCCAAAACTCTTTTGCGCTATCAGCGCTCGATGGTCCTTTTAAATTCGACTCCTCTTTCATACACTCTCTGTCCATCGTTTAAGGCGACGTCGGGAGCGTGGCAGAAAAAAAATGGAAAACAGAAGAGAAACAACACGAGGAGACGGCGGTCACGATAGCAGAGCGCGTCGCGGGCGGTCGCCGTCGTAAAGACAACCGACTCACGTACGCCGCGACGGACCGCTGCTGACCGTGTCACACGTTCGCGTCTCTCGCACTATCCTCTCTCTTTCTCTCGCTTTTTTATCCAATACGATATCTGCCGCGACAAACGCCGACGTAACACCCAGTTTTCGCTCGTACGCGAGGCGCACTGCCAAAGCCACCGACTCAGAAATGTTCCGGCGGTTACCGGAACGACGGCGAGGCAACGGAGCGCAACGCGCAAGCAGTTTCTAGTAAAGTGAACAACCCTCAGCCAGGCGTGGTCCGGGAATTGTATCCGTGGACCGCAATGAGCGTTCGAAATGTCGATGTTCATGTGTCCTGCAGTTCACACGTTGATGCGCAGTTAGCTGCGTTCTTCATCGACCCACGAGCCAAGTCATCCACCGTTCAGGGTTGTATTTTACAATTTTATCCGGTACGCTTTCCCTGCGCGGAGGAACAAGACGCACGAATATCATGTAGTGAAAAAATCGTATAATAGATTCTCGGTTTTTAAAGCCGAGACCCGGAGCTTCCTACGAGCACGCGCAGAAAGTCCGGGCGCCGCTACGCGAATAGCGGCACGTTTAAGGAGCCATGTCGGCAACCGGGCGCACAGTACCTTTAAAAACCTTATAAAATCGGAGCCGACTGGATGTAACGGGAGGTCGTTTGCTGTTCGAGACTCCTTCAACTCCCCGTTACGGTATCTCCGACCGCGCGACGAGAGAGACCGACGGCAAACGCGCACTGGCGAATACACACGTAAGCGGTCTCTCGCGCAAAGGTTACACCGGATACCTACGCGGACGCGATGTGCCGATACAAGACTCTGGCGCGACGTACGAAAACTCGCAGAAAGAAAACCGGCGGCGAGGTCGTACAGGACACGCGCAGGGAACGTCGCGAATTCGAAATATTCGATTCGACGGCGGCTCGTTCCCCCTTCTCTCGGCCGTACAACGCTCGCTACACGCAGGCGGTAGTCTCTCCGACGAGCTCCGACGTTCACGCTCGTTCGACAACGGGCCAGTCCCGTGTAAACCTGGTCTACGAGGTTATAGAAGCATGAAGGCAGGTTCATCTACGCGCGTACGTCTCTTTACAAGCGAGACAGTGAGTGCCCGAGGCACACGATGCGGACTGTCCACTGTTGGCGCTGGTCCGATCTCGTTTCATCGTACGTTTGGTATTTGTTTCGTGGTATACGTGTCGTACACCACGAGAGATTTTTCTTCGTAATTCACATTGCTCAATTAAAGTCTTTCGTTTTTGTAAACGTTAATGATCCTTCCGCAGATTCACCTACGGAAACCTTGTTACGACTTTTACTTCCTCTAAATGATCAAGTTTGGTCATCTTCCCGGCAACATCGGCAATGCCGAGACATTGCCGCGCACCAGTCCGAAGACCTCACTAAATCATTCAATCGGTAGTAGCGACGGGCGGTATGTACAAAGGGCAGGGACGTAATCAACGCGAGCTTATGACTCGCGCTTACTGGGATTTCCTCGTTCATGGGGAATAATTGCAAGCCCCAATCCCTAGCACGAAGGAGGTTCAGCGGGTTACCCGGGCCTTTCGGACAGGGAAAACACGCTGATTCCTCGCGCGCGTGCGGCCCAGAACATCTAAGGGCATCACAGACCTGCTATTGCTCAATCTCGTGCGGCTAGAAGCCGCCTGTCCCTCTAAGAAGATTTGGTAGTAAAAACCCACCGACCGAAGCCGGAGGCCTTCGAGATACCATAATATACGCCTATTTAGCAGGCTAGAGTCTCGTTCGTTATCGGAATTAACCAGACAAATCGCTCCACCAACTAAGAACGGCCATGCACCACCACCCACCGAATCCAGAAAGAGCTATCAATCTGTCAATCCTTCCGGTGTCCGGGCCTGGTGAGGTTTCCCGTGTTGAGTCAAATTAAGCCGCAGGCTCCACTCCTGGTGGTGCTCTTCCGTCAAATCCTTTAAGTTTCAGCTTTGCAACCATACTTCCCCCGGAACCCAAAAGCTTTGATTTCCCGGAAGCTGCCCGCCGAGTCATCGGAGGAACTTCGGCGGATCGCTAGCTGGCATCGTTTATGGTTAGAACTAGGGCGGTATCTGATCGCTGTTACGTATGAATCGTATGATTCCTTCGAAAATTCTCAGCCTGGAATTTTCCCTTGGCGACACCCAGGCGCCTTAGTCCCCTTTTTCTAACGAAAACAGGATACATTAAGTGCGATACGCACGTAACCCTTGGCCTCTCGCCTAGGACGCTCGGATAGCTACACTTGAGACCCCAGGCGATAAGGAAAACTCGACCGCGAGGGTCTGCCTCCCCCGAAATTCCACAGTTTCCAACCGTCTTTTTCCCGCAGCATCTTTTCTCCCACCATAGACCAAATTTCCTAAAATTTTCAATCCCCACTGCTTTTTCGACCTATACAGGGTGTCCCAGTAAGTTGGACGTACCCGGAACCAGGTGATAGCTGAGGTAATTCTAATATAGGAATGTAACATTCTCAACGTTCTATCTCAATCCCTGGCCGAGTTATTAAAGAAAAACGACAGCCACTCAGAGGGCTCCGTTAGGCCCGGCCGCGCGACAGTGGAAGTTCTGCACCAGTAAGGTACCGTACCAGTAGAAACTGTCGCGCCGCCGGGCCTAACGGAGCCTTCTTATTGGCTGTCGTTTTTCTTTAATAACTCGGCTACGGATTGAGATAGGAAATTGAGAATGTTACATCCCTATATTAGAATTACCTCAGCTATCACCTGGTTCCGGGAGCGTCCAACTTATTGGGACACCCTGTATAAGGGCCTCGAAAATGCATCTCCATGGGTTATTCTCAGTACGACTCTTGAGCAAGATACTGCGAGACCTAGGCCCAGTTCCTACTCGAGTTTTCTTTAACCTTCGAAAGATCAGTCTTTTCATTGGCATTTATTTCAACTCTTGGTCGGAGTTCCCCCGTTTCAATTCACGTTAGAATCACTTGCGATTAGTTCGGAGTTATCATAATTGTGAAGTCTCGTCAACCGTCACTGCCTAAGGGTAAACATCTAGAGCTTTCAATTATTACTACATTCAATTAAATTCGAACACATACACTAAACATACTTGTATATACATTCGGTTGAAAGAATATACTTGTTATATTTTACTAGAACATAAAATTCGAGTCAAGAATTATTTCTAGATATTAAAACCTTTCCACTCGAAGTAAATTTAAAACAAAATCGAGTAACGATCCCGCAAATATTATTCACTCTAACCGCTCGGAGTGAAACAAAGTTACGAGAGTTATTACTTTACGACCTTTACCGTAGCAGGTTAGAACCACAAACAGCGGGTGTCGCCCTGCGCGTGCCCTTCGGCTTGCTTCCGTACCTGCACGACCATTTGCAGTCCTAGCAAGTGCGTCGTTATTAACCAGAGAGTAGCACCTTGCAGTTAGTCTACAAGTACATCTACTTCGGGGAAATACCTTACCTAAAAACATATACAACCACTCTGGAGATCAGCGCCCTACGGTTTATGCCGTAGGCTCATCTGATTCTAGATTCCTTTTATTCCGATACACGACCAGCGCCCTATGGTTTATGCCATAGGCTCATCTGGGTCTGGACTCCTTTTAACCGATTCGCAACCAGCGCCCTACGGTTTATGCCGTAGGCTCATCTGGCTCTGGATTTCACTCTTTCCAATACAAGCCCAGCGCCCTACAGCATCTACTGTAGGCTCATCTGGGTTGTATCATTCCTTACCTCAATTCAAGACCAGCGCCCTACGGTCTATGCCGTAGGCTCATCTGGTTTGAATTAAATATCATTTCCTAGATCGTATGTCGATTAATAGCTCCTACCACTGTTGACGTACGATTCCCCGCTGCTGCAGTAAAGTTTAATAAGAGACGAAAAGACGTCTCATTGCGTATAAACCATAACGCTCGCCGGCCACGTTCTAGAAACCCGCCCGGCTCGTAACATCGCCTTCGAACCTCTAACTTTCGTTCTTTATTAATGAAAACATTTTTGGCAAATGCTTTCGGTTCTGTCCGTCTTGCGACGATCCAAGAATTTCACCTCTAACGTCGCAATACGAATGCCCCCATCTGTCCCTATTAATCATTACCTCGGGGTTCCGAAAACCAACAAAATAGAACCGAGGTCTGAAACGGTTCACCACCCAGATGACAACCACTGCTCCGCTATAGCGACACGAAGGGCGTGAGTGCGTCGGTGAGTGAATCGTGACAGTGTGTGTGACAAACAAACGCAACGGTCGCGTATAAAAACAAAAGAGGCGTGATTCGCTAATTTTGAAATATAAAGAAAACGATTGGCGAAGGGCGTGAGCCCATGTAGTATAAAAGGCGCGCCGAAAACCCGGACAAGACAATTATTAATTTCACCTCGTTGTTGCGTGAGGATACCGCAAGGAGAAGCCCCGTGAATTGTTACACTTATAGTTTATGCACAGTTAATCTAAGATAGAATAGGCGGAGTGGGCAAATGCGTGGTGATTTAGTGCAAGTGAGAGTAATTCCTTTTCCCAAAAAACCTACACTTTCCATTTTCCCAGAGACACGGAAGTAACCCCACGGCATTGCGCCCGTGGACTATCTCGAGTGTCATACTTCGCTCCTTGAGGAGTAACCCCCGGTCATTGCGCACCGGGACTATTTCTAAAAGGGCAATCCTCCTCAACAGGAGTAACCCCACGGCATTGCGCCCGTGGACTATCTCCTTTGAGGCATCCTCCACCTTGCAAAAACACCTTAAATAACCTAGGCATATTTTCCAATTTTCCCAAAGACACGGAAGTAACCCCACGGCATTGCGCCCGTGGACTATCTCGAGTGTCATCCTTCGTTTCTTAAGGAGTAACCCCCGGTCATTGCGCACCGGGACTATCTCCGAGAGGACGTTCCTCTCCAACAGGAGTAACCCCACGGCATTGCGCCAGTGGACTATCTCCTTTGGGGCATCCCGTACCCGAAAGCACCCAAAACGCACCCATCCTAAAAAGAGTAGCGGCTAGCATTACGACTAGACCCCGATCTCTTCCTTGACTCCACTATCCTACCAATACTCAAGAGTGCATGAGACGTGAAAACGAATATAGAATAATAGCGAGGCATTGAAAGCCGTAATAGGATTAAGACGAGTGTGAGAGAGAAACCGTGACGACGTGTGTGAGAAGGATAGCGAGAGTGAATGTAAACACAAGAACGATCAGCTGTGCGAGCAAATGTGTGTGTGCGTGAGAGAGTCCGCGATTAGGTTTAAATAGATAGATTAGGATAATTTTTGTAAATACATCAGCATAGTATAGGAAATTAGAT
Organism: Mimumesa dahlbomi; assembly: GCA_917499265.3. NCBI lineage: Eukaryota > Metazoa > Arthropoda > Insecta > Hymenoptera > Crabronidae > Mimumesa > Mimumesa dahlbomi. The sequence goes on from OU824124.1 coordinate 11,419,219, forward strand.
TTAAGGCGATAGATTAGAATTATAACACCGCGGAATGTATGGAAGGATGCGTGTTAGCTTAGGGAGAACGATTTTATATGTATTTAGCTAGTAAGAGTAAGTGAATAAATTATAAGTTCAATCGAGATAAGTTTCTAAATTCTTTATCGGCCTGCCCCGAATCTAGGAAAAAGTAAGGTTCGTCTCAAGGATAGGGGTATCAAAGGGGACGTACCGTTACAGGTCCTATTCCATTATTCCATGCACGCAGTATTCAGGCGAAGGTAGCCTGCTTTGAGCACTCTAATTTGTTCAAAGTAAACGTACCGGCCCACCACCTCGATACTCAGTGAAGAGCACCGCGATGTGATATTAGTTGGACCGCCCCGCGAGGAGGCTAAGCCCACCGGTAGGACGTACCACATAATGCCAGTTAAACACCGCGAGCAGTGAACCGACACTATGGTACACAGATTCAACTACGAGCTTTTTAACCTCAACAACTTTAATATACGCTATTGGAGTTGAAATTACCGCGGTTGCTGGCACCAGACTTGCCCTCCACTTGATCCTTGTTAAAGGATTTAAAGTGTACTCATTCCGATTCCGGGGCCTCGGATGAGTCCCGTATCGTTATTTTTCGTCACTACCTCCCCGCGCCGTGAGTTGGTAATTTGCGCGCCTGCTGCCTTCCTTGGATGTGGTAGCCGTTTCTCAGGCTCCCTCTCCGGAATCGAACCCTGATTCCCCGTTACCCGTTACAACCATGGTACGCGCAGAGCCTACCATCGACAGTTGATAAGGCACACATTTGAAAGATGCGTCGCGGGTGCTAAGAGACCATGCGATCAGCACAAAGTTATTCAGAGTCACCAAAGCAAACGATGGACGAATGGCGAACCGACGGCACCGATTGGTTTTGATCTAATAAATGCGTTCCTCCCATCTCTAGTCGGAACTCTGGTTTGCATGTATTAGCTCTAGAATTACCACAGTTATCCAAGTAAATGTGGGTACGATCTAAGAAACCATAACTGATTTAATGAGCCATTCGCGGTTTCACCTTAATTCGGCATGTACTGAGACATGCATGGCTTAATCTTGGAGACAAGCATATGACTACTGGCAGGATCAACCAGGGAGATTCGTTCTTCGATATCTTGTATCGTGCTCCCGAGGTCGAGTGTATCGTGTGTTATATTCGTGGCCGGCTCTGCGTACAGACCAGTCGACAACACTTCGCCTCTTTATTAGATAATTTCTACGGAGAAGGACGTCGTTCTTTCACAATGCCCTCAAATTTCAACGTTACGTTCCTTCCCCTTTGCCCCTTGGAAATTTCTTTTCACACCTCTATTTTATTATATTTTCATGTCAATCACCGACAGCGACGAGTCGCTGGTCCGCGTGAGACACGCCCGTCCTTTAATCTCTTTTTCGGGAATTTTCCCGACGCTAGATCGTTTACGAGTTTGTAGATGTCTTGGAAGTTTTTCGTCATTCCGTTTCGAAACCGAAGTTTCGCTTTATTCTCGCTCAGAATCGAGAGAGTTGATGCTCAGTAGGAACGAGCCGTATAGACTCGCTGCCAACACCCACCCTTGGACGCATACCACATAAGGGCCATTCGGTCAAAGACACCGACCCGTGGTAATGATGTATTCGTAGTTTAAGGGGGGGGTTAAGGGTTTCAGAGCAAAAAAAAAACACTTTTTTTGCGATTTTTTTCAGACGAACGAATAAAGCAAATTTGTTCGAACCTTTTGCACGTTATACATTATTATTTCAACAACATTTTGTAATTTTTTGGTTGCAAAATATCAACAAATAAGCCGGTGAGAAAGCTTTTCCGAGAGCGCCTTTCGAAACACACGTGTTTCGGTGATCACTGTATCTCAGCAGAAAAGTATCAGAAATTAAAATAACAATAGAATTTAGTTAGAAAATGAGTAAATCCTCCCCCCAACGATCGCTAATTGTTATTTTTTTCATTTTAAAACTTTTGGTGGTCGTTTGAAGCAAAAATTGCGATTTTTCACTAAAATTTCCGTCATTTTGCTACTGGAAAAACGCTTAATGTCAAAAAAAATATCATACTAATCGTTGGGGGGAGGTATATTATATATAGAAGGTATGTACCAAGTTTGAAAAGAATCGGTGAAGTATGTTTTAAATGGCAGTGATCACGGACTTTGAAAACATGGTTTCGAGAAAACCGCGTTTAAAGATTTAACTGTACAAAAGTAAAGATAAATTCCGTTTCGCCGAGTATTTTACTTCTCCGTTTTTTCCTTAATTTTTTTGTCGTTTTGCCACTCAGTCTAAACGATTTTCATTTACACTTTACAATCCCGTATTTCAGATTTTCGCATCCCACATTACTATTATAAAATCACTGATGTGAGCGGTAAACGCCCGACCAAAAATATAACGACTAACTGGTCAATAACTTCGAGAGTTTTTCTCCGATTATCTTCAAATTTTGGGACAATACTCTCGAAATATTGAACTATAAGAAAGAGCAAAAAAAGAAAAATCGATTTTTCGCTAACGCAAACTGTTTAATCGCGAACTAAACGGTTCCGATTAAGAGTACAATGTACGGATTCACTTCGTCGGGTGTGAAGAATAAACTTTTGTAACGCACATGCAATGTATTTTAACCTAAGACACTACACCATATGTACTAAATAAACGATACTAAACTTAACACTAAAAAGGGATAAGCCCAGTCCGTTAACTTAACACAAAATCGATTCGTCGGCAAGGGCCGAGAGAGGAAGCACAAAATTTAAGTCGCGAAGGCGCGAAAGAGACACGTGTTCGCGCGAGCGGCTGCTTGCCGCCGCAAGCTGGCGCGAGGAGTCGCGCGAACACAAACCCTTAGCCCCCCCTTAAAGATTTCAAAGTCCCGTAGAACACCGAAGGAACGAACTACCCTGGCAATCGACCGAGATCGTAGAGCAAAGTAGCCGTCGCACCGGCGTAAAGACTAAGAAATATCTCACAGTTCCATCAATAACGACAAAAAACGAAGTACCGTGGCAATCGACCGGGATCGTAGAGCGGAATACACGCCGTATCGCATTGTGGACTTAGAAAATTCTTCGTGCTGCCCCAGAAGTACTCTCTTCTCGCCTCTCTGTCCTTATAAATTTTCAAAGATCAATCGATAACGAAAACAAGCGTATACCCTGACATTCGACCGAGACCGTTGAGCGGAATATACGCCGGATCGCATCGTGGACGTAGAAAATTTTCGTACTGCCCCAGTAGTACTCTCTCTTCTCGCCGCTCTTTCCTTATAATTTTTCAAAGTACCATCGATAACGAAGACAAGCGTATACCCTGACAATCGACCGAGATCGTAGAGCGGAATATACGCCGAATCGCATCGTGGACTTGGAAAATTTTCGTACTGCCCCAGTAGTACTCTCTTGTCGCCGCTCTTTCCTTATAATTTTTCAAAGTTCCATTGATAACGAAGACAAGCGTATACCCTGACAATCGACCGAAATCGTTGATGCGGAATATACGCCGGATCGCATCGTGGACGTAGAAAATTTTCGTACTGCCCTTGTAGTACCCTCTTCTCGCCTCTCTTTCCTTATAAATCTTTCTAAGTTCCATCCATAACGAAAACAAGCTTATACCCTGATATTCGACCGAGATCGTTGAGCGGAATATACGCCGGATCGCATCGTGGACGTAGAAAATTTTCGTACTGCCCCAGTAGTACTCTCTCTTCTCGCCGCTCTTTCCTTATAATTTTTCAAAGTACCATCGATAACGAAGACAAGCGTATACCCTGACAATCGACCGAGATCGTAGAGCGGAATATACGCCGAATCGCATCGTGGACTTGGAAAATTTTCGTACTGCCCCAGTAGTACTCTCTTCTCGCCGCTCTTTCCTTATAATTTTTCAAAGTTCCATCGATAACGAAAACAAGCGTATACCCTGACAATCGACCGAGATCGTAGAGCGGAATATACGCCGGATCGCATCGTGGACGTAGAAAATTTTCGTACTGCCCCAGTAGTACTCTCTCTTCTCGCCGCTCTTTCCTTATAATTTTTCAAAGTACCATCGATAACGAAGACAAGCGTATACCCTGACAATCGACCGAGATCGTAGAGCGGAATATACGCCGAATCGCATCGTGGACTTGGAAAATTTTCGTACTGCCCCAGTAGTACTCTCTTGTCGCCGCTCTTTCCTTATAATTTTTCAAAGTTCCATTGATAACGAAGACAAGCGTATACCCTGACAATCGACCGAAATCGTTGATGCGGAATATACGCCGGATCGCATCGTGGACGTAGAAAATTTTCGTACTGCCCTTGTAGTACCCTCTTCTCGCCTCTCTTTCCTTATAAATCTTTCTAAGTTCCATCCATAACGAAAACAAGCTTATACCCTGATATTCGACCGAGATCGTTGAGCGGAATATACGCCGGATCGCATCGTGGACGTAGAAAATTTTCGTACTGCCCCAGTAGTACTCTCTCTTCTCGCCGCTCTTTCCTTATAATTTTTCAAAGTACCATCGATAACGAAGACAAGCGTATACCCTGACAATCGACCGAGATCGTAGAGCGGAATATACGCCGAATCGCATCGTGGACTTGGAAAATTTTCGTACTGCCCCAGTAGTACTCTCTTCTCGCCGCTCTTTCCTTATAATTTTTCAAAGTTCCATCGATAACGAAAACAAGCGTATACCCTGACAATCGACCGAGATCGTAGAGCGGAATATACGCCGGATCGCATCGTGGACGAAGAAAATTTTCGTACTGCCCGAGTAGTACTCTCTTCTCGCCTCTCTTTCCTTATAATTTTTCAAAGTACCAACGATAACGAAGACAAGCGTATACCCTGACAATCGACCGAGATCGTAGAGCGGAATATACGCCGGATCGCATCGTGGACGTAGAAAATTTTCGTACTGGCCCAGTAGTAATCTCTCGTTTCTCTTTATATAATTTTTCAACGTCTCTTACTACGGACGACGGAACTCTGGCAATCGACCGAGATCGTAGAGCAGAGAAGCCGAAATCCGATAGAAGGACTTCAAAATTTTTCCAAGTTACATCAATAACGAAAACTAGCCTATACCCTGACAATCGACCGAGATCGTAGAGCGGAATATACGCCGGATCGCATCGTGGACGAAGAAAATTTTCGTACTGCCCGAGTAGTACTCTCTTCTCGCCGCTCTTTCCTTATAATTTTTCAAAGTTCCATCGATAACGAAAACAAGCGTATACCCTGACAATCGACCGAAATCGTTGATGCGGAATATACGCCGGATCGCATCGTGGACGTAGAAAATTTTCGTACTGCCCCAGTAGTACTCTCTCTTCTCGCCGCTCTTTCCTTATAATTTTTCAAAGTACCATCGATAACGAAGACAAGCGTATTCCCTTACAATCGACCGAAATCGTTGAGCGGAATATACGCCGAATCGCATCGTGGACGTAGAAAATTTTCGCACTGCTCCAGTAGTACTCTCTTCTCGCCGCACTTTCCTTATAATTTTTCAAAGTACCAACGATATCGAAGACAAGCGTATACCCTGACAATCGACCGAGATCGTAGAGCGGAATATACGCCGGATCGCATCGTGGACGTAGAAAATTTTCGTACTGCCCGAGTAGTTCTCTCTTCTCGCCTCTCTTTCCTTATAATTTTTCAAAGTACCATCGATAACGAAGACAAGCGTATACCCTGACAATCGACCGAAATCGTAGAGCGGAATATACGCCGAATCGCATCGTGGACTTGGAAAATTTTCGTACTGCCCCAGTAGTACTCTCTTCTCGCCGCTCTTTCCTTATAATTTTTCAAAGTTCCATCGATAACGAAAACAAGCGTATACCCTGACAATCGACCGAGACCGTAGAGCGGAATATACGCCGAATCGCATCGTGGACTTAGAAAATTGTGGTACTGCCCCAGTAGTACTCTCTTCTCGCCTCTCTTTCCTAATAACTTTTTAAAGTTCCATCAATAACGAAAACAAGCGTATACCCTAACAATCGACCGAGATCGTAGAGCGGAATATACGCCGAATCGCGTCGTGGACTTAGAAATTCTTCGTGCTGCCCCAGAAGTACTCTCTTCTCGCCTCTCTGTCCTTATAAATTTTCATAGATCAATCGATAACGAAAACAAGCGTATACCCTGACATTCGACCGAGATCGTTGAGCGGAATATACACCGGATCGCATCTTGAACGTAGAAAATTTTCGTACTGCCCTTGTAGTACCCTCTTCTCGCCTCTCTTTCCTTATAAATCTTTCCAAGTTCCATCCATAACGAAAACAAGCTTATACCCTGACATTCGACCGAGATCGTTGAGCGGAATATACGCCGAATCGCATCGTGGACGTAGAAAATTTTAGCACTGCCCCAGTAGTACTCTCTTCTCGCCTCTCTTTCCTTATAATTTTTCAAAGTACCAACGATAACGAAGACAAGCGTATACCCTGACAATCGACCGAGATCGTAGAGCGGAATATACGCCGGATCGCATCGTGGACGTAGAAAATTTTCGTACTGGCCCAGTAGTAATCTCTCGTTTCTCTTTATATAATTTTTCAACGTCTCTTACTACGGACGACGGAACTCTGGCAATCGACCGAGATCGTAGAGCAGAGAAGCCGAAATCCGATAGAAGGACTTCAAAATTTTTCCAAGTTACATCAATAACGAAAACTAGCCTATACCCTGACAATCGACACAGATTATAGAGCGGAATATACGCCGAATCGCATCGTGGACTTAGAAATTCTTCGTGCTGCCCCAGAAGTACTCTCTTCTCGCCTCTCTGTCCTTATAAATTTTCAAAGATCAATCGATAACGAAAACAAGCGTATACCCTGACATTCGACCGAGATCGTTGAGCGGAATATACACCGGATCGCATCTTGAACGTAGAAAATTTTCGTACTGCCCTTGTAGTACCCTCTTCCCGCCTCTCTTTCCTTATAAATCTTTCCAAGTTCCATCCATAACGAAAACAAGCTTATACCCTGACATTCGACCGAGATCGTTGAGCGGAATATACGCCGAATCGCATCGTGGACGTAGAAAATTTTCGTACTGCCCCAGTAGTACTCTCTCTTCTCGCCGCTCTTTCCTTATAATTTTTCAAAGTACCATCGATAACGAAGACAAGCGTATTCCCTTACAATCGACCGAAATCGTTGAGCGGAATATACGACGGATCGCATCCTGGACGTAGAAAATTTTCGTACTGCCCCAGTAGTACTCTCTTCTCGCCTCTCTTTCCATATAATTTTTCAAAGTACCAACGATAACGAAGACAAGCGTATACCCTGACAATCGACCGAGATCGTAGAGCGGAATATACGCCGGATCGCATCGTGGACGTAGAAAATTTTCGTACTGCCCGAGTAGTACTCTCTTCTCGCCTCTCTTTCCTTATAATTTTTCAAAGTACCAACGATAACGAAGACAAGCGTTTACCCTGACAATCGACCGAGATCGTAGAGCGGAATATACGCCGGATCGCATCGTGGACGTAGAAAATTTTCGTACTGCCCGAGTAGTACTCTCTTCTCGCCTCTCTTTCCTTATAATTTTTCAAAGTACCAACGATAACGAAGACAAGCGTATACCCTGACAATCGACCGAGATCGTAGAGCGGAATATACGCCGAATCGCGTCGTGGACTTAGAAATTCTTCGTGCTGCCCCAGAAGTACTCTCTTCTCGCCTCTCTGTCCTTATAAATTTTCAAAGTACCAACGATAACGAAAATAAGCTTATACCCTGACAATCGACCGAGATCGTAGAGCGGAATATACGCCGAATCGCATCGTGGGCGTAGAAAATTTTCGTACTGCTCAGTAGTACTCTCTTCTCGCCTCTCTGGCCTTATAAACTTTTCCAAGTTCCATCCATAACGAAAACAAGCTAATGCCCTGACAATCGACCGAGATCGTAGAGCGGAAAATACGCCGAATCGCATCGTCGGCGTAGAAAATTTTCGTACTGCCCCAGTAGTACTCTCTTCTCGCCTATCTTTCCTAATAACTTTTTAAAGTTCCATCAATAACGAAAACAAGCGTATACCCTAACAATCGACCGAGATCGTAGAGCGGAATATACGCCGAATCGCATCCTGGGCGTAGAAAATTGTCGTACTGCCCCAGTAGTACTCTCTTCTCGCCTCTCTTTCCTTATAACTCTTTAAAGTTCCATCAATAACGAAAACAAGCGTATACCCTAACAATCGACCGAGATCGTAGAGCGGAATATACGCCGAATCGCATCGTCGGCGTAGAAAATTTTCGCATTGCTCCAGTAGTACTCTCTTCTCGCCTCTCTGTCCTTATAAATTTTTCCAATTTCCATCCATAACGAGAACAAGCTTATACCCTGACAATCGACCGAGATCGTAGAGCGGAATATACCCCGAATCGCGTCGTGGACTTAGAAAATTTTCGTACTGCCCCAGTAGTACTCTCTTCTCGCCCCTCTTTCCTTATAACTCTTTAAAGTTCCATCAATAACGAAAACAAGCGTATACCCTAACAATCGACCGAGATCGTAGAGCGGAATATACGCCGAATCGCATCGTCGGCGTAGAAAATTTTCGCATTGCTCCAGTAGTACTCTCTTCTCGCCTCTCTGTCCTTATAAATTTTTCCAATTTCCATCCATAACGAGAACAAGCTTATACCCTGACAATCGACCGAGATCGTAGAGCGGAATATACGCCGAATCGCATCGTGGGCGTAGAAAATTTTCGTACTGCTCAGTAGTACTCTCTTCTCGCCTCTCTGTCCTTATAAATTTTTCCAATTTCCATCCATAACGAGAACAAGCTTATACCCTGACAATCGACCGAGATCGTAGAGCGGAATATACGCCTAATCGCGTCGTGGACTTAGAAAATTTTCGTACTGCCCCAGTAGTACTCTCTTCTCGCCTCTCTTTCCTTATAACTCTTTAAAGTTCCATCAATAACGAAAACAAGCGTATACCCTAACAATCGACCGAGATCGTAGAGCGGAATATACGCCGAATCGCATCGTCGGCGTAGAAAATTTTCGCATTGCTCCAGTAGTACTCTCTTCTCGCCTCTCTGTCCTTATAAATTTTTCCAATTTCCATCCATAACGAGAACAAGCTTATACCCTGACAATCGACCGAGATCGTAGAGCGGAATATACGCCGAATCGCGTCGTGGACTTAGAAAATTTTCGTACTGCTCCAGTAGTACTCTCTTCTCGCCTCTCTGTCGTTATAAATTTTTCCAATTTCCATCCGTAACGAGAACAAGCTTATGCCCTGACAATGGACCGAGATCGTAGAGCGGAATATACGCCGAATAGCATCGTGGGCGTAGAAAATTTTAGCACTGTCCCAGTAGTACTCTCTTCTCGCCTCTCTTTCCTTATAATTTTTCAAAGTACCAACGATAACGAAGACAAGCGTATACCCTGACAATCGACCGAGATTGTAGAGCGGAATATACGCCGGATCGCATCGTGGACGTAGAAAATTTTCGTACTGCCCGAGTAGTACTCTCTTCTCGCCTCTCTTTCCTTATAATTTTTCAAAGTACCAACGATAACGAAGACAAGCGTATACCCTGACAATCGACCGAGATCGTTGAGCGGAATATACGCCGAATCGCATCGTGGACGTAGAAAATTTTCGTACTGCCCCAGTAGTACTCTCTCTTCTCGCCGCTCTTTCCTTATAATTTTTCAAAGTACCATCGATAACGAAGACAAGCGTATTCCCTTACAATCGACCGAGATCGTAGAGCGGAATATACGCCGAATCGCGTCGTGGACGTAGAAAATTTTCGCACTGCTCCAGTAGTACTCACTTCTCGCCGCTCTTTCCTTATAATTTTTCAAAGTACCATCGATAACGAAGACAAGCGTATACCCTGACAATCGACCGAGATCGTAGAGCGGAATATACGCCGAATCGCATCGTGGACTTGGAAAATTTTCGTACTGCCCCAGTAGTACTCTCTTCTCGCCGCTCTTTCCTTATAATTTTTCAAAGTTCCATCGATAACGAAAACAAGCGTATACCCTGACAATCGACCGAGATCGTAGAGCGGAATATACGCCGGATCGCATCGTGGACGAAGAAAATTTTCGTACTGCCCGAGTAGTACTCTCTTCTCGCCTCTCTTTCCTTATAATTTTTCAAAGTACCAACGATAACGAAGACAAGCGTATACCCTGACAATCGACCGAGATCGTAGAGCGGAATATACGCCGAATCGCATCGTGGACTTGGAAAATTTTCGTGCTGCCCCAGAAGTACTCTCTTCTCGCCTCTCTGTCCTTATAAATTTTCAAAGTACCAACGATAACGAAAACAAGCTAATGCCCTGACAATCGACCGAGATCGTAGAGCGGAATATACGCCGAATCGCGTCGTGGACTTAGAAAATTGTCGTACTGCCACAGTAGTACTCTCTTCTCGCCTCTCTTTCCTAATAACTTTTTAAAGTTCCATCAATAACGAAAACAAGCGTATACCCTGACAATCGACCGAGATCGTAGAGCGGAATATACGCCGAATCGCGTCGTGGACTTAGAAAATTGTCGTACTGCCCCAGTAGTACTCTCTTCTCGCCTCTCTTTCCTTATAACTCTTTAAAGTTCCATCAATAACGAAAACAAGCGTATACCCTAACAATCGACCGAGATCGTAGAGCGGAATATACGCCGAATCGCATCGTCGGCGTAGAAAATTTTCGCATTGCTCCAGTAGTACTCTCTTCTCGCCTCTCTGTCGTTATAAATTTTTCCAATTTCCATCCATAACGAGAACAAGCTTATGCCCTGACAATGGACCGAGATCGTAGAGCGGAATATACGCCGAATCGCATCCTGGGCGTAGAAAATTGTCGTACTGCCCCAGTAGTACTCTCTTCTCGCCTCTCTTTCCTTATAACTCTTTAAAGTTCCATCAATAACGAAAACAAGCGTATACCCTAACAATCGACCGAGATCGTAGAGCGGAATATACGCCGAATCGCATCGTCGGCGTAGAAAATTTTCGCATTGCTCCAGTAGTACTCTCTTCTCGCCTCTCTGTCCTTATAAATTTTTCCAATTTCCATCCATAACGAGAACAAGCTTATACCCTGACAATCGACCGAGATCGTAGAGCGGAATATACGCCGAATCGCATCGTGGGCGTAGAAAATTTTCGTACTGCTCAGTAGTACTCTCTTCTCGCCTCTCTGTCCTTATAAATTTTTCCAATTTCCATCCATAACGAGAACAAGCTTATACCCTGACAATCGACCGAGATCGTAGAGCGGAATATACGCCGAATCGCGTCGTGGACTTAGAAAATTTTCGTACTGCCCGAGTAGTACTCTCTTCTCGCCTCTCTTTCCTTATAATTTTTCAAAGTACCAACGATAACGAAGACAAGCGTATACCCTGACAATCGACCGAGATCGTAGAGCGGAATATACGCCGAATCGCATCGTGGACTTGGAAAATTTTCGTGCTGCCCCAGAAGTACTCTCTTCTCGCCTCTCTGTCCTTATAAATTTTCAAAGTACCAACGATAACGAAAACAAGCTAATGCCCTGACAATCGACCGAGATCGTAGAGCGGAATATACGCCGAATCGCGTCGTGGACTTAGAAAATTGTCGTACTGCCCCAGTAGTACTCTCTTCTCGCCTCTCTTTCCTTATAACTCTTTAAAGTTCCATCAATAACGAAAACAAGCGTATACCCTAACAATCGACCGAGATCGTAGAGCGGAATATACGCCGAATCGCATCGTGGACTTAGAAAATTGTGGTACTGCCCCAGTAGTACTCTCTTCTCGCCTCTCTTTCCTAATAACTTTTTAAAGTTCCATCAATAACGAAAACAAGCGTATACCCTGACAATCGACCGAGATCGTAGAGCGGAATATACGCCGAATCGCGTCGTGGACTTAGAAAATTTTCGTACTGCTCAGTAGTACTCTCTTCTCGCCTCTCTGTCCTTATAAATTTTTCCAATTTCCATCCATAACGAGAACAAGCTTATACCCTGACAATCGACCGAGATCGTAGAGCGGAATATACGCCGAATCGCGTCGTGGACTTGGAAAATTTTCGTACTGCCCCAGTAGTACTCTCTTCTCGCCTCTCTTTCCTTATAACTCTTTAAAGTTCCAACGATAACGAAAACAAGCGTATACCCTGACAATCGACCGAGATCGTAGAGCGGAATATACGCCGAATCGCGTCGTGGACTTAGAAAATTTTCGTACTGCCCCAGTAGTACTCTCTTCTCGCCTCTCTTTCCTTATAACTCTTTAAAGTTCCATCAATAACGAAAACAAGCGTATACCCTAACAATCGACCGAGATCGTAGAGCGGAATATACGCCGAATCGCATCGTCGGCGTAGAAAATTTTCGCATTGCTCCAGTAGTACTCTCTTCTCGCCTCTCTGTCCTTATAAATTTTTCCAATTTCCATCCATAACGAGAACAAGCTTATACCCTGACAATCGACCGAGATCGTAGAGCGGAATATACGCCGAATCGCGTCGTGGACTTAGAAAATTTTCGTACTGCCCGAGTAGTACTCTCTTCTCGCCTCTCTTTCCTTATAATTTTTCAAAGTACCAACGATAACGAAGACAAGCGTATACCCTGACAATCGACCGAGATCGTAGAGCGGAATATACGCCGAATCGCGTCGTGGACTTGGAAAATTTTCGTACTGCCCCAGTAGTACTCTCTTCTCGCCTCTCTTTCCTTATAACTCTTTAAAGTTCCAACGATAACGAAAACAAGCGTATACCCTGACAATCGACCGAGATCGTAGAGCGGAATATACGCCGAATCGCGTCGTGGACTTAGAAAATTTTCGTACTGCCCCAGTAGTACTCTCTTCTCGCCTCTCTTTCCTTATAACTCTTTAAAGTTCCATCAATAACGAAAACAAGCGTATACCCTAACAATCGACCGAGATCGTAGAGCGGAATATACGCCGAATCGCATCGTCAGCGTAGAAAATTTTCGCATTGCTCCAGTAGTACTCTCTTCTCGCCTCTCTGTCCTTATAAATTTTTCCAATTTCCATCCATAACGAGAACAAGCTTATACCCTGACAATCGACCGAGATCGTAGAGCGGAATATACGCCGAATCGCGTCGTGGACTTAGAAAATTTTCGTACTGCCCCAGTAGTTCTCTCTTCTCGCCCCTCTTTCCTTATAACTCTTTAAAGTTCCATCAATAACGAAAACAAGCGTATACCCTAACAATCGACCGAGATCGTAGAGCGGAATATACGCCGAATCGCATCGTCGGCGTAGAAAATTTTCGCATTGCTCCAGTAGTACTCTCTTCTCGCCTCTCTGTCCTTATAAATTTTTCCAATTTCCATCCATAACGAGAACAAGCTTATACCCTGACAATCGACCGAGATCGTAGAGCGGAATATACGCCGAATCGCATCGTGGGCGTAGAAAATTTTCGTACTGCTCAGTAGTACTCTCTTCTCGCCTCTCTGTCCTTATAAATTTTTCCAATTTCCATCCATAACGAGAACAAGCTTATACCCTGACAATCGACCGAGATCGTAGAGCGGAATATACGCCTAATCGCGTCGTGGACTTAGAAAATTTTCGTACTGCCCCAGTAGTACTCTCTTCTCGCCTCTCTTTCCTTATAACTCTTTAAAGTTCCATCAATAACGAAAACAAGCGTATACCCTAACAATCGACCGAGATCGTAGAGCGGAATATACGCCGAATCGCATCGTCGGCGTAGAAAATTTTCGCATTGCTCCAGTAGTACTCTCTTCTCGCCTCTCTGTCCTTATAAATTTTTCCAATTTCCATCCATAACGAGAACAAGCTTATACCCTGACAATCGACCGAGATCGTAGAGCGGAATATACGCCGAATCGCGTCGTGGACTTAGAAAATTTTCGTACTGCCCCAGTAGTACTCTCTTCTCGCCCCTCTTTCCTTGTAATTTTTCAAAGTTCCAACGATAACGAAAACAAGCGTATACCCTGACAATCGACCGAGATCGTAGAGCGTAATATACGCCGAATCGCGTCGTGGACTTAGAAAATTTTCGTACTGCCCCAGTAGTACTCTCTTCTCGCATCTCTTTTCTTATAATTTTTCAAAGTTCCAACGATAACGAAAACAAGCGTATACCCTGACAATCGACCGAGATCGTAGAGCGGAATATACGCCGAATCGCGTCGTGGACTTAGAAAATTTTCGTACTGCCCCAGTAGTACTCTCTTCTCGCCTCTCTTTACTTATAACTCTTTAAAGTTCCATCAATAACGAAAACAAGCGTATACCCTAACAATCGACCGAGATCGTAGAGCGGAATATACGCCGAATCGCATCGTCAGCGTAGAAAATTTTCGCATTGCTCCAGTAGTACTCTCTTCTCGCCTCTCTGTCCTTATAAATTTTTCCAATTTCCATCCATAACGAGAACAAGCTTATACCCTGACAATCGACCGAGATCGTAGAGCGGAATATACGCCGAATCGCGTCGTGGACTTAGAAAATTTTCGTACTGCCCCAGTAGTACTCTCTTCTCGCCCCTCTTTCCTTGTAATTTTTCGAAGTTCCAACGATAACGAAAACAAGCGTATACCCTGACAATCGACCGAGATCGTAGAGCGGAATATACGCCGAATCGCGTCGTGGACTTAGAAAATTTTCGTACTGCCCCAGTAGTACTCTCTTCTCGCCCCTCTTTCCTTGTAATTTTTCGAAGTTCCAACGATAACGAAAACAAGCGTATACCCTGACAATCGACCGAGATCGTAGAGCGGAATATACGCCGAATCGCGTCGTGGACTTAGAAAATTTTCGTACTGCCCCAGTAGTACTCTCTTCTCGCCTCTCTGTCCTTATAAATTTTTCCAATTTCCATCCATAACGAGAACAAGCTTATACCCTGACAATCGACCGAGATCGTAGAGCGGAATATACGCCGAATCGCGTCGTGGACTTAGAAAATTTTCGTACTGCCCCAGTAGTACTCTCTTCTCGCCCCTCTTTCCTTGTAATTTTTCGAAGTTCCAACGATAACGAAAACAAGCGTATACCCTGACAATCGACCGAGATCGTAGAGCGGAATATACGCCGAATCGCGACGTGGACTTAGAAAATTTTCGTACTGCCCCAGTAGTACTCTCTTCTCGCCTCTCTTTCCTTATAACTCTTTAAAGTTCCATCAATAACGAAGGCAAGCGTATACCCTGACAATCGACCGAGATCGTAGAGCGGAATATACGCCGAATCGCATCGTGGACTTGGAAAATTTTCGTACTGCCCCAGTAGTACTCTCTTCTCGCCGCTCTTTCCTTATAAATTTTTCCAATTTCCATACATAACGAGAACAAGCTTATACCCTGACAATCGACCGAGATCGTAGAGCGGAATATACGCCGGATCGCATCGTGGACGAAGAAAATTTTCGTACTGCCCGAGTAGTACTCTCTTCTCGCCTATCTTTCCTAATAACTTTTTAAAGTACCATCGATAACGAAGACAAGCGTATACCCTGACAATCGACCGAGATCGTAGAGCGGAATATACGCCGAATCGCGTCGTGGACTTAGAAATTCTTCGTGCTGCCCCAGAAGTACTCTCTTCTCGCCTCTCTGTCCTTATAAATTTTCAAAGTACCAACGATAACGAAAACAAGCTAATGCCCTGACAATCGACCGAGATCGTAGAGCGGAATATACGCCGAATCGCATCGTGGGCGTAGAAAATTTTCGTACTGCCCCAGTAGTACTCTCTTCTCGCCTATCTTTCCTAATAACTTTTTAAAGTTCCATCAATAACGAAAACAAGCGTATACCCTGACAATCGACCGAGATCGTAGAGCGGAATATACGCCGAATCGCGTCGTGGACTTAGAAAATTTTCGTACTGCCCCAGTAGTACTCTCTTCTCGTCTCTCTTTCCTTATAATTTTTCAAAGTTCCATCAATAACGAAAACAAGCGTATACCCTGACAATCGACCGAGATCGTAGAGCGGAATATACGCCGGATCGCATCGTGGACGAAGAAAATTTTCGTACTGCCCGAGTAGTACTCTCTTCTCGCCGCTCTTTCCTTATAATTTTTCAAAGTACCATCGATAACGAAGACAAGCGTATACCCTGACAATCGACCGAGATCGTAGAGCGGAATATACGCCGGATCGCATCGTGGACGTAGAAAATTTTCGTACTGCCCGAGTAGTACTCTCTTCTCGCCTCTCTTTCCTTATAATTTTTCAAAGTACCATCGATAACGAAGACAAGCGTATACCCTGACAATCGACCGAGATCGTAGAGCGGAATATACGCCGAATCGCATCGTGGACTTAGAAAATTGTCGTACTGCCCCAGTAGTACTCTCTTCTCGCCTCTCTGTCCTTATAAATTTTTCCAATTTCCATCCATAACGAGAACAAGCTTATACCCTGACAATCGACCGAGATCGTAGAGCGGAATATACGCCGAATCGCATCGTGGGCGTAGAAAATTTTCGTACTGCTCAGTAGTACTCTCTTCTCGCCTCTCTGGCCTTATAAACTTTTCCAAGTTCCATCCATAACGAAAACAAGCTAATGCCCTGACAATCGACCGAGATCGTAGAGCGGAAAATACGCCGAATCGCATCGTCGGCGTAGAAAATTTTCGTACTGCCCCAGTAGTACTCTCTTCTCGCCTATCTTTCCTAATAACTTTTTAAAGTTCCATCAATAACGAAAACAAGCGTATACCCTAACAATCGACCGAGATCGTAGAGCGGAATATACGCCGAATCGCGTCGTGGACTTAGAAATTCTTCGTGCTGCCCCAGAAGTACTCTCTTCTCGCCTCTCTGTCCTTATAAATTTTCAAAGATCAATCGATAACGAAAACAAGCTTGTACCCTGACATTCGACCGAGATCGTAGAGCGGAATATACGCCGGATCGCATCGTGGACGTAGAAAATTTTCGTACTGCCCGAGTAGTACTCTCTTCTCGCCTCTCTTTCCTTATAATTTTTCAAAGTACCAACGATAACGAAGACAAGCGTATACCCTGACAATCGACCGAGATCGTAGAGCGGAATATACGCCGAATCGCGTCGTGGACTTAGAAATTCTTCGTGTTGCCCCAGAAGTACTCTCTTCTCGCCTCTCTGTCCTTATAAATTTTCAAAGATCAATCGATAACGAAAACAAGCTTGTACCCTGACATTCGACCGAGATCGTAGAGCGGAATATACGCCGGATCGCATCGTGGACGTAGAAAATTTTCGTACTGCCCGAGTAGTACTCTCTTCTCGCCTCTCTTTCCTTATAATTTTTCAAAGTACCAACGATAACGAAGACAAGCGTATACCCTGACAATCGACCGAGATCGTAGAGCGGAATATACGCCGGATCGCATCGTGGACGTAGAAAATTTTCGTACTGCCCGAGTAGTACTCTCTTCTCGCCTCTCTTTCCTTATAATTTTTCAAAGTACCAACGATAACGAAGACAAGCGTATACCCTAACAATCGACCGAGATCGTAGAGCGGAATATACGCCGAATCGCGTCGTGGACTTAGAAATTCTTCGTGCTGCCCCAGAAGTACTCTCTTCTCGCCTCTCTGTCCTTATAAATTTTCAAAGTACCAACGATAACGAAAATAAGCTTATACCCTGACAATCGACCGAGATCGTAGAGCGGAATATACGCCGAATCGCATCGTGGGCGTAGAAAATTTTCGTACTGCTCAGTAGTACTCTCTTCTCGCCTCTCTGGCCTTATAAACTTTTCCAAGTTCCATCCATAACGAAAACAAGCTAATGCCCTGACAATCGACCGAGATCGTAGAGCGGAAAATACGCCGAATCGCATCGTCGGCGTAGAAAATTTTCGTACTGCCCCAGTAGTACTCTCTTCTCGCCTATCTTTCCTAATAACTTTTTAAAGTTCCATCAATAACGAAAACAAGCGTATACCCTAACAATCGACCGAGATCGTAGAGCGGAATATACGCCGAATCGCATCCTGGGCGTAGAAAATTGTCGTACTGCCCCAGTAGTACTCTCTTCTCGCCTCTCTTTCCTTATAACTCTTTAAAGTTCCATCAATAACGAAAACAAGCGTATACCCTAACAATCGACCGAGATCGTAGAGCGGAATATACGCCGAATCGCATCGTCGGCGTAGAAAATTTTCGCATTGCTCCAGTAGTACTCTCTTCTCGCCTCTCTGTCCTTATAAATTTTTCCAATTTCCATCCATAACGAGAACAAGCTTATACCCTGACAATCGACCGAGATCGTAGAGCGGAATATACCCCGAATCGCGTCGTGGACTTAGAAAATTTTCGTACTGCCCCAGTAGTACTCTCTTCTCGCCCCTCTTTCCTTATAACTCTTTAAAGTTCCATCAATAACGAAAACAAGCGTATACCCTAACAATCGACCGAGATCGTAGAGCGGAATATACGCCGAATCGCATCGTCGGCGTAGAAAATTTTCGCATTGCTCCAGTAGTACTCTCTTCTCGCCTCTCTGTCCTTATAAATTTTTCCAATTTCCATCCATAACGAGAACAAGCTTATACCCTGACAATCGACCGAGATCGTAGAGCGGAATATACGCCGAATCGCATCGTGGGCGTAGAAAATTTTCGTACTGCTCAGTAGTACTCTCTTCTCGCCTCTCTGTCCTTATAAATTTTTCCAATTTCCATCCATAACGAGAACAAGCTTATACCCTGACAATCGACCGAGATCGTAGAGCGGAATATACGCCTAATCGCGTCGTGGACTTAGAAAATTTTCGTACTGCCCCAGTAGTACTCTCTTCTCGCCTCTCTTTCCTTATAACTCTTTAAAGTTCCATCAATAACGAAAACAAGCGTATACCCTAACAATCGACCGAGATCGTAGAGCGGAATATACGCCGAATCGCATCGTCGGCGTAGAAAATTTTCGCATTGCTCCAGTAGTACTCTCTTCTCGCCTCTCTGTCCTTATAAATTTTTCCAATTTCCATCCATAACGAGAACAAGCTTATACCCTGACAATCGACCGAGATCGTAGAGCGGAATATACGCCGAATCGCGTCGTGGACTTAGAAAATTTTCGTACTGCTCCAGTAGTACTCTCTTCTCGCCTCTCTGTCGTTATAAATTTTTCCAATTTCCATCCATAACGAGAACAAGCTTATGCCCTGACAATGGACCGAGATCGTAGAGCGGAATATACGCCGAATAGCATCGTGGGCGTAGAAAATTTTAGCACTGTCCCAGTAGTACTCTCTTCTCGCCTCTCTTTCCTTATAATTTTTCAAAGTACCAACGATAACGAAGACAAGCGTATACCCTGACAATCGACCGAGATTGTAGAGCGGAATATACGCCGGATCGCATCGTGGACGTAGAAAATTTTCGTACTGCCCGAGTAGTACTCTCTTCTCGCCTCTCTTTCCTTATAATTTTTCAAAGTACCAACGATAACGAAGACAAGCGTATACCCTGACAATCGACCGAGATCGTTGAGCGGAATATACGCCGAATCGCATCGTGGACTTGGAAAATTTTCGTACTGCCCCAGTAGTACTCTCTTCTCGCCGCTCTTTCCTTATAAATTTTTCCAATTTCCATACATAACGAGAACAAGCTTATACCCTGACAATCGACCGAGATCGTAGAGCGGAATATACGCCGGATCGCATCGTGGACGAAGAAAATTTTCGTACTGCCCGAGTAGTACTCTCTTCTCGCCTATCTTTCCTAATAACTTTTTAAAGTACCATCGATAACGAAGACAAGCGTATACCCTGACAATCGACCGAGATCGTAGAGCGGAATATACGCCGAATCGCGTCGTGGACTTGGAAAATTTTCGTACTGCCCCAGTAGTACTCTCTTCTCGCCGCTCTTTCCTTATAATTTTTCAAAGTTCCATCGATAACGAAAACAAGCGTATACCCTGACAATCGACCGAGATCGTAGAGCGGAATATACGCCGGATCGCATCGTGGACGAAGAAAATTTTCGTACTGCCCGAGTAGTACTCTCTTCTCGCCTCTCTTTCCTTATAATTTTTCAAAGTACCAACGATAACGAAGACAAGCGTATACCCTGACAATCGACCGAGATCGTAGAGCGGAATATACGCCGGATCGCATCGTGGACGAAGAAAATTTTCGTACTGCCCGAGTAGTACTCTCTTCTCGCCTCTCTTTCCTTATAATTTTTCAAAGTACCAACGATAACGAAGACAAGCGTATACCCTGACAATCGACCGAGATCGTAGAGCGGAATATACGCCGGATCGCATCGTGGACGTAGAAAATTTTCGTACTGCCCGAGTAGTACTCTCTTCTCGCCTCTCTTTCCTTATAATTTTTCAAAGTACCAACGATAACGAAGACAAGCGTATACCCTGACAATCGACCGAGATCGTTGAGCGGAATATACGCCGAATCGCATCGTGGACTTGGAAAATTTTCGTACTGCCCCAGTAGTACTCTCTTCTCGCCGCTCTTTCCTTATAAATTTTTCCAATTTCCATACATAACGAGAACAAGCTTATACCCTGACAATCGACCGAGATCGTAGAGCGGAATATACGCCGGATCGCATCGTGGACGAAGAAAATTTTCGTACTGCCCGAGTAGTACTCTCTTCTCGCCTATCTTTCCTAATAACTTTTTAAAGTACCATCGATAACGAAGACAAGCGTATACCCTGACAATCGACCGAGATCGTAGAGCGGAATATACGCCGAATCGCGTCGTGGACTTGGAAAATTTTCGTACTGCCCCAGTAGTACTCTCTTCTCGCCGCTCTTTCCTTATAATTTTTCAAAGTTCCATCGATAACGAAAACAAGCGTATACCCTGACAATCGACCGAGATCGTAGAGCGGAATATACGCCGGATCGCATCGTGGACGAAGAAAATTTTCGTACTGCCCGAGTAGTACTCTCTTCTCGCCTCTCTTTCCTTATAATTTTTCAAAGTACCAACGATAACGAAGACAAGCGTATACCCTGACAATCGACCGAGATCGTTGAGCGGAATATACGCCGAATCGCATCGTGGACGTAGAAAATTTTCGTACTGCCCCAGTAGTACTCTCTCTTCTCGCCGCTCTTTCCTTATAATTTTTCAAAGTACCATCGATAACGAACACAAGCGTATTCCCTTACAATCGACCGAGATCGTAGAGCGGAATATACGCCGAATCGCGTCGTGGACTTAGAAATTCTTCGTGCTGCCCCAGAAGTACTCTCTTCTCGCCTCTCTGTCCTTATAAATTTTCAAAGATCAATCGATAACGAGAACAAGCTTATACCCTGACAATCGACCGAGATCGTAGAGCGGAATATACGCCGAATCGCGTCGTGGACTTAGAAATTCTTCGTGCTGCCCCAGAAGTACTCTCTTCTCGCCTCTCTGTCCTTATAAATTTTCAAAGTACCAACGATAACGAAAATAAGCTTATACCCTGACAATCGACCGAGATCGTAGAGCGGAATATACGCCGAATCGCATCGTGGGCGTAGAAAATTTTCGTACTGCTCAGTAGTACTCTCTTCTCGCCTCTCTGGCCTTATAAACTTTTCCAAGTTCCATCCATAACGAAAACAAGCTAATGCCCTGACAATCGACCGAGATCGTAGAGCGGAAAATACGCCGAATCGCATCGTCGGCGTAGAAAATTTTCGTACTGCCCCAGTAGTACTCTCTTCTCGCCTATCTTTCCTAATAACTTTTTAAAGTTCCATCAATAACGAAAACAAGCGTATACCCTAACAATCGACCGAGATCGTAGAGCGGAATATACGCCGAATCGCGTCGTGGACTTAGAAATTCTTCGTGCTGCCCCAGAAGTACTCTCTTCTCGCCTCTCTGTCCTTATAAATTTTCAAAGATCAATCGATAACGAAAACAAGCTTGTACCCTGACATTCGACCGAGATCGTAGAGCGGAATATACGCCGGATCGCATCGTGGACGTAGAAAATTTTCGTACTGCCCGAGTAGTACTCTCTTCTCGCCTCTCTGTCGTTATAAATTTTTCCAATTTCCATCCATAACGAGAACAAGCTTATACCCTGACAATCGACCGAGATCGTAGAGCGGAATATACGCCGGATCGCATCGTGGACGTAGAAAATTTTCGTACTGCCCGAGTAGTACTCTCTTCTCGCCTCTCTTTCCTTATAATTTTTCAAAGTACCAACGATAACGAAGACAAGCGTATACCCTGACAATCGACCGAGATCGTTGAGCGGAATATACGCCGAATCGCATCGTGGACGTAGAAAATTTTCGTACTGCCCCAGTAGTACTCTCTCTTCTCGCCGCTCTTTCCTTATAATTTTTCAAAGTACCATCGATAACGAAGACAAGCGTATTCCCTTACAATCGACCGAGATCGTAGAGCGGAATATACGCCGAATCGCATCGTGGACGTAGAAAATTTTCGCACTGCTCCAGTAGTACTCACTTCTCGCCGCTCTTTCCTTATAATTTTTCAAAGTACCATCGATAACGAAGACAAGCGTATACCCTGACAATCGACCGAGATCGTAGAGCGGAATATACGCCGAATCGCATCGTGGACTTGGAAAATTTTCGTACTGCCCCAGTAGTACTCTCTTCTCGCCGCTCTTTCCTTATAAATTTTTCCAATTTCCATACATAACGAGAACAAGCTTATACCCTGACAATCGACCGAGATCGTAGAGCGGAATATACGCCGGATCGCATCGTGGACGAAGAAAATTTTCGTACTGCCCGAGTAGTACTCTCTTCTCGCCTATCTTTCCTAATAACTTTTTAAAGTACCATCGATAACGAAGACAAGCGTATACCCTGACAATCGACCGAGATCGTAGAGCGGAATATACGCCGAATCGCGTCGTGGACTTGGAAAATTTTCGTACTGCCCCAGTAGTACTCTCTTCTCGCCGCTCTTTCCTTATAATTTTTCAAAGTTCCATCGATAACGAAAACAAGCGTATACCCTGACAATCGACCGAGATCGTAGAGCGGAATATACGCCGGATCGCATCGTGGACGAAGAAAATTTTCGTACTGCCCGAGTAGTACTCTCTTCTCGCCTCTCTTTCCTTATAATTTTTCAAAGTACCAACGATAACGAAGACAAGCGTATACCCTGACAATCGACCGAGATCGTAGAGCGGAATATACGCCGAATCGCATCGTGGACTTGGAAAATTTTCGTGCTGCCCCAGAAGTACTCTCTTCTCGCCTCTCTGTCCTTATAACTCTTTAAAGTTCCATCAATAACGAAAACAAGCGTATACCCTAACAATCGACCGAGATCGTAGAGCGGAATATACGCCGAATCGCGTCGTGGACTTAGAAAATTGTCGTACTGCCCCAGTAGTACTCTCTTCTCGCCTCTCTTTCCTTATAACTCTTTAAAGTTCCATCAATAACGAAAACAAGCGTATACCCTAACAATCGACCGAGATCGTAGAGCGGAATATACGCCGAATCGCATCGTCGGCGTAGAAAATTTTCGCATTGCTCCAGTAGTACTCTCTTCTCGCCTCTCTGTCCTTATAAATTTTTCCAATTTCCATCCATAACGAGAACAAGCTTATACCCTGACAATCGACCGAGATCGTAGAGCGGAATATACGCCGAATCGCGTCGTGGACTTAGAAAATTTTCGTACTGCCCCAGTAGTACTCTCTTCTCGCCTCTCTTTTCTTATAATTTTTCAAAGTTCCAACGATAACGAAAACAAGCGTATACCCTGACAATCGACCGAGATCGTAGAGCGGAATATACGCCGAATCGCGTCGTGGACTTAGAAAATTTTCGTACTGCCCCAGTAGTACTCTCTTCTCGCCTCTCTTTCCTTATAACTCTTTAAAGTTCCATCAATAACGAAAACAAGCGTATACCCTAACAATCGACCGAGATCGTAGAGCGGAATATACGCCGAATCGCATCGTCAGCGTAGAAAATTTTCGCATTGCTCCAGTAGTACTCTCTTCTCGCCTCTCTGTCCTTATAAATTTTTCCAATTTCCATCCATAACGAGAACAAGCTTATACCCTGACAATCGACCGAGATCGTAGAGCGGAATATACGCCGAATCGCGTCGTGGACTTAGAAAATTTTCGTACTGCCCCAGTAGTACTCTCTTCTCGCCTCTCTTTTCTTATAATTTTTCAAAGTTCCAACGATAACGAAAACAAGCGTATACCCTGACAATCGACCGAGATCGTAGAGCGGAATATACGCCGAATCGCGTCGTGGACTTAGAAAATTTTCGTACTGCCCCAGTAGTACTCTCTTCTCGCCTCTCTTTCCTTATAACTCTTTAAAGTTCCATCAATAACGAAAACAATCGTATACCCTAACAATCGACCGAGATCGTAGAGCGGAATATACGCCGAATCGCATCGTCAGCGTAGAAAATTTTCGCATTGCTCCAGTAGTACTCTCTTCTCGCCTCTCTGTCCTTATAAATTTTTCCAATTTCCATCCATAACGAGAACAAGCTTATACCCTGACAATCGACCGAGATCGTAGAGCGGAATATACGCCGAATAGCGTCGTGGACTTAGAAAATTTTCGTACTGCCCCAGTAGTACTCTCTTCTCGCCCCTCTTTCCTTGTAATTTTTCAAAGTTCCAACGATAACGAAAACAAGCGTATACCCTGACAATCGACCGAGATCGTAGAGCGGAATATACGCCGAATCGCATCGTGGACGTAGAAAATTTTCGCACTGCTCCAGTAGTACTCTCTCTTCTCGCCGCTCTTTCCTTATAATTTTTCAAAGTACCATCGATAACGAAGACAAGCGTATTCCCTTACAATCGACCGAGATCGTAGAGCGGAATATACGCCGAATCGCATCGTGGACTTAGAAAATTGTCGTACTGCCCCAGTAGTACTCTCTTCTCGCCTCTCTTTCCTTATAACTCTTTAAAGTTCCATCAATAACGAAAACAAGCGTATACCCTAACAATCGACCGAGATCGTAGAGCGGAATATACGCCGAATCATATCGTGGACTTAGAAAATTTTCGTACTGCCCCAGTAGTACTCTCTTCTCGCCTCTCTTTCCTTATAATTTTTCAAAGTACCAACGATAACGAAAACAATCCTATACCCTGACATTCGATCGAGATCGTAGAGCGGAATATACGCCAAATCGCATCGTGGACTTAGAAAATTGTCGTACTGCCCCAGTAGTACTCTCTTCTCGCCCCTCTTTCCTTGTAATTTTTCAAAGTTCCAACGATAACGAAAACAAGCGTATACCCTGAAAATCGACCGAGATCGTAGAGCGGATTATACGCCGAATCGCGTCGTGGACTTAGAAAATTTTCGTACTGCCCCAGTAGTACTCTCTTCTCGTCTCTCTTTCCTTATAATTTTTCAAAGTTCCAACGATAACGAAAACAATCCTATACCCTGACATTCGACCGAGATCGTAGAGCGGAATATACGCCGAATCGCATCGTGGATTTAGAAAATTTTCGTACTGCCCCAGTAGTACTCTCTTCTCGCCCCTCTTTCCTTGTAATTTTTCAAAGTTCCAACGATAACGAAAACAAGCGTATACCCTGACAATCGACCGAGATCGTAGAGCGGAATATACGCCGAATCGCATCGTGGACTTAGAAAATTGTCGTACTGCCCCAGTAGTACTCTCTTCTCGCCAGTCTTTCCTTGTAATTTTTCAAAGTTCCAACGATAACGAAAACAAGCTTATACCCTGACAATCGACCGAGATCGTAGAGCGGAATATACGCCGAATCGCGTCGTGGACTTAGAAAATTTTCGTACTGCCCCAGTAGTACTCTCTTCTCGCCTCTCTGGCCTTATAAACTTTTCCAAGTTCCATCAATAACGAAAACAAGCGTATACCCTAACAATCGACCGAGATCGTAGAGCGGAATATACGCCGAATCGGGTCGTGGACTTAAAAAATTTTCGTACTGCCCCAGTAGTACTCTCTTCTCGCCTCTCTTTCCTTATAATTTTTCAAAGTACCAACGATAACGAAAACAATCCTATACCCTGACAATCGACCTCGATCGTAGAGCGGAATATACGCCGAATCATATCGTGGACTTAGAAAATTTTCGTACTGCCCCAGTAGTACTCTCTTCTCGCCTCTCTTTTATTATAATTTTTCCAAGTTCCATCCATAACGAAAATAAGCTTATACCCCGACAATCGACCGAGATCGTAGAGCGGAATATACGCCGAATCGCATCGTGGACTTAGAAAATTGTCGTACTGCCCCAGTAGTACTCTCTTCTCGCCTCTCTTTCCTTATAACTCTTTAAAGTTCCATCAATAACGAAAACAAGCGTATACCCTAACAATCGACCGAGATCGTAGAGCGGAATATACGCCGAATCGCGTCGTGGACTTAGAAAATTTTCGTACTGCCCCAGTAGTACTCTCTTCTCGCCAGTCTTTCCTTGTAATTTTTCAAAGTTCCAACGATAACGAAAACAAGCTTATACCCTGACAATCGACCGAGATCGTAGAGCGGAATATACGCCGAATCGCGTCGTGGACTTCGAAAATTTTCGTACTGCCCCAGTAGTACTCTCTTCTCGCCTCTCTGTCCTTATAAATTTTTCCAATTTCCATCCATAACGAGAACAAGCTTATACCCTGACAATCGACCGAGATCGTAGAGCGGAATATACGCCGAATCGCGTCGTGGACTTAGAAAATTTTCGTACTGCCCCAGTAGTACTCTCTTCTCGCCCCTCTTTCCTTGTAATTTTTCAAAGTTCCATCCATAACGAAAAGAAGCTTATACCCTGACAATCGACCGAGATCGTAGAGCGGAATATACGCCGAATCATATCGTGGACTTAGAAAATTTTCGTACTGCCCCAGTAGTACTCTCTTCTCGCCTCTCTTTTCTTATAATTTTTCCAAGTTCCATCCATAACGAAAATAAGCTTATACCCTGACAATCGACCGAGATCGTAGAGCGGAATATACGCCGAATCGCATCGTGGACTTAGAAAATTTTCGTACTGCCCCAGTAGTACTCTCTTCTCGCCAGTCTTTCCTTGTAATTTTTCAAAGTTCCAACGATAACGAAAACAAGCGTATACCCTAACAATCGACCGAGATCGTAGAGCGGAATATACGCCGAATCGCATCGTGGAATTAGAAAATTTTCGTACTGCCCCAGTAGTACTCTCTTCTCGCCAGTCTTTCCTTGTAATTTTTCAAAGTTCCAACGATAACGAAAACAAGCTTATACCCTGACAATCGACCGAGATCGTAGAGCGGAATATACGCCGAATCGCGTCTTGGACTTAGAAAATTTTCGTACTGCCCCAGTAGTACTCTCTTCTCGCCTCTCTTTCCTTGTAATTTTTCAAAGTTCCAACGATAACGAAAACAAGCGTATACCCTGACAATCGACCGAGATCGTAGAGCGGAATATACGCCGAATCGCGTCGTGGACTTAGAAAATTTTCGTACTGCCCCAGTAGTACTCTCTTCTCGCCCCTCTTTCCTTGTAATTTTTCAAAGTTCCATCCATAACGAAAAGAAGCTTATACCCTGACAATCGACCGAGATCGTAGAGCGGAATATACGCCGAATCATATCGTGGACTTAGAAAATTTTCGTACTGCCCCAGTAGTACTCTCTTCTCGCCTCATCTTTTCTTATAATTTTTCCAAGTTCCATCCATAACGAAAATAAGCTTATACCCTGACAATCGACCGAGATCGTAGAGCGGAATATACGCCGAATCGCATCGTGGACTTAGAAAATTTTCGTACTGCCCCAGTAGTACTCTCTTCTCGCCAGTCTTTCCTTGTAATTTTTCAAAGTTCCAACGATAACGAAAACAAGCGTATACCCTAACAATCGACCGAGATCGTAGAGCGGAATATACGCCGAATCGCGTCGTGGACTTAGAAAATTTTCGTACTGCCCCAGTAGTACTCTCTTCTCGCCTCTCTGGCCTTATAAACTTTTCCAAGTTCCATCCATAACGAAAAGAAGCTTATACCCTGACAATCGACCGAGATCGTAGAGCGGAATATACGCCAAATCGCATCGTGGACTTAGAAAATTGTCGTACTGCCCCAGTAGTACTCTCTTCTCGCCCCTCTTTCCTTGTAATTTTTCAAAGTTCCAACGATAACGAAAACAAGCGTATACCCTGAAAATCGACCGAGATCGTAGAGCGGATTATACGCCGAATCGCGTCGTGGACTTAGAAAATTTTCGTACTGCCCCAGTAGTACTCTCTTCTCGCCTCTCTGGCCTTATAAACTTTTCCAAGTTCCATCCATAACGAAAAGAAGCTTATACCCTGACAATCGACCGAGATCGTAGAGCGGAATATACGCCAAATCGCATCGTGGACTTAGAAAATTGTCGTACTGCCCCAGTAGTACTCTCTTCTCGCCCCTCTTTCCTTGTAATTTTTCAAAGTTCCAACGATAACGAAAACAAGCGTATACCCTGAAAATCGACCGAGATCGTAGAGCGGATTATACGCCGAATCGCGTCGTGGACTTAGAAAATTTTCGTACTGACCCAGTAGTACTCTCTTCTCGCCTCTCTTTCATTATAACTCTTTAAAGTTCCATCAATAACGAAAACAAGCGTATACCCTGAAAATCGACCGAGATCGTAGAGCGGATTATACGCCGAATCGCGTCGTGGACTTAGAAAATTTTCGTACTGCCCCAGTAGTACTCTCTTCTCGTCTCTCTTTCCTTATAATTTTTCAAAGTTCCAACGATAACGAAAACAATCCTATACCCTGACATTCGACCGAGATCGTAGAGCGGAATATACGCCGAATCGCGTCGTGGACTTAGAAAATTTTCGTACTGCCCCAGTAGTACTCTCTTCTCGCCTCTCTTTTCTTATAATTTTTCCAAGTTCCATCTATAACGAAAAGAAGCTTATACCCTGACAATCGACCGAGATCGTAGAGCGGAATATACGCCGAATTGCATCGTGGGCGTAGAAAATTTTCGTACTGCCCTAGTAGTACTCTCTTCTCGCCTCTCTTTCCTTATAACTCTTTAAAGTTCCATCAATAACGAAAACAAGCGTATACCCTAACAATCGACCGAGATCGTAGAGCGGAATATACGCCGAATCGCGACGTGGACTTAGAAAATTGTCGTACTGCCCCAGTAGTACTCTCTTCTCGCCCCTCTTTCCTTGTAATTTTTCAAAGTTCCAACGATAACGAAAACAAGCGTATACCCTGACAATCGACCGAGATCGTAGAGCGGAATATACGCCGAATCGCATCGTGGACTTAGAAAATTTTCGTACTGCCCCAGTAGTACTCTCTTCTCGCCTCTCTGGCCTTATAAACTTTTCCAAGTTCCATCCATAACGAAAAGAAGCTTATACCCTGACAATCGACCGAGATCGTAGAGCGGAATATACGCCAAATCGCATCGTGGACTTAGAAAATTGTCGAACTGCCCCAGTAGTACTCTCTTCTCGCCCCTCTTTCCTTATAATTTTTCAAAGTACCAACGATAACGAAAACAATCCTATACCCTGACAATCGACCTCGATCGTAGAGCGGAATATACGCCGAATCATATCGTGGACTTAGAAAATTTTCGTACTGCCCCAGTAGTACTCTCTTCTCGCCTCTCTTTTATTATAATTTTTCCAAGTTCCATCCATAACGAAAATAAGCTTATACCCCGACAATCGACCGAGATCGTAGAGCGGAATATACGCCGAATCGCATCGTGGACTTAGAAAATTGTCGTACTGCCCCAGTAGTACTCTCTTCTCGCCTCTCTTTCCTTATAACTCTTTAAAGTTCCATCAATAACGAAAACAAGCGTATACCCTAACAATCGACCGAGATCGTAGAGCGGAATATACGCCGAATCGCGTCGTGGACTTAGAAAATTTTCGTACTGCCCCAGTAGTACTCTCTTCTCGCCAGTCTTTCCTTGTAATTTTTCAAAGTTCCAACGATAACGAAAACAAGCTTATACCCTGACAATCGACCGAGATCGTAGAGCGGAATATACGCCGAATCGCGTCGTGGACTTAGAAAATTTTCGTACTGCCCCAGTAGTACTCTCTTCTCGCCAGTCTTTCCTTGTAATTTTTCAAAGTTCCATCCATAACGAAAATAAGCTTATACCCTGACAATCGACCGAGATCGTAGAGCGGAATATACGCCGAATCGCATCGTGGACTTAGAAAATTGTCGTACTGCCCCAGTAGTACTCTCTTCTCGCCTCTCTTTCCTTATAACTCTTTAAAGTTCCATCAATAACGAAAACAAGCGTATACCCTGACAATCGACCGAGATCGTAGAGCGGAATATACGCCGAATCGCGTCGTGGACTTAGAAAATTTTCGTACTGCCCCAGTAGTACTCTCTTCTCGCCAGTCTTTCCTTGTAATTTTTCAAAGTTCCAACGATAACGAAAACAAGCTTATACCCTGACAATCGACCGAGATCGTAGAGCGGAATATACGCCGAATCGCGTCGTGGACTTAGAAAATTTTCGTACTGCCCCAGTAGTACTCTCTTCTCGCCAGTCTTTCCTTGTAATTTTTCAAAGTTCCAACGATAACGAAAACAAGCTTATACCCTGACAATCGACCGAGATCGTAGAGCGGAATATACGCCGAATCGCATCGTGGACTTAGAAAATTGTCGTACTGCCCCAGTAGTACTCTCTTCTCGCCTCTCTTTCCTTGTAATTTTTCAAAGTTCCAACGATAACGAAAACAAGCGTATACCCTGACAATCGACCGAGATCGTAGAGCGGAATATACGCCGAATCATATCGTGGACTTAGAAAATTTTCGTACTGCCCCAGTAGTACTCTCTTCTCGCCTCATCTTTTCTTATAATTTTTCCAAGTTCCATCCATAACGAAAATAAGCTTATACCCTGACAATCGACCGAGATCGTAGAGCGGAATATACGCCGAATCGCATCGTGGACTTAGAAAATTTTCGTACTGCTCCAGTAGTACTCTCTTCTCGCCTCTCTGTCCTTATAAATTTTTCCAATTTCCATCCATAACGAGAACAAGCTTATACCCTGACAATCGACCGAGATCGTAGAGCGGAATATACGCCGAATCGCGTCGTGGATTTAGAAAATTTTCGAACTGCCCCAGTAGTACTCTCTTCTCGCCTCTCTTTCCTTATAATTTTTCAAAGTACCAACGATAACGAAAACAATCCTATACCCTGACATTCGACCGAGATCGTAGAGCGGAATATACGCCGAATCGGGTCGTGGACTTAAAAAATTTTCGTACTGCCCCAGTAGTACTCTCTTCT
Source organism: Mimumesa dahlbomi (assembly GCA_917499265.3). Lineage (NCBI taxonomy): Eukaryota > Metazoa > Arthropoda > Insecta > Hymenoptera > Crabronidae > Mimumesa > Mimumesa dahlbomi. Next base: position 11,450,539 of record OU824124.1, read on the forward strand.
CGCCTCTCTTTTCTTATAATTTTGCCAAGTTCCATCCATAACGAAAATAAGCTTATACCCTGACAATCGACCGAGATCGTAGAGCGGAATATACGCCGAATCGCATCGTGGGCGTAGAAAATTTTCGTACTGCCCCAGTAGTACTCTCTTCTCGCCTCTCTTTCCTTATAATTTTTCAAAGTACCAACGATAACGAAAACAATCCTATACCCTGACATTCGACCGAGATCGTAGAGCGGAATATACGCCGAATCGGGTCGTGGACTTAAAAAATTTTCGTACAGCCCCAGTAGTACTCTCTTCTCGCCTCTCTTTTCTTATAATTTTGCCAAGTTCCATCCATAACGAAAATAAGCTTATACCCTGACAATCGACCGAGATCGTAGAGCGGAATATACGCCGAATCGCATCGTGGAATTAGAAAATTGTCGTACTGCCCAAGTAGTACTCTCTTCTCGCCCCTCTTTCCTTGTAATTTTTCAAAGTTCCAACGATAACGAAAACAAGCGTATACCCTGAAAATCGACCGAGATCGTAGAGCGGATTATACGCCGAATCGCGTCGTGGACTTAGAAAATTTTCGTACTGCCCCAGTAGTACTCTCTTCTCGTCTCTCTTTCCTTATAATTTTTCAAAGTTCCAACGATAACGAAAACAATCCTATACCCTGACATTCGACCGAGATCGTAGAGCGGAATATACGCCGAATCGGGTCGTGGACTTAAAAAATTTTCGTACAGCCCCAGTAGTACTCTCTTCTCGCCTCTCTTTTCTTATAATTTTGCCAAGTTCCATCCATAACGAAAATAAGCTTATACCCTGACAATCGACCGAGATCGTAGAGCGGAATATACGCCGAATCGCATCGTGGAATTAGAAAATTGTCGTACTGCCCAAGTAGTACTCTCTTCTCGCCCCTCTTTCCTTGTAATTTTTCAAAGTTCCAACGATAACGAAAACAAGCGTATACCCTGAAAATCGACCGAGATCGTAGAGCGGATTATACGCCGAATCGCGTCGTGGACTTAGAAAATTTTCGTACTGCCCCAGTAGTACTCTCTTCTCGCCTCTCTGGCCTTATAAACTTTTCCAAGTTCCATCCATAACGAAAAGAAGCTTATACCCTGACAATCGACCGAGATCGTAGAGCGGAATATACGCCAAATCGCATCGTGGACTTAGAAAATTGTCGTACTGCCCCAGTAGTACTCTCTTCTCGCCCCTCTTTCCTTGTAATTTTTCAAAGTTCCAACGATAACGAAAACAAGCGTATACCCTGAAAATCGACCGAGATCGTAGAGCGGATTATACGCCGAATCGCGTCGTGGACTTAGAAAATTTTCGTACTGCCCCAGTAGTACTCTCTTCTCGTCTCTCTTTCCTTATAATTTTTCAAAGTTCCAACGATAACGAAAACAATCCTATACCCTGACATTCGACCGAGATCGTAGAGCGGAATATACGCCGAATCGCGTCGTGGACTTAGAAAATTTTCGTACTGCCCCAGTAGTACTCTCTTCTCGCCTCTCTTTTCTTATAATTTTTCCAAGTTCCATCTATAACGAAAAGAAGCTTATACCCTGACAATCGACCGAGATCGTAGAGCGGAATATACGCCGAATTGCATCGTGGGCGTAGAAAATTTTCGTACTGCCCCAGTAGTACTCTCTTCTCGCCTCTCTTTCCTTATAACTCTTTAAAGTTCCATCAATAACGAAAACAAGCGTATACCCTAACAATCGACCGAGATCGTAGAGCGGAATATACGCCGAATCGCGTCGTGGACATAGAAAATTTTCGTACTGCCCCAGTAGTACTCTCTTCTCGCCTCTCTTTCATTATAACTCTTTAAAGTTCCATCAATAACGAAAACAAGCGTATACCCTAACAATCGACCGAGATCGTAGAGCGGAATATACGCCGAATCGCGACGTGGACTTAGAAAATTGTCGTACTGCCCCAGTAGTACTCTCTTCTCGCCCCTCTTTCCTTGTAATTTTTCAAAGTTCCAACGATAACGAAGACAAGCGTATACCCTGACATTCGACCGAGTTGGTAGAGAGGAATATACGCCGAATCGCATCGTGGGCGTAGAAAATTTTCGTACTGCTCCAGTAGTACTCTCTTCTCGCCTCTCTGGCCTTATAAACTTTTCCAATTTCCATCCATAACGAGAATAATCCTATACCCTGACAATCGACCGAGATCGTAGAGCGGAATATACGCCGAATCGCGTCGTGGACTTAGAAAATTTTCGTACTGCCCAGTAGTACTCTCTTCTCGCCTCTCTGTCCTTATAACTTTTTAAAGTTCCATCAATAACGAAAACAAGACTATACCCTGACAATCGACCGAGATCGTAGAGCGGAATATACGCCGAATCGCATCGTGGACTTAGAAAATTTTCGTACTGCCCCAGTAGTACTCTCTTCTCGCCTCTCTGTCCTTATAAATTTTTCCAATTTCCATCCATAACGAGAACAAGCTTATACCCTGACAATCGACCGAGATCGTAGAGCGGAATATACGCCGAATCGCATCGTGGACTTAGAAAATTTTCGTACTGCCCCAGTAGTACTCTCTTCTCGCCTCTCTGGCCTTATAAACTTTTCCAATTTCCATCCATAACGAGAACAAGCTTATACCCTGACAATCGACCGAGATCGTAGAGCGGAATATACGCCGAATCGCGTCGTGGACCTAGAAAATTTTCGTACTGCCCCAGTAGTACTCTCTTCTCGCCTCTCTTTCCTTATAATTTTTCAAAGTTCCAACGATAACGAAAACAATCCTATACCCTGACTTTCGACCGAGATGGTAGAGCGGAATATACGCCGGATCGCATCGTGGGCGTAGAAAATTTTCGTACTGCCCAGTAGTACTCTCTTCTCGCCTCTCTTTCCTTATAATTTTTCAAAGTACCAACGATAACGAAAACAATCCTATACCCTGACAATCGACCGAGATCGTAGAGCGGAATATACGCCGAATCGCATCGTGGGCGTAGAAAATTTTCGTACTGCCCAGTAGTACTCTCTTCTCGCCTCTCTTTCCTTATAATTTTTCAAAGTACCAACGATAACGAAAACAATCCTATACCCTGACAATCGACCGAGATCGTAGAGCGGAATATACGCCGGATCGCATCGTGGGCGTAGAAAATTTTCGTACTGCCCAGTAGTACTCTCTTCTCGCCTCTCTTTCCTTATAATTTTTTAAAGTTCCATCAATAACGAAAACAAGACTATACCCTGACAATCGACCGAGATCGTAGAGCGGAATATACGCCGGATCGCATCGTGGACTTAGAAAATTTTCGTACTGCTCCAGTAGTACTCTCTTCTCGCCTCTCTGGCCTTATAAACTTTTCCAAGTTCCAACGATAACGAAAACAAGCGTATACCCTAACAATCGACCGAGATCGTAGAGCGGAATATACGGCCAATCGCATCGTGGACGTAGAAAATTTTCGTACTGCTCCAGTAGTACTCTCTTCTCGCCTCTCTTTCCTTATAACTTTTTAAAGTTCCATCAATAACGAAAACAAGACTATACCCTGACAATCGACCGAGATCGTAGAGCGGAATATACGCCGGATCGCATCGTGGACGTAGAAAATTTTCGTATTGCTCCAGTAGTACTCTCTTCTCGCCTCTCTGGCCTTATAAACTTTTCCAATTTCCATCCATAACGAGAACAAGCTTATACCCTGACATTCGACCGAGATCGTTGAGCGGAATATATGCCGCATCACATAGTGGACTTAGAAAATTTTCGTACTGCTCCAGTAGTACTCTCTTCTCGCCTCTCTTTCCTTATAACTTTTTAAAGTTCCATCAATAACGAAAACAAGACTATACCCTGACAATCGACCGAGATCGTAGAGCGGAATATACGCCGGATCGCATCGTGGACGTAGAAAATTTTCGTATTGCTCCAGTAGTACTCTCTTCTCGCCTCTCTGGCCTTATAAACTTTTCCAATTTCCATCCATAACGAGAACAAGCTTATACCCTGACATTCGACCGAGATCGTTGAGCGGAATATATGCCGCATCACATAGTGGACTTTGAAAATTTTCGTACTGCTCCAGTAGTACTCTCTTCTCGCCTCTCTTTCCTTATAACTTTTTAAAGTTCCATCAATAACGAAAACAAGACTATACCCTGACAATCGACCGAGATCGTAGAGCGGAATATACGCCGAATCGCGTCGTGGACCTAGAAAATTTTCGTACTGCCCCAGTAGTACTCTCTTCTCGCCTCTCTTTCCTTATAATTTTTCAAAGTACCAACGATAACGAAAACAATCCTATACCCTGACAATCGACCGAGATCGTAGAGCGGAATATACGCCGAATCGCGTCGTGGACCTAGAAAATTTTCGTACTGCCCCAGTAGTACTCTCTTCTCGCCTCACTGGCCTTATAAACTTTTCCAATTTCCATCCATAACGAGAACAAGCTTATACCCTGACAATCGACCGAGATCGTAGAGCGGAATATACGCCGGATCGCGTCGTGGATTTAGAAAATTTTCGTACTGCCCCAGTAGTACTCTCTTCTCGCCTCTCTTTCCTTATAATTTTTCAAAGTACCAACGATAACGAAGACAAGCTTATACCCTTACAATCGACCGAGATCGTAGAGCGGAATATACGCCGAATCGCATCGTGGGCGTAGAAAATTTTCGTACTGCCCCAGTAGTACTCTCTTCTCGCCTCTCTTTCCTTATAATTTTTCAAAGTACCAACGATAACGAAAACAATCCTATACCCTTACAATCGACCGAGATCGTAGAGCGGAATATACGGCCAATCGCATCGTGGACGTAGAAAATTTTCGTACTGCTCCAGTAGTACTCTCTTCTCGCCTCTCTTTCCTTATAACTTTTTAAAGTTCCATCAATAACGAAAACAAGACTATACCCTGACAATCGACCGAGATCGTAGAGCGGAATATACGCCGAATCGCGTCGTGGACCTAGAAAATTTTCGTACTGCCCCAGTCGTAATCTCTCGTTTCTCTTTATATAATTTTTCAACGTCTCTTACTACGGAGGACGGCACTCTGGCAATCGACCGAGATCGTAGAGCAGAGATGCCGAAATCCGATAGAAGGACTTTAAAATGTTTCCAAGTTCCATCAATAACGAAAACAAGACTATACCCTGACAATCGACCGAGATCATAGAGCGGAATATACGCCGGATCGCGTCGTGGATTTAGAAAATTTTCGTACTGCCCCAGTAGTACTCTCTTCTCGCCTCTCTTTCCTTATAATTTTTCAAAGTACCAACGATAACGAAGACAAGCTTATACCCTTACAATCGACCGAGATCGTAGAGCGGAATATACGCCGAATCGCATCGTGGGCGTAGAAAATTTTCGTACTGCTCCAGTAGTACTCTCTTCTCGCCTCTCTTTTCTAATAACTTTTTAAAGTTCCATCAATAACGAAAACAAGCGTATACCCTAACAATCGACCGAGATCGTAGAGCGGAATATACGCCGAATCGCGTCGTGGACCTAGAAAATTTTCGTACTGCCCCAGCAGTACTCTCTTCTCGCCTCTCTTTCCTTATAATTTTTCAAAGTTCCAACGATAACGAAAACAATCCTATACCCTGACAATCGACCGAGATCGTAGAGCGGAATATACGCCGGATCGCATCGTGGACGTAGAAAATTTTCGTATTGCTCCAGTAGTACTCTCTTCTCGCCTCTCTGGCCTTATAAACTTTTCCAATTTCCATCCATAACGAGAACAAGCTTATACCCTGACATTCGACCGAGATCGTTGAGCGGAATATATGCCGCATCACATAGTGGACTTAGAAAATTTTCGTACTGCTCCAGTAGTACTCTCTTCTCGCCTCTCTTTCCTTATAACTTTTTAAAGTTCCATCAATAACGAAAACAAGACTATACCCTGACAATCGACCGAGATCGTAGAGCGGAATATACGCCGAATCGCGTCGTGGACTTAGAAAATTTTCGTACTGCCCCAGTAGTACTCTCTTCTCGCCTCACTGGCCTTATAAACTTTTCCAATTTCCATCCATAACGAGAACAAGCTTATACCCTGACATTCGACCGAGATCGTTGAGCGGAATATATGCCGCATCACATAGTGGACTTAGAAAATTTTCGTACTGCCCCAGTAGTACTCTCTTCTCGCCTCTCTTTCCTTATAATTTTTCAAAGTGCCAACGATAACGAAGACAAGCTTATACCCTGACAATCGACCGAGATCGTAGAGCGGAATATACGCCGAATCGCGTCGTGGGCGTAGAAAATTTTCGTACTGCCCCAGTAGTACTCTCTTCTCGCCTCTCTTTCCTTATAATTTTTCAAAGTACCAACGATAACGAAAACAATCCTATACCCTGACAATCGACCGAGATCGTAGAGCGGAATATACGCCGGATCGCATCGTGGGCGTAGAAAATTTTCGTACTGCCCAGTAGTACTCTCTTCTCGCCTCTCTTTCCTTATAATTTTTTAAAGTTCCATCAATAACGAAAACAAGCGTATTCCCTTACAATCGACCGAGATCGTAGAGCGGAATATACGCCGGATCGCATCGTGGACTTAGAAAATTTTCGTACTGCCCAGTAGTACTCTCTTCTCGCCTCTCTGTCCTTATAACTTTTTAAAGTTCCATCAATAACGAAAACAAGACTATACCCTGACAATCGACCGAGATCGTAGAGCGGAATATACGCCGAATCGCATCGTGGACTTAGAAAATTTTCGTACTGCCCCAGTAGTACTCTCTTCTCGCCTCTCTGTCCTTATAAATTTTTCCAATTTCCATCCATAACGAGAACAAGCTTATACCCTGACAATCGACCGAGATCGTAGAGCGGAATATACGCCGGATCGCATCCTGGACGTAGAAAATTTTCGTACTGCCCCAGTAGTACTCTCTTCTCGCCTCTCTTTCCTTATAATTTTTCAAAGTTCCAACGATAACGAAAACAAGACTATACCCTGACAATCGACCGAGATCGTAGAGCGGAATATACGCCGGATCGCATCCTGGACGTAGAAAATTTTCGCACTGCTCCAGTAGTACTCTCTTCTCGCCGCTCTTTCCTTATAATTTTTCAAAGTACCATCGATAACGAAGACAAGCGTATACCCTGACAATCGACCGAGATCGTAGAGCGGAATATACGCCGAATCGCGTCGTGGACATAGAAAATTTTCGTATTGCTCCAGTAGTACTCTCTTCTCGCCTCACTGGCCTTATAAACTTTTCCAATTTCCATCCATAACGAGAACAAGCTTATACCCTGACAATCGACCGAGATCGTAGAGCGGAATATACGCCGAATCGCGTCGTGGACCTAGAAAATTTTCGTACTGCCCCAGTCGTAATCTCTCGTTTCTCTTTATATAATTTTTCAACGTCTCTTACTACGGAGGACGGCACTCTGGCAATCGACCGAGATCGTAGAGCAGAGATGCCGAAATCCGATAGAAGGACTTTAAAATGTTTCCAAGTTCCATCAATAACGAAAACAAGACTATACCCTGACAATCGACCGAGATCGTAGAGCGGAATATACGCCGAATCGCGTCGTGGACTTAGAAAATTGTCGTACTGCCCCAGTAGTACTCTATTCTCGCCTCTCTTTCCTTATAACTCTTTAAAGTTCCATCAATAACGAAAACAAGCGTATACCCTAACAATCGACCGAGATCGTAGAGCGGAATATACGCCGAATCGCGTCGTGGACTTAGAAAATTGTCGTACTGCCCCAGTAGTACTCTCTTCTCGCCTCACTGGCCTTATAAACTTTTCCAATTTCCATCCATAACGAGAACAAGCTTATACCCTGACAATCGACCGAGATCGTAGAGCGGAATATACGCCGAATCGCATCCTGGGCGTAGAAAATTTTCGTACTGCCCAGTAGTACTCTCTTCTCGCCTCTCTGTCCTTATAACTTTTTAAAGTTCCATCAATAACGAAAACAAGACTATACCCTGAAAATCGACCGAGATCGTACAGCGGAATATACGCCGAATCGCGTCGTGGACCTAGAAAATTTTCGTACTGCCCCAGTAGTACTCTCTTCTCGCCTCTCTTTCCTTATAATTTTTTAAAGTTCCATCAATAACGAAAACAAGCGTATTCCCTTACAATCGACCGAGATCGTAGAGCGGAATATACGCCGGATCGCATCGTGGACTTAGAAAATTTTCGTACTGCCCAGTAGTACTCTCTTCTCGCCTCTCTGTCCTTATAACTTTTTAAAGTTCCATCAATAACGAAAACAAGACTATACCCTGACAATCGACCGAGATCGTAGAGCGGAATATACGCCGAATCGCATCGTGGACTTAGAAAATTTTCGTACTGCCCCAGTAGTACTCTCTTCTCGCCTCTCTGTCCTTATAAATTTTTCCAATTTCCATCCATAACGAGAACAAGCTTATACCCTGACAATCGACCGAGATCGTAGAGCGGAATATACGCCGAATCGCATCGTGGACTTAGAAAATTTTCGTACTGCCCAGTAGTACTCTCTTCTCGCCTCTCTGTCCTTATAACTTTTTAAAGTTCCATCAATAACGAAAACAAGACTATACCCTGACAATCGACCGAGATCGTAGAGCGGAATATACGCCGAATCGCATCGTGGACTTAGAAAATTTTCGTACTGCTCCAGTAGTACTCTCTTCTCGCCTCTCTTTCCTTATAATTTTTCCTTTATCTGTCGATGATTTAATAAGTATAGGTCACCAGCCAGGAAAAAGTTTAGGTAGGAGTTTGGAGTTGGTAAAACAACATTGGGAAGACAGCTCCTACACTTTAACAAAAGAGGAGTTGGTGCTTTATATTAAAAGCCTACTCTAACTCCCTTTCCGATTGTTCAATGAATGTATGCTTACAGTATTAGTGTGACTCATCGAAAAATTAGGTGTGTATTCTTTTTTAGCTTTTTCTGTTAACTCCTCCTTGAGTTTGATTACACATTCCCTGATCTGTAGCTAAAAATTTATCTCTTATGCTTGATGTCAGTTGTAACTCTTGAATCTTATCTAAAAAAAATCTCATTCTAGCTTCTATTAGCTTTTTCACAACAATTTCTTTAAATAATTTTACTGAGTCGTTATTATTATTATTTTCGCTGTTAAAGCTGTGCAAGATAGAGTTTACAATCTTATTTACCCCTTCTTTTTGTTTGAATTCTTTTACGCATTTTCTAACAGAAAGTGACAACTTGGTTTTTAACGTGTCATCTTGTAGTTCTCTACCTACATTTTTTCCAATGTTCCAATGTTTGTTGACAACTTCTTTAACCTTGGCTTCTATGATCTCCCTTGCGGATTGTTTCAAATTACTTTCTAATAATTAAAGCAGCTTACTGCTTTCAAATTTGCCATCATCTTGATTTGATAGAGACTTTATAGTTTCATTAAGCACGTTATGGCAAAAGTGTTTCTTTTCAAATTCAGGAAAATTTTCTTTCAACTCTTTATTTTTATATGACAAAAAGTTATTGAGATTCTTATTCTTCAAGTTCAAGATTTTTGAAAACTTTGATTGAGTTGATTTCATAGAACCAGTAGTTGATTTTGCAGTACATACTGTACTCACTGCATCTGGCGCTTTAGTTTTTGTTTGTTCTTGTGATTTTTTAGTTTTTTCATCAATATCTTCTAATCTTTTATCAACATCCTTTAACTTTTCTTCCAACTTTTGTTGTTCTTGATTATTTAACAGTTGTTGTTGCATTATTTTTAATTGTTCTTTCATGCTTTCTTTTTCTCTCTGTCGTTTCTTAATATCAGCTTTCAATTGATCTTCTACTTGCTTCTGTTCTTTTTGTAAATGCTTAATTAAACTATTTTTCCTGACTTCTCCCACCCTTTCTAAAAGCTCGTTTATTTTATTGGTAAATTCTGCTCTGAGTTCAGTTAATTCTCTTCCCTGGCACCCTATCATCTCAGATTTTGCCTTCAACTTTACTAAAAACTCTTTCTCTTGTTTATCTGTAACTTCTACCAATTCTCTATAATCCTTTTTAAGTCTTTCAATTATAGATCGCAATTCTCTATTTTCCTCTTTTAACGAGCTATTTTTTGATTGTAAGTCCGCTTTAAGCCTTATGATTATAGATCGCAATTCTTCAATTTTCACTTCCAATAAGTCATTTTCTGATTGTAAGTCTGCAATCTGCTGTGCTTGATCACTATTTTTATCCGTTGTTTCGACGTATTCGGTCTGCATTGCTATATCGTGAAATGTTACTTTATTAGTTTGAACCTCTCCATCCTTACTTATTACTTCACTTTGGCTCTCTTTCTCTACAACTTCAAGTTTTAAGTCAACTTGAACACTTCCATCTATTGTCTTAAAAGCATCAGTTTGAACTTCATTGTTTGCAGTAGTTTTATCGTAGTACAAAATATTTTCTGCCCATCTGTTCCATCTCTTGGGCAATATTCGTCCAATCGTTTTTAGATATAACCAAGCAAATACAGTAGACCATCTGTATTTTTCTCCTTATTATTAATATTTAGCATAAAATTACCTTATTTTTTATATTTAATTTACAGAAAATTTTAATAGTAATAAAGTTATATGTATTAGTATAAATGTTAAACAAATACTAACGCAGGTGTCAAATTATGGTAAAGTCTTTGCCCGCCTAATACACTTTAAGCAGGAAATGTACATGTCTGCAAGTACAGCATTTGCTTTTTCTATCGCTCTTGCTAACACTTCCTGTTCATTGTTCTGATTTTTCACATTGATTACCTGAGCAGCTAAGTTTGCAGGAAAAGTGACCAAACTGACTTCCCATAATTCCACTTGTTTTAACACTCTAGCTCCGCTTTTATGATCAACATCATACTCTATAGGTATATAGCCGATGGAAAGTCCGTTAATTGCCCCAGTTTTGAGCATCAAATACACTTCTTCTGCTTTCTATAGGTTCGTCAGGATTATGCTGCCAAAGGAGTTTTATTTTATTTCTGTTTAAATTTTCCTTAAATGCTCCGGGTAAGATCAGGTCATTTTGTTTATCAACTATATTAAAAACGCTAGCATAACCAGAAAATACACCATTTTCTCCTATGCTTTTTATTGACAATGGTGAATAGAGAAATTTCTTATTCATAAAGCCTCCTGCAGTATTGGGAATTTTGTTTGCATAATGCACTGCAATGTCAAATCTATTATATGCAGCGCTCTAAAAGGGGGAAGCTCTTTTCTTAGTTACTAAAAACGCTAACTAGAATCCAGATTGGACACTGGGTTATAAAATTCTACGTCATACCACCGCGGCGCTAACAAGTAGCGGAATGACGATTGTCAAGGTGTCATCCTAGTGCCTCTATGATGTCATCCCAGTGCCCTGACTACTTGGATCCAAGAAAAAGAATGATGTCATGCAAGCCCCTATGATGACATTCCAGTGCTTGACACTGGGATCTCATTTCACTCTATAATAGCAGCGCTCCTTTCTTGTCATCCGAGTAGCCTCTTTTTTGTCATCCCAATGCGTGACACTGGGATCCAGCCTTTCCATAATCATCAAAACATTGTATTGTAACGTAAAACGGCTACTTTTATGCTTACCAACTTAATAAAATTCCTGGATCCCAGTGTCTGGGCACTGGGATGACACCCTCCTAGTAGAAACGCTTTTGTAATTGCAACATTCGTGCAATCTTTAGCCATGAATATTAAGAAACTTACCAAACGAAAAAAAGGCAAAAGAAACCCTAGTCATTGTCTATTTTCAGTATTGGCGTTTTTTTATGTTTTTTACACTTAGTAACCGCGACTCAGCTGCATTTAAACTGCAACTAACTTTTAGCTATAAACATTAAAAAATTTACTAAGCAGAAAAAAAGGCAAAGAAAACTTAGGGTAGCTAGTATTCAAATTCTCCCTTGTTCTATTTGACGTCTTTTGATGTCTTAAATGCTTTATAAGCGCGTTTCGGCTTGTATAGGTAGAAACCCAGAAGTTTTATAAAGACATGAGGTGCACATAGTGCAAAAAATTAAGCATGATTTACGCCAAATACAAAGTTCCCTTTGTCGTTTTAATCTGCAGATTGCGAAGATAAATAAATAGCTTCAATTTTATGATAAGGGGGCTGGCGGAGTTTGTCAAGCAAGTTTTTAGCCCTGTCTCCTTGCTATAATGTTCATATCGATAGAAAAGCAAAAGAATAAAATGAAATATCAAGTGATATCCTCTATAATTAAATTTTTTGAATGAAGAGATGACGATTCGTGTAGGAATTAATGGCCTGGGTAGAATAGGCAGAAGTGTATTGCATGCTATTTTCGAAATAGAAGAATATAGTAAACAAATAGAAGTTGTAGCTGTCAATGGATCGCTCGGTGCTGAGCAACATGCACATTTGATTAAATATGATTCTGTTCATGGCAAATTCAGTGGTGATATTGACTTTAATGAGTCTCAAAATTGGATTTCTATAAATGGCAAAAAGTTTTCTTTATATAGAGAACGGAGCCCTGAAAATATTCCTTGGAATGTTGATGTAATACTTAAATACACTGGTGCATTCAACAAACGTGAAGAAGCAATAAGGCACAATGCAGAGAAAGTAATTGTCTCTGCTCCAGTTCCGGATGCTGATGTCACTATAGTTTATGGTGTGAATAACGATATGCTCGAAAAAGAGCATAAAGTGATATCAGCAGGTTCTTGCACTACAAATTGCCTTGCTCCGATTGTGAAAGTCCTACACTCCAGTTTAGGTATAAAAAGCGGTTTTATGACTACTATACATGCCTACACGAATGATCAAAATGTTCTTGATGGTAATCATGAAGATTTGCGTAGAGCAAGGGCTTGCGGATTATCTATGGTGCCAACTACAACCGGGGCAGCAAAAACAATTGGTTCTGTCATCCCTGAATTAAAAGGAAAGCTAGATGGCACTGCCGTCAGAGTTCCAGTTAGCAATGTTTCTATGATTGATTTTAAATTTACGACTGATAAGAAAGCGACCGTTAAAGAAATCAATGAAATGTTTAAGGATGTAGCTCTCTCCTCTACGTCATTCCAGCGCGTGACGCTGGAATCTAATTTCTGGATTCCAGTGTCAGCTACTCGGATGACATCAGAGGGTACTAGGATGACAGAGGGTTATCCAATGTCAAATGTACTTTCTATATGCGAGGAACCTTTAGTCTCAATAGATTTTGTGCATAACCCTTATAGCGCAATTGTGGATTTAACTGGTACATATGTTACAGGTGATATATGCAGGGTTGCAGCGCGGTATGACAATGAGTGGGCTTTTTCGCTGAGAATGTTAGACATAGCATTATTGAGCTATAGTAAAGTATGAACTGGAACTCAAACAAATACGCCTCACTTTATGAGCACTTTGCGGAACTCAGAAAAAGAGTTATCTTTTGCTTTCTTTTTTTTGCGTTGCTTTTGGTTTTTGTTATTACTTTAAGGAAAATATATACCGTTTTTTACTCGCACCTTTAATAGAAGCAACAAAAGGTAGCGAAGGTTTTTCTTTAATTTACACAGACTTAACAGAGGCATTTTTTGTGTATCTCCAAGTTGCAATAATGAGCGCACTTTTGTTTTCTTTTAATGTGTTTGCATGGCAATTTTATATGTTCTTAGCACCTGGGTTATATAAAAGTGAAAGGGCAGTGTTGTTGCCATACTTAATTGCAACACCGGTTTTATTTGTAATGGGAGCTACTGTAGTCTATTACTATATATTTCCTTTAGCCTGGAAGTTTTTCATCACTTTTGAACATAGTGGGAAATCTTTCTGTATACCAATAGAGTTTATGCCATCAGTTAGCGAATATTTAGACCTCGTTCTCCAATTTATGTTTGCATTTGGCACTGCATTTCAAATTCCAGTAATACTCACATTGATGGTGAGAGTAGGGTTACTCACTACACAAAATTTGTCAAATAAACGCAGAATCGCGATAGTGGTAATTTTTATTATCGCTGCAATCTTAACTCCACCTGATGTATTAAGCCAAGTAGGGCTTGCAATACCAATGCTGATTCTATATGAATTGTCCATACTGATATGTAGGTACATTGAAAAAAAGAAGACAAAGATTTAAACAAAGGAATCCCTCTTATCTCCTTTATATCACATTTTTAACTTACAACATTCTTATTCAGGACTTAAATATGGAAATGTTTCATAAATTGATTGTAATACTTTGTTAAGTTCAGCCTTACTTTTGATGATCAATAATACTGTATCATCACCTGCTATAGTTCCTATAATTCCCATGTTTTTGCTATTGTTTAACGAATAAATAACATACTTCGGATCTAGAAAGTAAGCTAGGCTGCTAGCTTGTCCTGGTTGAGTGTGTAGTACGATTAAACCAAAATCCGAAATTTGCATATTAAGTATTAATGGTAATTCATACTGGTTGATATCGATTACTTTATATACACCAGCAACTTTGGCAATTTTAAGTTTTTTAAATTTCCTTAATAAAGTAGCCTGAGGAATGTTATGCCCTCTTTCTTTAAGCAAGGTCTGTAAATCGCTCTGTTCTAAAATTTCATGATTTTGAATAATATTTAAAATATGTTCACCTAGTGTGTTGTTATGCATTATGCATTTTCCTCATATTGAAAATGTAATAAGTATATTTGAAATTATATTCATTATTTCTTGACTATTCAATTTTTAATGTCTATATTCACAAGATGAATGAAATATGAATATAAATTAGTAATATGAAAAAATACATTTTAAATGCTATTATAACGATAAGTATTCTATTAACAGGATGCAAGGAATATAAACACGATAATATCATTAGATTTGCAATTTCTGCAGATTATCCACCTTTTGAATATTATGAAAATGGTAAATTTAGTGGCTTTGACATTGAGCTTGCTCAATTAGTAGCAAAAGAGTTAGGTAAAGAAGCGATATTTAAAGATATGCAGTTTAGTACTATATTTGCAGCATTGCAAAGTAATTCTGTAGATGCTGCTATATCTACTATTGGTAGCACAGAAGAGCGTGACAAAATTTTTGATTTTTCAAATAGTTATTATACAGGTGAATTTGGTATTCTATATCACAAAAATAAACCCATAGCCGGTATAAACAATTTAACTCACAAGAAGATAGCCGTTCAACTAGGAACTGTCATGGAAATTTGGCTAAAAGAGCATGTTCCTACAACAGCTCAAATTATTGCTATAGACAATAATAATCAAGCTGTAGAAACATTAAAGTCTGGTCATGTTGATGGCGTCCTAATTGATGAATTTCAAGGTAAAGTATTTAGCAAAAAAAATCCTGGTCTATCATGGTCAGCCATCGCTAAGTCAGATAATGGTTATTCTATTGCTGTGAATAAAGTATCTGATTTAAAGAATAAAATAAACGAGGCGTTAAAAAGTTTAGAAAGTAAAGGTGTAATACAAAAGATAGCAGAAAAATGGCTAGGAGATAACTGATGCAAGAATTAATTTCTAATTTCTTGTTTGTTGGAACAGGCCTTGCCTTTACTTCAAAATTATTGATTGGAGGACTGCTTTTAGGTGTGAGTCTAGGGGGATTATTGTCAGTACTCAGATATAATAAGATCTGTATTCCATTAATTAATGGAATTATATCTGTAATACGTGGCACCCCCCTTATATTACAGTTAAGTGTTGTTTATTTTATGACTCCAACCATTGCAGGAATTAAATTAAACATATTTAGTGCTGGCATTATAGCATTTGGTCTAAATAGCTGTGCTTATATTGCTGAGATTTTACGAGCTGGTATTGAAACTATATCAAAAAACCAGTTTGAAGCAGCTAAAACTTTACAAATACCTAGTTTCTATATGTGGAGAGATATTATATTACCACAAGTTATTAAAAATATTCTTCCTGCAATGATAAATGAGATCATTGCACTCCCTAAAGAAACGGCATTAATCTCTACTATTGGTGGTGTTGATATTATGCGCTCTGCGCAAATGCTTGCAGCAGAACAATTTACTTATTTTATACCACTTTGTCTTGCTGGGGCTTATTATTACGCTCTTGTATTACTAATTGAATATATAGGCAAAAAGATTGAACAGAAAGGTATATATGATAAAAATGCATAATATTTGTAAATTATTTAATAATATTCCAGTACTTAATAATATTAACCTGATTATAGAACAATCTATAGTTGGTCTTGCTGGTCCTTCTGGTAGTGGTAAATCAACATTGTTACGTTGTATACAAAAACTCGAAGTTTTAGATTCTGGTAGCATTGAATGCAATGATAGTACTGGTTTTGTATTTCAGGATTTTCAACTTTTCCCACATATGACTGTCTGGGAAAATCTTACATATGCTCCCAAACTTAAAAACAAAACTCAGGATCAAAGTGATTCACTACTTGAGTCTTTGGGTATTGCCTCTAAAAAAATGATTACCCTCGTAATCTATCCGGTGGGCAAAAACAGCGGGTTGCGCTTGCCAGAAGCTTAATGATGAATCCAAGAATTCTATTATGCGATGAGCCAACGTCTGGTTTAGATGAAGCAACAATAGTCGACGTTGTGGAACTACTACAATCAGTTAGAGATATGGGTATTACTATGATTATCGCTTCTCACAATTTGGATTTTTTAACAAAAATATCAGATCGGATTATTCTGTTAAAAAACGGATAAATAATTGTAGATATCAATCCTAAAGAAATTGATGAACCAACAAACTATTTAAAAAGTAATTATTAAAAGAGAATCACTCATATCATAGAAAATTACATAATATACATTATGGAAAATAAATTACATAATATAAGAAGCAACGCTAAAAATAAAATCACATAATATAGCAAACTATAGCTAACCCAAGAAAGGTTTTCCTACGTCATACCGCCGCGATATCTCAGCATAGATTCCGCTAACAAGTAGCGGAATGACGAATTTTTGTTTTTCAAACTGTCGGTAAATCTAAGTCAGTTTAGCTATATGTGTCAAGCACTGGGATGACACCCTCCTGATGGGCCAAAATCACAATGTTCGTACAGTTATGGAATGAATAGCGGTATGACGTGTTGCTTTGATCAGCTATAAAGATGATGCTGCGGAAGTTTTTAGTACTTGCTCGCAACTTTCAACAATTTAATAGCACTGGTGTTTACAACCTCTCCGCCGACACGCTTAGTGACAAAAAACCTCACATAAGGTTTATTCGTATAAGGGTCTCTTAATATTCTCATTCCTCTGTTATCTACAATCTGTAACATGGTACTGGATACCACGCCAAGCAGCGACTCGGGCGGGGGAGCGGCGGGCCCAGGCGGACGACCTATTTACGCGGTGGAGGACTTCGTCCCCTCTTACCGCACACCGAGGGACCGCGGAGCGTATGTGAAACGGCCGCTCCGCGAAGAAGAAGGACTCTGCACCGGTGCCGCGCCTGAAGATCGGCAGCCGCACGCCTGGCGCCCCGCACCACCCCACCGAGTCTAGGAGCCC
The DNA here is from genome assembly GCA_917499265.3 of Mimumesa dahlbomi. NCBI lineage: Eukaryota > Metazoa > Arthropoda > Insecta > Hymenoptera > Crabronidae > Mimumesa > Mimumesa dahlbomi. The sequence goes on from OU824124.1 coordinate 11,468,038, forward strand.
GAAGGATCCCGCCCGGCAGTATCGATCGTAATCGATAATATTTCCTAGATATTAAGATAGGAGTAATTAGGGCGCTGTACCCGCGAGGTAGGAGACCACGGTGTCTCGCTCTCACTTGCTTCCGGGATATCGTACCGTCAATACCGTCTCGTGTATACCCGCGAGTTTTTCTGAATAGTGTGTCTCGTTTATCGATAGTGAGTTAGTTATTAAAATTATTACGAACCACCCCTCTACCAAAAGACTGAGCCAGCTGAGGAGGGTGGTACCGCGGTGCAGAAGCACCTGGCGCCCAATCTCGTTCCGTGCCGTGACGGTTGCGAGAAAATAACATCGCAAATTTTGGCGCCCAACGTGGGGCCCGAGGTAACGGAACTGACGAGTGAACTCTTCCAACCGTAAGTAGAGTGAAAATGGAGGATTTGTGCGACGAGACGATTATCCGCCTCTCTAAAGAGGAACTTCTCGAGATCGTGATCGCGAAGGGTTTGAATCCACGTGGCTCGGTGGCCGTATTACGCGATCGGTTGGCGCGGTATTGCCGTTATGTCGATGGCGACCTTGAGGTGCGTTGGAGCTCCGAGGATGGCCCGGCAAGAAGGCGCGGGGAAATGGAGCGTACGGCTTTCGTACCGGTGTGCCGTTCGGCAGACAATGCCCCGTTGCCGGAAACCGTGGCCCAAGTCGTTTCCGCCGGTTTCGAAAATCCCTGTCGAAGTGCCGTCGTGTCCATAAAGGAAGTGCCGACGATTCCGGCGACGACTATCGCGTACACCGCCCCCACGTGTACGAGTTCAAGTGGAGGCGTAACGTCCATGATCGGGGATCGGGTGCGACCGACCCCAGGCCCGTACGTCTCGTCGGTGACCTTGCCGGATGTGCCGTCACATCAACTTTCCGGGTTTCCGCTTTCCGTATCGAGCGCTTCAAATCCGTCGGTTATCGCCGGAACGTTCGTTCCCGCGGGGGGACAAGGGGGTCCTTCTGTCTCGCTCTCGCCCATTCTCGAACGGTCGTACTGGTCGTCGGGATATGTTTACGCGATTCCCGCTCCCGCGGTTCCCGTAACGGCCTACACGCCGATACCTACGACCGCGATGACGCGTGATTCCCCACCGCGCTCCGCGCCCCGCGCGCCTGTGTCTACCGTTGGCCGTGTGAGTACCCCGGTACTCCCCGCACCGGCGCTCCCGTCTCGGGAGATTGACGTAATTCGCGCCGTTCGAGGATGGAATTTGAAGTTCTCCGGGGAAATGAACGCGAGCGCGAAAGAATTTTTGAGGCGAGCGGAGGAATTAGCGCAGATATACGGGTTGCCCGAGGACGATCTCCTTACCGCGATGCCTTTATTACTTGACGGAATCGCGTATCAGTGGTACCGTTACCATAAAGACGAATGGTCGACTTGGGGGCAATTTCGGTTCGCTTTCCGTGAGGAATACGAGGACCTTGGGTTCCAAGCGCGAGTTAGGGCACAGCTGCATACGCGTACACAAGGCAAAGATGAGCCAGCAGCTGAATACCTGACCTGTTTGTACGGCCTCCTGTGTAACTTAGAGGTGCCGTTGCCGCCGGACGAACAATTAGATCTCGCGTATAACAACCTCCGGCCGCCGTATCGCGAACGTATCCGCCGTTCGGAATTCCGGAGTTTCACCGAACTGAAGCGCTTGTGCCGCGAAAAGGAAGCCCTATGGTCTTCCTATCAGGAATTTCGACCACCTCCGCCCGCTGAGTTTTCCGCGTTGCCAGAATTGGCGTACCGACCGAACGCGCTTTCGCACAGGGGGAGGAATGCTCGCGAAAATCGGCCTATCTTGGCAAGTGTGGAGCCCTATGCGGAACCAGCCTACCGCGACGAGGCTAGGATGACCCGTCATACCGTACCAGTATCGCCTGAGCCCACGTATGCGGCGAAGGCGGCCCGCGTTGTCTCGCCGAGGAGAAGCGTCGCGCTACCGCGTACCACCGTCGCGAAAACGTCTACCAAACGTGATCCGGGAAAAGGTACTGCCGCTTCGGCCTCTCCACCGCGATCGTCTCCACCGCTTTTGGCAACGTGCTGGAATTGTCGCGAGGAAGGACACCGGTATTCGAGTTGTCCGAAAAGCCGTAGGAAATTTTGTTACCGATGTGGTCGACCTGACCGAACGCTGGCCACCTGCCAGTGCCAACGGAAGGGAAACGAGCGGCGAGGCAGTCAGTGAGGGTCCGTACCCTGCACTCGCCGTCCGATCGGACCCCTGCTCAGTCGGAGAAATTTTCTCGTACAAACCGACTGTTAGTACCTACCGTCTTGTCGCCCGAGGAGGAGGAAACCCCGCGGACTAAGAGTCTGTCTGCGCGTCCGTACCTTTACGTGTCGATAGCGAATCGGTCTCTACTCGCTCTTGTCGATACCGGCTCTTCGTGTACTTCCCTCGGGAAAGAGGGACTCGCAGTAGTCACAGATCTAGGCTACCGTTTAGGACTTGCGTCGCGCGACCGTGTTCGATTGGCAAACGGTTCGTCTGAACGGATCCTGGGCGAAGTCTCGATTCCGCTTACCTTTCAGGGGACCACCCAGGAAATGGTTGTTTGTGTCGTACCGTCCCTGTCGGAAGACACCATTCTCGGGTGGGATTTCGTAAGGAAATTCCAGTTAGTTTTGGATGGGGCAAATAACACCTGCCGCCTGTCGGATCGTCCGGATGTCGTGTTTCCATTTGAATGTTCGGAGCCCGAATCACCGATATCGCCAGAAGTCTCGTGTAGCGGAATCGCGACGTTGTCCGACCACGAACAAAGTCGCTTGCGAGAATTTTTAGGTCGGGAACTGCCAAAGATGGCTACTGTCTCGTTGGGATTGACCAATCTTACGGAGCACCGGATCGACGTGCAGGGTCACGCCGCGATTAAACAGCGGTACTATTTAGTGTCGCCGAAAGTTCGTGAGGCAATTAACACAGAGGTAGATCAGATGCTCGCGGAGGGTATTATCGAGCCGTCGAAAAGTGATTGGTCTAGCCCTATCGTAATGGTCAAGAAATCTAATGGTAACTACCGCTTCTGTCTCGATTTCCGAAAGGTAAACGCCGTTACGAAAAAGGATGCGTACCCTATCCCTTATATGAACGGGATTCTCGATAAATTGCATTCCGCGAAATATATTACGACTGTCGATCTTAGACAGGCGTACCACCAGATCCCTATGGAGGGATCCAGTAAGGAAGTTACCGCATTTACCGTCCCGGGTCGAGGTCTGTTTCAATTCACTCGCATGCCCTATGGCCTGAGTAACGCCCCGGCGACCTTCCAACGGTTACTGGATCGCCTCATCGGGCCGGAGATGGAACCGCACGCGTTTGCGTATTTAGACGATATTATCGTAGTGACCGAAACCTTCGAAGACCATCTCGAATGGTTGCAGCGCGTGCTGACCCGGATCCGGGAAGCGGGACTCGTAATAAATCCCGAAAAGAGCCGTTTTTGCCGTTCCGAAGTTCAATATCTCGGGTTTGTCGTTAACCAGCGCGGATTGCAAATCGACCCAGCTAAGGCCGAGCCGGTGATTAATTATCCGACACCGGACAGGATTAAACCTTTGCAACGATTCCTAGGGATGGCTTCCTGGTACCGACGGTTTGTCGAGGGTTTCGCGGAACTGGCCAGCCCTCTCACTCGGCTAACAAAGAAAAACGTTAGGTGGGAGTGGGGAATTGAACAGGAGAAATCCTTTCGCGCGATCAAAGTAGCTCTTACGACAGCTCCTGTACTAGCGTTCCCGGATTTCGCAGTACCGTTTGTGCTCCAGACTGATGCGAGTAGTTTCGGCCTGGGAGCCGTTTTGATTCAAGTTGTAGAGGCGACGGAGCGAGTAATAGCCTATGCGAGTCGTACGCTTACCGATACCGAGCGGAACTATTCCGTTACCGAGAAGGAATGCCTAGCTGTTGTTTTCGCTATCGGAAAGTTTCGCCAGTACCTAGAGGGGTACCACTTCACGGTAGTGACTGACCACAGCAGCCTGCGGTGGCTGCAGAATTTCCGAAATCCCACAGGGCGTGTGGCCAGATGGGCGTTACAGCTGCAAGAGTATGACTTCGATATCGTTCACCGTAAGGGAGCTTTACACCACGTACCCGATGCGTTGTCCCGCATGTACGAAACGGATAGGGACCGCGAAGCTCTTGCAGCCGTAGACGTTCCAGCCACTGACTGGTATGCTCGGAGAGTTCAGGAGGTCACACGGTTCCCGAAAAAGTTCCGTGGATGGAAGGTGGTCGATGGGAAATTGTATTATTATCGAACCGTTTCGGGGGTCGGGGAGATTATGCCCGATTTGGACGGCTGGAAACTTGTCGTTCCCGCCACCGATCGCGCGCGAGTCCTGACGGAGGTGCATGATGACCCACGCGCCGGACACCTCGGGATTGACAAATCATACCATCGCGCAGCTGTCACCTATTATTGGCCTGGTATGTACCGTGACGCGGTGCGGTATGTGCGGAACTGTCGCACGTGTCAAAGTACCAAGGTGGAGCAAGTACTACCGGCGGGCCAAATGGGCCGGCGTGTTGTCGACCAACCTTGGAGTGTCGTCGCTGCGGATATAATGGGCCCACTCCCGCGTAGTAAATCGGGATTTTCGTATATCCTGGTATTCCAAGATTTGTTCACGAAATGGATCGAATGTTTCGCCCTGCGAAAGGCGAACGCCAAGACCGTAGCTGCCGCGTTCGAGGACGGGATTTTGTCGCGCTGGGGCACGCCCCAGGTTCTCCTGACCGACAACGGGACGGAGTTCGCGAATAAATACCTCGATTCTTTATTGGATAAGTACCGCGTATACCACTCTACCGTTCCGCCGTATCACCCCCAAGCGAACCCCGTGGAACGTGTTAATCGCGTTCTAAAGGGCATGATTACAGCTTTCCTATCGCACGACCATCGGGAATGGGATACGCACCTCCACGAGTTTCGCTTTGCGTACAATACCGCCGTTCACGCCTCTACAGCGGTATCACCGGCGTTTTTGAATTTTGGCCGCGAGCCACGTTCGTTCGAGGGGTACCGAAGAGAAGTCGAGGGAAAAGTCGAGATAGCACCACCCGATACCGAGCGTTGGAAGGACCGTGTCTCCCGTTTAGAGGCTCTACGCGACCTTGTGCGAGCACATCTAGACAAGGCCTACCTCCGCCAATCGCGGTATTATGATCGGACTCACCGTGCCGCCGAGTTCCAGGAAGGCGACCTGGTGTGGAAGCGAAACCGCGTCCTTTCCTCGGCTGCGACCAATACCGCTGCGAAGCTCGCGCCCAAGTTCGCTGGCCCGTATCGCGTTTCTCGCGTGGTGTCTCCGCTAGTTTACGAGCTAACTACCGTGGAGGGACAGCTCGCGGGAAAGCACCATATCGTAGACTTAAAGAAATATCGATGTGATGACTGAGCGATGAGGAAACGGTGTGATGCATAATTGTACCGGGTGAAAGGATACCGACGGAGCCGATGCCCTCTCGGGCTCTCGTCCCGATCCGGTCTGTATCGTTGTGTTTAGTTTTTTTTTACCATGTATCTTTTTTGATTCTCTATTATTTCTTATCGACAGCCCACCGGAACAACTCAGTCATGTGGAGGGAAAGCTCGCCCGGCTACGCTTCCTCTAAGGGGGGGGGAGTTGTAACATGGTACTGGATACCACGCCAAGCAGCGACTCGGGCGGGGGAGCGGCGGGCCCAGGCGGACGACCTATTTACGCGGTGGAGGACTTCGTCCCCTCTTACCGCACACCGAGGGACCGCGGAGCGTATGTGAAACGGCCGCTCCGCGAAGAAGAAGGACTCTGCACCGGTGCCGCGCCTGAAGATCGGCAGCCGCACGCCTGGCGCCCCGCACCACCCCACCGAGTCTAGGAGCCCGAAGGATCCCGCCCGGCAGTATCGATCGTAATCGATAATATTTCCTAGATATTAAGATAGGAGTAATTAGGGCGCTGTACCCGCGAGGTAGGAGACCACGGTGTCTCGCTCTCACTTGCTTCCGGGATATCGTACCGTCAATACCGTCTCGTGTATACCCGCGAGTTTTTCTGAATAGTGTGTCTCGTTTATCGATAGTGAGTTAGTTATTAAAATTATTACGAACCACCCCTCTACCAAAAGACTGAGCCAGCTGAGGAGGGTGGTACCGCGGTGCAGAAGCACCTGGCGCCCAATCTCGTTCCGTGCCGTGACGGTTGCGAGAAAATAACATCGCAAATCTTATAAGCTTGTTTGAAATCTGCCATCGCAATTACTGGTAGCTGATTGTTTGGCACTGGTGGTATATCGGCAGACTGGTATACTGGCACTCCCATTAAAGTATCTGGAGCTTCAAGCGACAGACTTTGCTGCCAGAGATACTGACCTGTTTGAGATTTTAGCAGCCTGATATCCTTCAACGTACTCCTGTTCATCAAAAATGACGCAGTTTTGGAATAATATTCGTCCAGAGAGTAATACAACATCATTATTGAATCACTATCTAATTTTTCAGTTTTAACTTGCTCTATTTTATTATAACTGTTTCCATTTTCATAAGCTAAAATTCCTTTTGGATGAAAAGTGCCCTCACCCTTAATGAAGGCTTCGCTTTCTTCCTTACTAAAAGTCTCGGCAATCTTTTCCACCAGCCAACTCTCAACATCGACAAACGCATCATCGAGTAACTTTTGTGATATTTGTGGTTGAGCATATAACTCGTAAGTTGTGACGGAAATCTTTTGGATTTTGGGCGTGTCCGTATCTTTTGCAAGATCATACTTAGACTTATTGCCACCGTCCTCATCATCTACTGTTTCACTGCTCCAACCTGCACCGGCGCGGTCAAAATCTTCTATAATATAATCCAATGTTTCAGTAGAGATTCTTTGACTGGAGCATATTTGTCGCATTGGGGACGAATCAGTTACGCGCTTGTTTATGCGTTTTACAATATGCGGAGTAACTAGATACCCTCCGATATCACTGTCATCTCCACTGAGGGTTTTGTGTGATAAACCGCTTTCCATTCGCTTGCGGATATAATCAGAAAAATATTTATCGCTTGTGCTAAAATCTGTATTTACTTCTGGACGTTGAGCTGCAGTTTCGATCAAGTCTAAACGCTCTTTGCAGCTATCAATGGCATTATTTACCTTGCATAGCTGCTCAATTGTTGCAGAATCAGCATGCCCTTTGCTTTCAATTTCTTTTAGTTTGCGATCATTTATTAATTTAAATTGCTCCCATGATGAAGCGAGTTCATTGATACGGTGAGCGATATCGGTAAGTGACATAATAGCCTCCTTTGAAAATGAAATAAAAATGGAAATAAGGTAATAGGAATGTGTTAAGGATTTCAAATAGCCGTGAGAGCTCCCGCGCTACGCGCTCCACACTCGCGCTACACTTCACGCCACAAGCGCGCCACGCGCGCGCTACGCACGCCACGCGGTCGCCACGTGGCGACATAGCCTACGCAACTTCCGGTAAATATCGATCTCGATCCTTCTAGAAGGTTCGAGAATGTTCTAGAACGTTCCATCTTACGCGCTCCATGCGCGTCGTCCGGAAGTTGCCTCAGTCTCATTTCGTCCACCGTCAACGACACACGAGGTGTGTCACAGTGCGCGAACGTCACAGATTAATAGAATCGTAACTAGTGAAACTTCAAGAACACTTCGCTTGTAAGAATCAGGTCATAGTTCCACATCACCGTCGATTAATATAATCTGCGGAACATCAACGTAGGACAACGGAATCGCCGTTAGACGACCTACGGCCACGTGTCGTCGTAGCCACACGTGCTAGGCACCTACAGGTACCATTCCTTCTGTTTCCTACATCTTCCAACTTCAAGAAAACTTCTCTTTTCAACTTCACAACGGCCCGTACTAAAAATTATACACATTTACGAATTTACGTCGCCGCCTACTATCCCATGCACAGGCGTACCATCTTGGCGAGTGCGACGTATTTCAAATGTATATTAATTGAATAAATTATTATTTAATTTTATACATTTTTTGGTCCTTCGAGCCGGATCTGTGCATGAAAAATAATGTGTATAATTTTGTACGGGCAAGCACTGCGATTCCTAACCTCAAATGTCATACTCATGTCTTGCCCTTTTCCTACTACAGAGTGAACCTCACAGTTCCACATCAAACCTCACCAAGGCCACGTCACCATGTCTGAGGAAAAGGAGGTAAAGAGCGTCACGAAAACTTCAGACAGTCAAGACAAGGAAAACATCAATGTGGAGACACGGCCAACGGGCACACGTTCACGTTCAAAGTCACCAGCACCACCTCATAATGACATCACCCTCAAACTAAACACTCAGCAAGGGCGCATCAACTTCTTGGAGGGAATCAGAGCGAAAACCCACAACATCACCACATCGTCTGAGTTAAGCGTCATTGAGATGGTGTTGTCGACGGAACCCATAAGGGCTTTGAAGATGAACACGCTTACATTGAGTCGCACTGCCCACCTCAACTAATGACCTTACCATACTTCACCAAGAACACATATCAACGGGAGGTGGAGATATACAGGGTGTCCCAGTTCCCAGGACGTTCATTACACCTTTGGATAGCTCAGGTAATTCTAAGATACGGATCATTAGTTTCAGCGTCCCATCACAATCCGTGGCCGAGTTATTAACGAAAAACGACAGCCAATCAGAGGGCTCCGTTGGGCGCGGCAGCGCGACAGTTCCTACTGTTACAAGTTAATGTCTTGTAGTTGCGGGAGTGTTTATGCCGCCGCGTCAACGGGCCTCTTGAAAGGGATACAGACCGAGCACTAACACACTAGCACGAAAAATGTATCGATGAGTCTATGTCACTGGGTCACTTTACTTGCCGGCGTCACCGAAAAAAGGTCTAATTTATGACTTTACCTCTTGCGCACATCCTACGGACTAGCATCGCTCGCACTCCACCGGTTTACCCTGCAAACTTTACAGAACACTGCACAATAAATTCACATTGAAAAGAATGACCGTTGCCTGATAATTTTCACCTTAGATTTGATTAAATTATTATAAAGAATGTATGCTTTCGCACACTTGTTCCATTTGTCCAGCGAAAGAGATAGATTCTTCACCCACGAGAAAGTTTGATTATTAATCGATTAACAATACATCCGAAATTACGCGGACTCCATTTCGTGGTGACTTTTTCGTCTTTGCACTTCCAACCTTTTCCATTTTCCACACAAATACGTTTTCCGAAGAATAGATGAAGCGAAGGAGAGACGTCTGTTACCGAAAGAATAGTAACAGTAAACAGATGTCCACAGAAAAAGACCACAATGTCAATCTACGTTGAAAGTATGAGTAGTCCTGAAAGGAGCCGATAATTTAATCGATCTGTTTGATGTCCCCACGTTGAAAGTACGCGTGGACCTAAAAAAAGCGTATTCGGTAAGTTAATAATATCGATAGTTAATAATATCCCGTAGAAAACGTATTGCCGCCGCGACCGTACGTTTCCTGTTATAAAAATGTCGAGGAAACGGTCTGGTATCGCTCCAACACATTCCTGTAAGAGGCTGCTGAAACCCGAAACGTAACAATGAAAGCGCTGTTAAGAATTCAAGTGACGAACTCTGGTCTTCTCGACAACACATGCAGCGATTCGACATGGAAAACCTGGACGCCAAATGTAGCGATTGTGGAAATTTTTGAAACATCCATTCCGTCCGTACCTCCCACTATCCTTAGTACGCCAAAGGGCGAAATGAAAGCAAAGAGGGGAACGGGACGTTGCGATACACGAAGACGACCCCGAGAAATACAGAATCATTTTTTCTGCCGAACTGAACAGTTCTACGAGTCACTAAGAAGAAATCTACCATTACGAAGGAAACGTATTTGTGTAGAAAATCAAAAACGTTGGAAGTGCAAAGACGAAAAAGTCACCCCGGAGTGAAGTTCGCGTAATTTCGGATGTATTGGTAATCGATTAATAATCAAACTTTCTCGGTGATGAAGAATCTATTCCTTTCGCTGAACAAATGGAACAAGTGTACGAGTGCATACATTCTTTATAATAATCTAATCAAATCTAAGGTGAAAATTATCAGGCAACGGTCTTTTTTTTTAATGTGAATTTATTGTGCGGTGTTCTGTAAAGTTTGCAGCGTAAACCGATGGTGTGCCAGCGGTGTAATTCCATAGGGTACGCGCAAGAGGTAATGTCATAAATTAGACCTTTTTTCGGTGACCCAGTGACAGACTCATCGATACATTTTTCGTGGAAGTGTGTTAGTGCTCGGTCTGTATCCCTTTCAAGGGCTCCGTTGACGCGGCCGCATAAACACTCCCGCTACTACAAGACATTAACTTGTACCAGTAGGAACTGTCGCGCTGCCGCGCCAAACGGAGCCCTCTGATTGGCTGTCGTTTTTCGTTAATAACTCTGCCACGGATTGTGATGGGACGCTGAAACTAATGATCCGTATCTTAGAATTACCTGAGCTATCCAAAGGTGTAACGAACGTCCTGGGAACTGGGACACCCTGTATATGGCCACAAAGATAGCCCTCGCTGCCGCCCAATCACAGTTTGAAGTCACCAAATCCACATCAACTACCTCCTCCTCCAAACCACCTCACCATCTCCCTACATTGCCACTTCCCAATTTCTCTGGCAACTTCTCGGATTGGCCAAACTTCAAGGCGATGTTCAAGTCAATGGTGGGCGACAATCAAGAACTGTCACCGGTGGAAAAGCTCCATTACTTAAAAACCTCGCTCACCGGTGCAGCTGCGGAGATAATTTCAAATCTGCCCATGACTAACGAGGCCTTCGATACAGCATGGGCAAAAGTAACGTCAAAGTATGAGAGCAAGCGCAGGCTAGTGAATCTGCAGCTAGCCCTGCTGTGCAAAGACGTCACTCCGCCCCGGACCACATCAGCAGCCCACCTCACATCGATCATCACCCGAGTCGACAATGCATTGAGCGCCATCCAGTTGCTCGGCCAGCCTACCGACAACTGGGATGCGTTTGTGGTGTACCATATCACCAAGCAACTTGACCACGTCACAAGGGAAAAATGGGAGTCGACTCTTGGTGACCAGACGACCATACCCACTTATGACCACATCAAGGATTTTTTGAACGTAAGGATTCACACGCTCGAGAACTTGGAGTCCAATGCAACACGTCAGTGCCCACTTCCACCTACTTCCTATTCTCGAGCAGTGGTTGCCCAAAGTCAACGTCCACTTCAATCAACCTCACGAGCAGCAGTTTCGACAGTCACCACATCACCGGCCTCAAAGTACATTTGTGACTGTTGCAACCAGGGCCACTTCATCGTGTCGTGTCCCAAGTTCAGGATGTTAACCCCCAAGAACCGCCTTGCTATCATCACCGACAAGGCGTTGTGTTTCAATTGCATGGGGAGGCATAACGTACGGTCCTGCAGAATGTCAATGACGTGCGCCGTGTGTCGCATGCACCATCATATCATGCTACACGAGGCAATCACTGGCGCACCTCGACTGAAGCCCACGTCATCCACACCATCCACCTCAGGTCCGTCCACGTCCCAATGAGAACTTCCTGCAGCCCCAGACAACTTCACTAACCTCATCACCTCAACCTGTCACAACCTAACCTCAACCTGTCACCATATAACCTCACCCAGTCACACGTCAAAGCCGAACCCTCCACAGTCAATCCACATCAAGAACACTCCATCTTCAGTCCACTTCAAGAACTTTCCATTCACACATCACACCTCAGGGCGTATGCCTTCATCTACGTTATTAGCAACTGCTAAAGCCAGCATTGCATCACACATCACCTCGATGCAAGTTCGACTTCTTATCGACTCTGGCTCTGAAATCTCATTGATTTCAGAACGCATTGTTAATCAATTAGGCCTACGTAAGTAGCTATAATGGGCCGGTTCTGTGACATAGGCGAGGGGGGGTGAGGGGTAAAAATCTGAGGGGGGGGGGCATCGTACTCTTGGACGAGCGTTTTTTCGGGGGGCATCGAACTCTTGGACGAGCTCTTGGACGAGCGTTTTTTCGGGATAGGGCGGGGGGGGGGGGGGCATCGCACTCTTTGACGAGCGTTTTTTTTCGCGGAGGGGGGGGGGGGGAGATGTCATACAATAGCATGCGCAATGCGGGGGTATAGATATCATGTTATAGCACAAGCATTTTTTTAAGGGGGGGGGTGTAGATATGTTATAGCACAAGCATTTTTCGGGCGGGAGGGGGGGTAGATGTAATCATACTATTTGACGAGCATGCGGAAAAAAAAGGGGGGGCAGTAGAAAAACATTATTTGACTTATCGGCAAATATGAAGATTTTTAAAGAACCCAAAATTTGCTGATGCAGCAGGACATATGATACAATGGTCAGTTTTGCGTTTTAACACGGTAACCTTGTTGATGCATATAGTATTTCAATTAATAGGACAAATGTTAGTTGACTCATCCACACGTGTCAAACTTTAAGAAACAAAATTTTGCTGACACAACAGGACATATGATACACTGGTCAGTGCTGATTTCAAGAATTACACAATTTAAATGCGTATAAAATTGGTCAAAGTATTCTTATCGGCAAATATGAAGATTTTTAAAAAACCCAAAATTTGCTGATGCAGCAGGATATATGATACATTGGTCAGTTTTGCATTTTAACACGGTGACATTGTTGATGCATATAGTATTTCAATTAATAGGACAAATGTTAGCTGACCCATCCACACGTGTCAAACTTTAAAAAACAAAATTTTGCTGACACAACAGGACATATAATACACTGGTCAGTGTTGATTTCAAGAATTACACAATTTAAATGCGTACAAAATTGGTCAAAGTATTTAAATATTCAAACTAAAATTGTTTCAACGTTGTCTGCAAGACATTGAACATATTTGTCGGATTTATCTGCAAATTATTGGAACGTATGGACTCTTGAGTCGTGGGGGTGGAAAGTGCCGCGAGTGGTGTGTGTGTGTATGTGTGTGCAGCATCAGCAGGCATGAAGATGATTATCTACAACCGAGGTAAGTAGAAGATTCCGATACATATGGCCAATTACGTTTTTAATTGGTCGAAAAAAAAAATGGTAGCTGACTTATCTGCACGTGCCGAAATTTAAAAAAATATAATTTTGCTGACGCGGCAGGACATAGGATACAGCGACCAGTTTTACATCTTAACACGGTGACCTCGTCGACACAGATAGTATTGCAATTAATAGGATAAATATTAGTTGGCTTATCCGCACGTGACAAAGTTAAAAAACAAAAATTTTGCTGATGCAACAGGACATAGGATACGCTGGTCAGAGTTGATTTCAAAATTATACAATTTAAATACATATAAAATTATTCAAAGTACTAAATATTTATTCAAAGTAAAATTATTTCAAGTATTACAATCGTTATTTGCTTAAATCTATTCAATTTATTCAGAAGTATTAAATATATAATATTCAAAGTAATACAAATTATTCGTTTGGAGTATGTAACGCGCGATAAGAAATAGTATTTAAACATAAACTCAAGAGTTCACAATGGATTAATGAATTTTTATCGAAATGATGACATGCAGCAATGGCACGCTCATAATCTGCAGTATCACATTCCTTTACGACTTGTACAAAAACATAAAATGTATCTTTCACAGTGTCTACGTTGTCTAATAACCATAAATATAGATTATTTATGCATAATTCAAAATCAAATAATCTATCAAAAGTATTTTCCTTCAGGAAAATATCACATTGTGTATCGCTAATTTTCAAAACTTTGACATCGTTAAAATACACAACTTCCAACGTGAGAACATTCAGAATATTTAATGATTTTTTAGCAGGCGACGATGATGATGACGATGACGATGACGACGATGTCGACGAAAACATCAATTTATTGATATCGGTTTTAAGTCGCAAAAGTTCCATCCATATCGGCATTGCGAATGTGATCTCGTTTCCACGATTATCTCCGATCGCCAGCTCTACGAAGCACTTCTCATCCACGCGTATCCCAATCTCGAGGTATTTAAAGTAATTTGCCGTCAACGAATATCTCCGTCCCAGAATACGTGACGGTTTCAATTGTTTCTGCTGCGTAGTAGATAGATCGATTGGATTTTGCTGTCTAAAAACGAATATGATTAAAAATGGATATGATTAAAGAATTAAAATTAAAAATTCAGTCATGAAAATATGTACTTACGGTTTCATTTTCTTAATCAACCGTTCATTAGCATTCAATTTCCTTTTATATTCCATCGTAAACTCTTTCAGCAGTACACGTAGCGTGGATAAAAAACGACTAATGTCATGCTTTGTTGAACGATCAACTTTTATACTAGTTCGTATATACATATGTGTGTTATGTGTGATACAGTTCTCCATTTATATGAAAATAATACTTTATACATGGGTGTCAGGAATCTTGCCAACGTTGCATCTTCTTATACGTGTCGAGATTGCTCGAATCCAATACTTCTTAAAATCACTAATTGTAACATTCATGCATTCAAGGTTGATCTTAATATCGCGTATTCGCTGACTCTACGAAATGAATTCAAGGGACGTTTGAATAAATTTTTACAATTTCTAATTTAAAAAATGGCACTGCTGTTCCAGTGCAATGTCCCCCTCCCAATATACGCGCTGGTCAGTTTTATCTGCCAGTGGGACACGTGCGATTAGAACAGTTTATCTGCCTGCGTTGAAGAATTTGTTGACACGACAGGACCATGGATGCCAAACTGCCATAGTGTACAATTCTTCTCATTATAAAAGATGAACCCCCATGGAGCAGTTTCAGTCAAGATGCCAGTGCCACACAATCTATTCCCCGCCTGTGACCCCTTCGACGTTGCACAATTCGCGCAGTTTGACGGTGTTTTGCCGGATGATTATCCGAATACCTATAGAATACTTCGGGCGCTTACATGCATACGCTCGACGACATATATATTCAAATCACCCAATCTACAATGGATCTGCGTAGAGTGCATGAGACACAATTATCTGGGCATTTTGAGGGTTTTCGAGCCCACACTTCATCACGTAATTATTAGAGGAACAGTGGACGAAATTTATTCATTTTGTAATGAATGCGACACTGAAATTTTCCGCATAAAGCGTGCCGCCCGCTGCCCAGGGTGCATAGAACAACATTTTATTATTGATGAACAGCGACTATTGTCTGGCGCTCCTATTGAGTTGCCATACTAATGAGGTTAGTATTTTTCATTACATATGGAGTGAAATTCCATACAGTGTTTTAGATTTAATGATTAATTTCAATTTTGTCTACGTATTTTTCCAGGAGCGGCATCGAGCTCAGCGGGGCAGAACGCATAACTAAAGTAGTTATAAGTGTTACAATATAAGGTTATTAGTTTTTAATATTCAGTAAAAAAAAAAATGATCCAATAAAAAATCTTTGTTTTTTAAATGTGAACAATTTATTTCATGTACCCTTTACATATTTTTTATTTTTTTACTTAAAATATTTATAAAATTAATTTTTTTCAACTTTTTTTATTTAAAATTTTTTTATTTTTCTCTGGTTAACCCAATTATGAATTTTATAAACATTTTCGAGCGCGCAAACACCCATATGAAATATACATTTAAATGTTCCATCGGTCGGCATTTGGCTCAAGGGAAGTATCCCCTCATCGTCGTCATCGTCGTTGTCATCGTCGTCGTCGTCATCATCGTTGGTGAATCCGTCTTCGATGTTCGATGCCTCGATGCCGGTCAGGTTGTACAGCCACGTCTTCTTCTCGCTACCTTTGACGAGAATGTCATCAACATCGTTCAAAGCCGACCGTATCACCATCGCAGCTAAGTAGTACGGTGTGTATCCAGAGTTCCAGGAAATATGATGATGATTGAGCGTTAACCAGTCGCATTGACGTTTCTCCGCGTCGGTGAGTTTCTTCCAGGGATACGGAGGTTGGAACATCCAATGTGCGATTCTCGCATCATCGATTAGGATAGCTGCTTCTTTAACGATGAATTTTTTGGTTTCAGTCTTGAAACCTTGCAAATCGACCACGGCAACTGACGTCATATCGGATAAATCACGTAATCTTGCGAACAATGTTCGTCAACGGATTGTACTCGACTATACGATCGTGCAGCATCAAGCAGTATGCGCTCGTTCCGATTGGCACGTTCTCTTTACATTCGAAATCTATTCGTACGTCGACGGTGGCGCTCTTCAGCGATTCGTTTTGTCGGGAACAATCGATTACGACGAATGGTCCATGCAGCAAGAAGCCTGCAACATCGAGCAACGCTTCCCCATATCCATAATACGATTCTCTAAATTTCGCATACATCTCGTACAACAATGCATATTTACTCTTATCGAAATCGATGTTCAAGTCATCGTAGGGATATGTTTCCGAATTTAGGTAGAGTCGAACGTTCGATAGTTTACAATTATCGAATTGCGTAGCTCTCTTAGTCAAATTATTCTTTCGCCCCGTTTGGAGGGCAAATATCACGTATCGTGGTTTTTCCATTTGCGCCGCAGCTTTTACGGCCCATGTATGCTTCGTAGTCGTTTGCAGCATGGGGTACTCGTACAAGTCCCAGGAACGATAGCTCATACCAATCGATCTTCCACTCTCGAGAATACGCAACATAGATAACTTGTGCATTTCGTCGAGCGTAACGTGTGGCATACGCCATTGAATCTTGTGCAGCTCCAAACTAAGCTTCGATCTATCGGTCGTAAAACTGCTGCTGTACAATGCGTTTGCATCTACGCGAGCACGAATTAAAATCAACTCGTGACGAGCATTAATCACCACGCGTTTGTAGTCTTCGCAAAATCCCAGCAACATGCTCAACGGTATGCAAAAGTTGAAATCATTCGTTGTACGTTTTTTCATGTTTGCAGCATCGGTATCATTGTTACTGCATATCCATCCAGCATTAGTCATCATCCGGTTTTTGTCCTCGGATAAGCTCACATAGTTTTTCAGTGTAGAAGTTATGCCGGGATTTCTAGATCGATCAATCTCAATACCATCGAGTTCGTAACGTATCTCATCAAACATAAATGCCACGCAATTGTTATCGAGAATTACTTCACCCGTCGCGGCATCAGGTTGTCCCTTTTCTTGCGTTGTATTCAATCTTCCCTCCACGTACAGCAAACTTTGCCACGGCAAGGTGTATATGTCCTGCTGCTGTATGGGTATTCTTATCTCATCACTGTTCCCGAACGTAGTATTAGCGTATGGGTTGTATGTGTGCAGCTCGATCTTCGTAATCCGGTTATCAAAGGCCGGAGCACTCGAGACATTCAAGACGTCGCTGAGCATCGCTTCACGGATAACGAACGATAAAGCCTAAAGATCGTAGAAACTGCGCGTTTTCCTGGTTCAATGTATACCGTTTCTGATACGTGGGTTTTCGGTTTACACTTGTTATTTCGGTTGACACGACAATGGGCGATTCTTTTGTAACGTTGAAAATTAGCATAATATTAGAGATAAGATGTACCACGTCGGCGTACGTGCAGACGTATCGTTATTTCTTCACCACGAAAGTCTATCAATTGTCCAGACTGATCAACGATTTGGACAGTTAAATCGTCTATTGCTCGCGTGACGATCGGCAGATAAATGATGCGTGGCGGTGTTTCCGATATCTTATATCCAGGAGGTACGCGAGGCGAGAATTCGTGAATGGTGTGAACGAGTTTACTGTTACTATATGATCCAGTGGTCACGTTGCATTCTATTCGAATCATGTTTACGTTTATAATGTTTACCGGCATGTCCGACTCGTACCATTTTCCTGGTGATAAAACGCGGTTGTTGGAGAATCCTAGCAGCGAACCCACGTTGTTCGGTTTCGTGAAATTAACTCGGTACACGCTGTGAATTTCACTTTTCATGGTATTGATGTTCGCCCGTAGAACGATCGGATATTCGTCATCGCTGTGATCCTTCGGACGCGGGTAACGGGTGGATATCTCGCGTCTGAGATACTTCTCGACAGCTTCCAACTCGTAAGCACCGTCGGGAATAACAATCGTTTCATCGTCATCACCGAAATAAAATGTATTGTTATTGCAGCTAGAGCTAATGTTTGTAACCGTGTAATATGCTTCGAAATCCACCAAACCGAGTTCATACTCATCATCGGTCAGATTTATAGGCGGAAAGTACTTTGCCGATAATACGCTGCTTCCACCTGATAATGTAAACGTGAACGACATTCTATCGTCTCCCACGATTTCCGTTTCAGGGTAACGATAAAACGAAACTGAGTTCGATGCGGTACGAGGTATAGATTTATAATACCGTTTCACGTAGAAATTTCACGCACAATTGTCCGCACACGCTTTCATCAAAATTTTGAAATTGTTCATGATTGTACACGATTTTTACGTCTCTGCCGAAATATCGGATTAGTTCGGTCGGAGGTCGAAGATTTCCGAAGCTATCGAAGTACCTAACGTTTGATCTGCGTTTCACGTATGCAACCCAATGCGTTCCGGGTCCATCGCTGTCATCTAAATTTACTATAGCACATTCATTCAACCAGGGGGTTTCCGGTAGATCGTTACGCATAAACATACCTCGAAAGTGTGGTAATCGTTTGCATAGACTTTCCAATTGAATGTTAGTAGTTGCACCGAGACTGTTTAGGATTTTGCTGTTTAACGTTTTTTTTTTTTCATTCGACCACTTTTCCCGATTTTACCGCCTCGTTTATAGGGTGCTAAATACAGTCCGCGACCTTCCATCGCACGATTGTGTCGCCGTGCCTCTTCCAGCTGTTTTTTCGCGGCTTTCGCATCGTTCACTGCTTTCACTACGCCCGCGGTCCCACCAGTCAACGCTCCTATGGCGGATAATGCTGGCAATAGGAATGGTAGAAAACCACCGCGTTTAGCGGTAGCAAGTATACGCTGCTTGCGAACTGTTCGCTTCTTCTTCTTCTTGGTATTTGTAGCCATACGTTTTTTTAATCCCATTCCAAGCTTGGTTTTAGCTTTCATCGCGGCCCAAACGGCCGTAGCGGATGCCCGTTCGCCAAACGTTGCGTCCTTGGCAGTTATGCGCTGACGCGCTCGATCAGCTAAAACCGTATCAGCTGCGTGGCGTCCCTCAAGGTCCTTGCGTTCCGAGTATGCGATATCGTGCTCTCTACAGGCTGCGTCCAACGGATTTATCCCCTTGTCTCCTCGAGCCAATCGTTTCTTCAATCGTGTGCCAGGTCCGCAAAACTGATATCCGGGTATGTGTAGTTCAAACGGCAGAGCATCAATCGCACTGTTTACAAGTCCAGATCCTGTCCATGCATGCATATGCGACAGTTCCTTATCATTGGCGGAGGTCCGTCAATGTGCGTACGCTGATCCGGACGATTATAATGTATCAAACATCTACGATACGATTGAACCTCGGGATCGGCTTTTATGTGCGACGGTAACTTGCTCCACACGTAATGAATGTCTCGACAGTAATGTTTCAATAATATTACTTTCGGTATGTACTCCAATTCCTCTTTCGATAACTCGAGCAAGCTATAAGTATCGAATACTATGAACGGCATGTTCAGACTGATTCGGATTGCTGCAGATCATCGGTATAAATATCTTATTCTTTCGGAAAGAAGAAAAGGACATTGCTTATTGACTAAGGGAGGGAGGGAGATGCGACATGATCATCAATGTACATATACATGTTGCACTATCCCTTCCATCGGACAGAATGAAGTGAGTCATTGACGAAGAGAGACATGCGGTTTGTGAAACAACCTGTTAATATTCATGTAACCGTAAATCGAATGTTTGATGATGGCGACGAACAATCGCGAAAGCACGGTTCTCTATTGCCACGCAGTATACGCTGCGTGATATGCGGACCGTCAAATTGCGGCAAGACTAACGTTATGATCAGCCTGCTGGAGAGCCCGAACGGGTTACGATTTGAAAATGTCTACGTATATTCTAAATCGTTATGTCAACCTAAGTATCGATATTTAAGCGAACTGTTATCATCGGTGAACGATGTAGGATATTTCGCTTTCTCGGATAACATGGAAGTGATTTCACCTGTCGACGCTCGACCCAACTCTATATTCATATTCGATGATGTTGCGTGTGACGATCAAGACGCTATGAGAGAGTACTTTTCGATGGGTAGACATTCGCACATCGATTGTTTTTACTTGTCACAATCGTACGCTAGAATACCGAAACATTTGATTCGTGATAACGTTAACCTAATGATACTATTTCAACAGGATGCACCCAATTTACGTCACATATACCATGATCATGTAAATGTTGACATGACATTCGATATGTTTCACGAGTTGTGTGCAAAGTGTTGGCAGGCAAAATATGTATTCCTTGTTATAGACAAAGATAGCGGTCAAAATCGGGGTAGATATCGACGAGGATTTAACGAATTTGCTGTAATATCGTGAACGCATTCGCATGTTTAACATCGTTGGTGCAACATCGTACAACATGCAAACGATAAGAATGGGTAAACCGGTGGACGAACATGTTAAGAATGAGACGCTCGTTAAGGAGATAGCTAAGACCAGTGCTGCGATACGGAAGAAATATTTAACATTGAAGGTCGGAAAGATGGATGCTGACGCGGCATTGGAATCGAGCTTGCAACCGCTGGTGGACCCGTTGAAGCAGTTGGTTCAGAATACTGCGCCGTCACCACCACCACCATCATCATCATCATCATCATCACCTACACTGCAAACAACGTTTGATACATCGACATCGTCACCCACACGTTTGCAAGTTCCAACGTCCCCATCTAAGAAAAGGCTGCCGCTCAAACGAAAGGCAATGAAACGATTACGTCAAGAAAACGGAACACCAATGCATACGACACCGTTCCGAGCTGTACGTTCAAAAAAGGTATGCATCGATCCGCGAACGAGTTCAACGTCTATTGCACGTCAACTATGTAGGAATGATGACAACGACAACAACAACGACAACGACAACGACATCAGCAACATCAACAACCACTACAACAATGAAGACAACTTAACATCGGTACGTCATGGTGACGTATTGGAAACATCGGTTCGAGATGTTATTCAGAATCCTGAAATTCATCGTAAGGCAAACGCTTATCTGGCGGAAAACCTCGGCCCTCTGGCGCGCGAGTACTTACGTAATTTTTTCACTGACACATCGGGAATCATGGACAATGTATACGGTGTATATGTACACAATGATAGACTGATGCTCGGTAATTCAATATTCGACGTTGACAACGATGACTATGTTATTCTTAATGGAACACGATACAGGGGAACTCGCGATCTCTATGAATTGATATTCAAACGAATACCCGACGAAACGTTGTACAACGAGGCTGATAAGCGTGCATACCGGAGCATTTTAGTCTCGACGAATGCACATAAACGCAGTCATTCAACCTTGAAACCAATCTTGGGTAACAAGGGATACAAATATAAACATGTTATAGCACCGTTGTTCCCCAACATCGCTCGTCGAGGATACGGTCTTAAAAACAATGCAAACATTAATGAGCTACCGACAACCATGAACGTGACTGACAACGCGGTCGATTATGTTCATTGGAACGATCCCAACGAATTGGTAGATCGTCTCAGATTGCTGATTTCTTCGCAGACTGCCGGTCATACCGGACATGGTAACGAAATAGTCTCTATAATCGAGGAACTTCGCGAAGCTGGACTCATTCTACGTTAGCCTCTCATCGGTGATTGTACTATCGATACAAAATCATGTCAATCAATAAGTTCGGTGCACTATTAAAATCGGAGGAATCGAAAACAGACAAATTGTCTCCATCATTTTTATCATCTGTGAGAAATTACGTTCGCAATAACACACTGTGCTTGGACTGCGCGCGGGAGAAAGATAACACACATATCGGATCCTACGGAAGCGAGCGACTTAGCCACGCTCTCGTACATTGATAATGTTTTTAAGAAACATGATGAAAGAATGTTAAGAAATGCATTGTGTCTGAAAATGAATAGCAACGTGACATCGTACGATGCTACAATGCACGTTCTTAGTAATGTCGCGGAACCAATAAAAGATAATGACGTAGCAACAAAGGTATACGTGGACAAACTAGTCCGTGAAAGAGTCATGGAAAATGCAAATAACCTCACATCCAATCGAGGAACTCTTCAAACAAAAAAAATCGATGCGGTAAAGGAACAGTTGTTATCGAGCATCAAAAGTTCGCTGGATGAGATGCAGACTGACATTGACAAAAAGATTCAAATGCAGCAAAGTCACATGGATGCATTATTTCTTAAATTAAAGCAAATCATGGATGAGAAAATTATGACGCAACAGCGACAGATCGATGAAAACAGCAAATTCATACGGATGCCTTATTCCTTACTTTAAAGCACATCATGGATGAGAAAAAATTATGATGCAACAATGATAGATCGATGAAAATACCAATAGCGGCAATGATCCAAATGTGGTTAAACTTGAGACGCGAAGTGTTCATGTTTTGAAACGGTTAAGGAATATTGTCATAAATTGACTCGCCATTTGAACGATGCCGTGAAAACAATAAAAACTTACCATGCATACATGTTGTTTCGGCTACTGGAAAAAATATATATGTATTCTCGAGCGTGGTATGTCGATCAGTCGTTGGACATGGCACGATGGATTCGGAAGTAGAAATTGCTATTACGGAAGTCGAAGAGAAAGAAATCGAGGAAACGAGTGATCGACGTATGAGATGTTTAAACTGTTTTATGGGCATATTAACTGCACTTTTACAATTTTTACGAGATGAGCAAGGAAAAATTAAAATTGGTGGATGAATTGCATGCTCCGGCGAGACGTAACTTTCCACGCAGACGTGTAATCGTGCGTGGATTCGATGATTTATGGCAAGCCGACATCGTTGATGTTCGTCTGTATGCAAAAGTGAATAAAGGTCATCCATATATTCTCACAGTTATCGATGTGTGCAGCAAATATGCATGGGCAGTCCCTGTAAAGAGCAAAAATGGGCCCGACGTAACGAAAGCGTTTCTCGCGATACTACGAAAGGATGGAAGAACGCCCAGAAATTTGCAGACTGATATGGGAAAGGAATTTTACAACAAACACTTCCAAACCTGTATGACGAAACATAACGTTAATCATTACTCGACGTATAGCATCATGAAAGCTTCGGTGGTAGAGCGGTTCAATCGCACGTTGAAGAATGCAATGTGGAAATCGTTCTCTTTGAACGGAACGTACCGCTGGATCGATATTCTGTCCACGTTGATGATGAATTACAACAGACGAAAACATCGAACCATTGGCATGCGTCCTATCGACGTTACGGCTGCTAATGCGAACAAACTTATGGCTACGGTGTACAGCAATACGAAGATCGCTGGACCAGCAAAGTTTAATATTGGTGATAAAGTACGCGTGAGCAAGTTCAAACCCGTTTTCGACAAAGGATACACCCCAAACTGGTCGACGGAGGTGTTTGAAATCATGAATGTGCAGCGAACGAACCCTGTCACGTATCTGCTGAAGGTCTCGCGAGACGCACCCATCGCCGGAGGATTCTACGAACATGAGTTACATGGTACCGCACATCCGGATGTTCATCTAGTGGAGAAAGTGTTACGCAAGAAAGGAAATAAAATGTATGTAAAGTGGTTGGGATTCGATAATTCACACAACTCATGGATCGATAAAAGTGATGTAATTTGAGAATTTTTTTATTGAAATAAAAAATGTTTTCTTTCATATGTTACGTCAGGACTAGGTGTCACTCCTCGAGCTTACGGTAACGGTGCGGCTACGAATCGTTTCACAATAGTCTGACTTTTGCCCCCTTTTGAGTCAATGGTCAGACCAATTTACTCGGGACGGGGCTAGTTGTATTACGATTGAAAAGGTGATGATGTAGGTAAAGATAAATGGAGAAACAATGGCTGACTAATTTTTCCTGTATTTAATTATTTATTTCCGAAATTTGGACGCGGTGACGAAACTTATCCTTAAGGATGGTCGCCGGTATGGCCATTGGTGCTGCGGTACCGTCAGGTGCATGTAACTGAATGAATGAACCCGGGCTTATTTCGTCCAGGGTCTTCTCTACCTCAGACTCCTTTAATTTGTAGGATCCTATCTGGAGATTGATTAACGGTGTCTCATCTTCTGAATCCTCTATGTCCACTACATCCGGCGGTAGAGGGATGTCGGAGAGAGTCACTTCTCCCGTGGGTCGGACTTCTCGGATTTTACTCGCCGAATAATTATTTAAGGAGGACGCTAGTTTTTTTATATAATTTTGCGCTCTTCTAATCTTCCTCTTGTGAGGCTTGGATGTTTTTGAGACCGGCGGTGGTTGCGTAAGCGGAGTTTCTTTCTGGAGTTCTTCGCGGAAAATCCTTTGTTTTTCCCTCCAATTAATTTTTAGGGAAGGGTCCTCCTTAACCGCCTGGGCCCACTTCTTTCGCCAGCCTGACCGTGCGTTAGGTTTTCTCGCCACTGTGGATAGGAAGGTTTAATGATATATGATTTATTCGCCACACAACTACTCCTGGCCGTTTAAGAAGGTTCACCTGGAATCATATGATTCCCGGCAACTCGATCCCGGTATTTTCGTTGTGTAGGACAGTTGTTAATTAAGGATATTTAGGTATCTGGTTTTATCGGATAAATTTGGAGGTTCTATTGTAATTAGATAGGATTTTATAACTTATTCGCCTCAATGCTACTCCTGACCGTTTTAAGAAGGTTCACCTGGAATCATATGATTCCCGGCAACTCGATCCCGGTATTTTCGCTGTATAGGTCGGTTGTTATTTTGCAAGGATGGGTTTTTAGGATAGGTATTTGAGCTACTAAACCCTTCACCACGGATTAATTCAAAGTGTAACTCACTCTCGGTTGTAAAATCTGGTACAAGCTGATTTTGCTGTCTGAACTTCTTCTTTCGCACTGGTTTTCACTATATTTAAGCACTGAGTTTCGTGGAGACGTTACTGTTCACAATTCTGACACAGGAATGATGACATGTCGAAGGGCACCACGGTTATATACAAAAATTCGTGGTCTCCCACTACTTCGGTTTCTAACGTTTTCGGTTCAGACAATGCAGTCCTCTTCGTGCAATTCGACACCATCACCAAGGGAAAAATATTTGAAATAGCGTTAGACTTGCTTTAGGGCCTGCTGTTTATCATCCCTTTAAGTGTCCCCAAGCCAGCACATGGTCTGGTGCCGAATTTACATTTTCGCGGCACAAGGTCTGCATTGTCTACGGAGGAGTTTGTCATCTGGAAACTTTCTCTTCGAAAGACGTCGTGTTTATTGCGCTAAGAGTTTTGTTATTTCGAAGAGTTTTACTGATGCCATCTGCCAGTCTCGACCAGGGCAATCGAAATGTGCTTGTTTTAAGAAACGATTTATGATTTTTCGAAGTGTGTTTCCCTGGTCTCGAACTGACAAAGGACATCAAAACGTGGGGACGTAACACATACAATGTTTTCTCATCCTTATTTACACTCGTACCATTCACTCGCTTACATTTGGTTATAACAACATTAGTGTCATCGTTGTTGTCATTGTTGTCATTGTTGTCGTTGTTGTAGTTGTTGTCGTTGTTGTCGTTGTTGTCGTTGTTGTCGTTGTTGTCGTTGTTGTAGCTGTTGTCGTTGTAGTTGTTGTCGTTGTTACCGTTGTTGTAATTGTCATCATCGTCGTCGTCGTTGTTGTCGTCGTTTCTTTGAAGCTCATTAATGCTATAATGTCCCCAAGGTAGCGTGCTCGTCGATTTCGGTAATAGATACCTTTTCGTATAGTACGGACTAAGAGCTAGTTTATTTTCACTCATGGTGTACACGGTATGTTGCACTGATTTTATCCGCTTCTGGCAAACAACTTTTTCTACATAATTATTGAGGCATTTTATATAATCATCGAATTCGATACTTTTTAGAGTAACATTTCTTTTTACACCTTTTGCTTTTCGCGTGCATCCATCTGTACCATGTACACGTGTAGCATAAACTTTCGCTCTCAAGCCTACGAATTCTGTCATTATAGCACCATTATTCTCATCCTTCATTAGTCCCGGTACCTTTTTATTCATTCGCGGAATACCGTATGGGTTATCAATCGGATAATCGCTTGTGTCAAATCGGCCGATATCCCGTTTCATTATGTGATACACATGCTCGCACGCGATCTCATAGATTAAACTATCGGTATCGGTGTATAACATTTTACAACGATTACTAAATTCAGGCAACATATAATCATAATGAAAACTATACAGGCATACTTTAGATATATCTAGAATACATGCACCTGCATATATAGGTTTCGTAAATTTTATCTGTAATTTTCGTAATTCTATAGCCATAAGATTTTCCGAAAAAATGCTACGGCTATGAAAATTTGGTTTTGATATGTACGCTTCCAAACCGTACCTCCCGTCCCACTTTGTAATCAACTTTACGTCTACATGATTTCTAACATTTTCCATCGTCTTTCCGAAAACTGCATTATTCATGAGTTTAAACAAATTTTTGGAAAATTCATTGGTAGCATGCATGCGTAATCGGGTATTCAGATCTATATATCCACCTAGCCATTTACACTGATGAAACTGTAAAACGCGATGTATCTTGGTTAACTTTAAACCGTGTTTAAGACATTGTTGCAAATACATGTAATGTATGATGTATCGCTCTTTATCGCGAACCGTTGCCAATAACTTTCTGTCAGGTTTCGCGGAATGAGTCGGGCAAAACGGTAGGTCCGCGTGCATATCGTGCAGAGTGCAATCATATTCTAAATCTACTTCTAGCATATATCCCATGGGTGCATCGCTGGTAACGGAATTCACGTCGAACCCAGCGGTCTCTTGTTCGTCTAACCATCGAAATCCTCCATATGGCAAAGGCTGGGACATTGCCCAACCATACAAATTATTTACATCGAAATACATTAAATATGTGGAGACTTTGGATGGATCGTACGATGGCAAGTACTTGTTGTTCGCGCGGGTATATCTGTGCGAACATTGGCTGAGACCGCCGCGAACTCCGCGTTCAAAGAACAACAGCATATCAATGTCCGTCAATAACTCCAGTTCGATATCGGTATGTTTCAACATTGCGTCCCACGTGAAACCAGGCAGTGTGTAGTAATGCGCGGGATCCAAATAATAGTTCGCGATGCAATCGGTGCGGAAATTTTCAAAAATGTCGGCTAACAACAATATGTCCACCTTCAAGTATAGATCACTGTATTCTCCCAATGTTTTTATGTTGAAACGTGACCAAACGGTACATGCGTGCTGATAGTTCGACTCGGATATATGTTCATCGTACAACTTACTATAGAACATGTCACGTGGCGGTATGCATGAATCTGCCAATTTTGAGTACGAGTCTACGTAATCATACGGAAATACACCTTTACGCGTGAGAAGCTTAAAGTCGTCAATGGCAAGATGTTTGTATTCGTTTCGTAGAATCTGTAATTTATCGTCCGTCAGATAGGATGCCAACTTATCGAGGCCTGAATTTAAAAATTTAAAAGAATCAATGAAACGAAACTGTAACGGTACGTCCCTTGGCTGACTGACCCGCAGCGTTTTTAAAGGAACGAGCCTTTACTTTTTAAGAGTTCGGAGCAGGTGGTTTTAAGAATTGGAAAGATTTTGCACGCACACACTCTCGGTTTATTTCGAGTCGTCTTAAAGTCTATATATACATGTCCTTATCCTACCTATGCTATCACGCATTCGTCCGTTCTTGTTACTCTTATACTCGACCCGCCGTCGGTAATCCGTCACGCTCGATGCTCACTCACACTTACACGCCTTTATATACACGCACTGCTCACGCCTTTGCACACACTGACAGATAGAATCGTACATTATCCGTACCTATGAACAGGTGTTAGAATTTCACACCTTTTTATATAATTCTGATTATTCTCAAATTGGCTTAACTTCTTGTCAAGTGTTCTGGCTTTGTGAGGACAGGATTCTGCTGAGTGCAGAGTAGACGGAAGACGAGATCGGGGCTTGGCTATGAATGTCCAGCCGCTACTCTTTTTTAGAACGGTATGGTTTTTCTTTTGGACAATGGAACTCTCGAGATCGATAGTCCACGCCTAAGCGGCGAGGGGTTACGCCTGTCGAGAGGAAGGTGTTCTCCTTAAGATAGTCTCAGCCTAAGCGGCTGAGGGTTACTCCTCGGAGTGTAGGTAGGAATCACACTTAAGATAGTCACGACCTAAGCGGTCGTGGGTTACTCCTCGTGTTTTTAAGGTATAGGTAAGATTTTGGTTCACCAGCATTCACTCTCTCCCTCTCAATCTTCCACTCCTCCTGTGCTATCTTATATGCTATTATTTACAACAATTTACACGCGTTTCCTTTAAAAAGAAAGCTCTATACATCTGCATATTCTTTAATACTGATATAACTTGCGAAGATTTCGACATATAATAGAAAATTATCATATATCTATAATCGGTCACAAGGATTTGAATTCGTAATTCAGAGAGATCATGCATAAGCGTTCTTCAATACATGAGAGATCGTTTAGAAGCGATTTGTTAGAAAATTTTATAAGAAGTCACATTCGATACGCAAGTGACAAGACAATCCGCAAATTTTATTCATAAGTGATCTGCGCTCCGTTGCGCCGCTTCTTAAATACCCGATCGTTCGATCGCCTGATCCAATCACTCAGTTCTTATTTCGAATCCGACGAATCCCGTCTTTTGGGGTTTTTCATTCGTATCGTTATTACGTAACGCATCGGATGATTCACGCATACATAGATCAATCACTCACCCATACTCGCTCTAACAGAGGTACGCAATCTCGGCAGGGGTTGTCAGCGTGGGGCTACCGTCTCATTGCCCCCCCAGGTCGGGCACTCCTTGAAGACCTTCAGTGTGGCCGACCTCCTTTGGCCGCTTGTTCCGCTGGACCTCTGTTTCCGTTATGGTGACTGCTACCCTCGTATTCTCGTGCGTTGTCTCTGCGACTCTCTCTCTCGTACGGTGTCTCGGCGGATGTGTCTCTCGTACTCTCGTGCGTTGTCTCTGCGAACGTCTCTCGTTCGTTGTCTCTGCAAATTGTCGCGGGCCAAGCCCGTTTTTCGCCGCTGCTCCCCTGCAGCACCTTTCGCCGCTGCCCATCTGCAGCACTTTCGCCGCGGCCCCGTCCACCGCCCTCTTCTCGCGGATCGCCATTACTTTTTTTTTTTTTTTTTTTCCGCGGCCCCGTCCACCGCACATTTATCGCGGATCGCACTCACTTTTTTTTTTTTTTTTTACCCTTCTTTTTCGCCGTGGTCACACGCCACACTTTACACGACTAATTTTTGATGGCGCTTACACCACCAGACATCATCCTGGCAGTTTTCTAGCCACCACGTTCTTAGATTTAAGGGGTTAGGCCACTCTAGAGACCGAAAAATTAGCCATTTTTAGGATTTTTTTTCCAGAAGTACTACAAAATAAATCGGGATTCCAATAAATAGTATTTATTATACATATCAATGACTATATACAGTAATTTTTTTATGGCGATTAATTTCAAAATGGCGGCTGTACCAGTAGTTTTGTAATGACGTCTCCGTTGTTTCAGGGTCCACGCACGGACAAATCAGCTCCTGTAATTTCATAATTATAAAAAACCAATTTTGTTTTGTTATTCTATATAATACCTGCTTTATCAGTACGTAGGATTTTTTCGATATATTAGTTTTTGGCCAAATGGCGCACTTCTAAAGTGGAAAATGAATAATTGGCCTAAAAAATCATCACTTAATTGCTAATAACAAATGAACTATGCAATGTATCAAAAAAATCCTACGTACTGCCGTGGACAATGTATTTTTCGAGATATGTTCAAAATTTCAAGTGAATCGGTTGAAAATTGTCTGAGTTATGTTGCCGTTAAACTTAAAAAACGTGGTTTTGAGATATACGCGTTTGAAGTTTTCAGTAGTAGAAAATCATGAATAATTTTGCAATACCTTTAATCTGCGATGCCTGCACCATACAATTGGCCTTCCAGATTATCGTCCTGCTCTTGCTTTTCTTTTCTTCTCGATCTTGAAGAGATTCTTGCCTCTTTTGCCCGTTCAGACAGCGATCTCTCCGCATGCTTTATGCGCTGTCTATCAATTTCCAGGCACATTTCATAGCTGTTCGGGCCGATTTCCAAGCCCATTGCCTGAATTATGTGCAGAATTGAAGAGAACCCATCATTATATATGCAAATTGCAATTTCCGTAGCCACATCTAAAACTGTTTTTCCACTCGAAGTGGATTTCGGAGCCAATGCCCACACAGTCGAATTGAAGCTTTCGTTCCTATTCTGCGTGTAACCGCCGATGCAACGAGTTAGAAGACTTTCATTGGTCAGTTCTTCGTACACTGGTTTGATAGCTTCATACACTTCAATTGAAAGAGCTGGCTTATGTTTATAATCAGCCAAAGTATTCGTAGCTTTAGCTCGTTGCCATGAGCACCATGAATCCTCTCCAACAGGACATTTGTCGTGCTGTGGTTTGTCGTCAGTTGATAGTTTATGATTCAGTGTAGCCCATATACTGCTTCTCATATTCTCAACTGAATCACTATTCCTACGAATTGCTAGTCCATAATAAATAGATAGCTCGTCTATAAGTTTTCCAGTTAATTTGCCCCTTCCACCGAGACCTGTAATTTTCTTTTTCAAATTACGAAGTCGGGTGCCCATTCGTTTTTGCACGTGATCTATACATTCTTTCTTGAATACTGTGATATCCCCATACGGCTTAGCATCTGTAATGCCTTTGAAAGTTTTTGAATCACCGTCACCAATGTAATGAGTGTATTTGACTTCGTGCAAAGTTTCAGAGCGCCGAAACATCTCAACCACTGCGTCGACTTCCATTTTTCCTGCCGATCCATCATGATTTACACCGCATTCTTCTTTATGATTTTCTGCCCACTCCTCATATTCTTCGGTATCTTCTTTTTTAGCCCAATACTCACACGCCTTACAGTATTTTGATTTCACTACACAATCAACGATTTTTCCACTGAAACTGCCAATAAGAGTCACTAACCCGTACAATGACGTAAACCCACGTTTTCTCCACGAACCATCGCCGGATACTATAATTCCATTTTCTCCGTTTTCAATAGAAATGGCTTTCTCTTCTTTAGCAGCTCTCATCATACTGCTCTTGGATACTAGATCGGTTGCAGTGGACATTCTTTTGACAACCTTATCGTAGAATGAGTGAAAGGTACACTGAGGCAATTCCATGAATGCACAGAATTTTCTAATTCCGTGCCAACCAACTCCAAGCAATCGCATAGCAAGTACGATTCTACGGTTTATTTCATAGCCTTTGCCAACAAATGGACAACTCGGTATCTCTGTTTTGTCACAATTCTCACAGGACACCACTAGTTTGAATCCCAAACCGCGCTTGCCACTTTCAGTGAATTTCACTTCCGATTGGCATATCTTACAAACGACAACGTTCGAAATAGCCGAAAATACTGAAATAAAGTTTATAATACGATAACCCAACGCCGGATTCACTTCGATATCATACAGATTTTCTGATTCCCTCAATTTTTTTGACGATGTACTGGCATTCAAGTCATCTGGTGCTTCTAACTCGTGGCGATTCAATGGTCTTCTTCGAGATGCTTTTGGTCTCTTGCTATCACCAGATGCTGTTCCGTCTGCTTTCTTCCCTCGGTACACTACTTTATCACTCATTGTAAAAATACACAGAGGAAAAAAATGAAATTTCACAGTCTTGTCACTGACTTCTGTTCGCTTATTCCAGTGTCTTTGCGTCTGGACTATGTATCGCGTATTTATTTCTGAGTAAAATCGGTGTAAAATCTGATTCGCGTGGCAAAAATCGCTTCTTATATAGAGTTTAATTTTCCCTCTCTTGGGGGTGTAAGGCCCAGAGCGGAGGGTTGAAAGATTCTTATTGGAGGAATCTTAGTGCAGAACTCCACCCTCGTGGGGTCCCAAGAGAGGGAAATGTTTCTTCAAATTACCTTATTTGGTAATGTTTTTTGGCCACCGTGATGTCGCCGGAAAAGTCCCGTTAGCCAGGTATGGTCGACGGTATGACCAGGTATTTGCGCCTTTTACAACCCGATGTTTTGGCGACCAGATGTTTTACAACCTTGTTTTTCCTCGCTCGACTAGTTTTTCCTAGAAAGTTGTAAAACATCTGGCCCTTGCAGTTTTCGCAGAAGTTGCAAATGAATTTGCCCCTATGGTCGCTACGAGACAATAGCACGAAAATTGTCCATCGATAAACATGAGCGTTTGTCTCTAACTGTACCTAAATGACTGAAAGAGACCTTCGACAAGTCTAAACTTGTTTAGACTAGTCGAAACGAAAAATGATTTCAATAACATGTGCCGTGTACCTGCTCCGATACCCTACCGTACTTTCCCTCGAGCGCTCACAAAAGGAGTCCAGGCGGCCTCGTACAAAAATTCGAAAACCGAGTATTTAGAAAATTTTCTCGACCATAATCTTTTGGGACATCATTTTTGAGGTCTTAAGGGACAATTTAAAAGAAAAAAAAAAAAAATGATTTTTCGAAAATTCTAGAGTGGCCTAACCCCTTAACGGAATGTGGTGGTTCCATTCGAGGTGTACGTTCACCTCTTCTCGTCCTCCTCGCCTTCCATACCAGTCTAAGGTTCCTCGCCGGTTGATGGTCCCATGGAAAAATAGTCTCATTTGCCGGGAACTCCAGTTTTGCTCTGGCTCGACCTTCCAGAGGCGGCAGTGAATGGCTCGTACCTCTGTTTGTGCAAGATATAGGGGCACAGTATACACGTCCCGTACCGCGTGATCCTCCACCAGTCCTGTGTCCTTTTTCTGGATCCGTAACTCTCCGTGGAGAATATCGACTATTTTCCCCATCTCGTACTTCATCATCCCGTCTTGTCTCTTGGGGGTGGCGACGATGACCCCACTGTGGATTTCGGATGGTTTGATCCACCATACTCGTTTCCCATCTCGGTTTATTAGACGAGTCAATTCTGTCCCGTTTTGGCTCATTTCTTCCTCTTCCGCACACCATCGTACCCAGAAGTCACTGGGATTCGTTGCCGCGGTGACCCGGACCCTCTTATCCTTATAATAGGTTGGCATCGTGATGTATCGTCTTGTTTTCTGCTCGGAATCTACTGTGCTAGGAATCTACTGTGCCGGAGCGCGGTCTCGTTGCCTATTTATAGATCCTCGAATACTGATGTCCCCTCTTTGATCTTCGTCCATTCTTACAGGTCCTGATTGGCCCATGTTCCTTGAAGACGCGTGCTGGCCTCTTTCGCGCCCTCTTCGGCTCCGCGGGACTCTCGCGGAACTCGTCGTGAATTTGAATTCTCGAAAATTACCGTTCGTCCTTGGCTTTGATCTCCATCCATTTTTCCAAGAATTCCATCATTATCAGATAGTTTCTTCGCGGCCAGATGTGTGGGCGCCACTCTTGATCCTCGCGGAGGCGCTTTTGCTTCTTCTTCTCCCCTTCCAGTAGCGACTTTCGGTAGTTCCGTGCCCATTCCTGCTGTTTTATGGAGGGCTTCTCTATTTTCCGGATCCGCAGTGTCGTGGGCGTCGTTTGCACCTCTTTCCCCTTTTTGCATATTCTCTTCATCTTGCATTGGCTCGCCCGTCCTTGAACGCATCTCTCTTTCCCTTCTTTCCATAGATCTTTCGCGGCTAATAAGCGACCCTGGATCCTCTTTGGTTCCCACGTACCGGTCAGTCCCGTCTGTGTACCGATGGTGCGGGTGAAATCCTCTTCTTTCACCTGAATTCCGACAGTCTTCGATTCGCTCATTTTGAATTAATTTCGAGAAATTATAATTTCGCGAATTCTGCTCGT
The DNA here is from genome assembly GCA_917499265.3 of Mimumesa dahlbomi. Taxonomy (NCBI): domain Eukaryota; kingdom Metazoa; phylum Arthropoda; class Insecta; order Hymenoptera; family Crabronidae; genus Mimumesa; species Mimumesa dahlbomi. The sequence goes on from OU824124.1 coordinate 11,501,997, forward strand.
TGATCGATCGCCGAATTTGCTTGTCGGTGTTTACTGTCAGCGGATTAATCGGTTGATTGACTCGAGCGCTTTTGTCTATGCTCGCGTGATCGGAATCATCATGCGTGACCGGTAAATAATATCGGCGTAAATTCGACGTATGGAACATACCACGTTCCTTAATTCGATCTAAATTTTCTAAAATATATGTGGCGTTCGAGATCTTTTTCTTTATTCTGTATGGTCCCTCATATACATATTGCAAAGAATTTAGCTAATTTTTTATTCAATGCATTTGAGACATTGCATGCCTTGACCAATACCAAATCGCCTTCATTGAACGTGGTCAACTTATGTCGTTCGTCGAATCTTTTAGCACGTCTTTTGCCTTTTCTTATAATTCTATCCCTTGCGAGGCGAAGTTTTTCTTCTAGTGCTTCTTCTTCCTTGTCATTCTTTTTCAATTTCAGCCAGGTTTTCCAGATTCGTAAAGGCCTTACACCGAATTGCAATTCGACCGGGGTATATTCAGTGGTATCATGGTATACCTCATTCATAATGTCCTGTATAATGCCCACCCACGTCATCCAGTTCGTGTGTTTTTCTCCCACGAACGTTCTAAAGAATCGTCCCAATTCCCGATTTACTCTTTCTACGATGTTCCCCTGCGGATGACGAATTGATGAGAACACAGCCTCAATATCTTCCTCCTGTAGCTTTTTTAACCATTTTTGGGCGGTGAACTGCGTACCATGGTCGAACTGTAGTCGCTTCGGCTTTCCTATGTTCGGAATATAATGCGTGAAGATTTTATTCACCGTTGCTGCCGTCGTCGCCTTTTTCATAGGGTATAGTACGACATATTTCGAGAATGCGTCTATCGTGACCAGTATGTGCTTGCATCCACCTTTTGATGTGGGCAGTGGTCCAAAATAATCGATGGATACCAGATCGCCGGGTTTTTCGGGTACGATTGTCTGCATAGCTGCGTAACTTGCTTGGTTCGTTACTTTGTTCCTTTGACAGGAATCACAAGTTGTCAAGATCTGCTTCGTCTTTTTCAAGAATTTTGGATAGCAAAATTCTTCGGCTAATAATCTAAAGACTTTCTTTGGACCGATATGACCGTGTAATTCATGGATCTCCTGGATTAAAAGACCGACCAGACCGCTGGGCAAACAAATCTTCCAAGTTCCCTTCCGATCCTTCTTTTTCAGATACCCGTCTTCTATTTTATATGTCATTTTATCGGCGTTTCCCTTTTTAGTATCGTTTTCTTCTATCCGCGTCAATATCTCCTTAAGACGAAGGTCATCCTTTTGAATTTCTCGTAGTTGGCGCATCTTCTTCGTGACGTCTCGATTCGGCTTTCGTGCTAGTATTGTGTACATACAGATGCCCCTGGTAGTATCGTTTTCTTCTATAGGGTCCTGTGACGTCATACGGCTTAGTACGGCTACGTTATTCTTATTTCCCGGGCAATGTTCAATTTCCAAGTCATAGTCCTGGATGGACAGGATCCAGCGGGTCAGCCTTGCATTTGTAAATGGGCACGTCTGTATGTACGTTAACGCCTTGTGGTCAGTTAGAATTCGGACCTTAGCACCTAGAACATACGATCTAAATTTTTCCAATGCCCACACGATCGCAAGCATTTCTTTTTCGGTCGTGAAATAATTCAACTCTGCTCCTCGCAACTTCCGACTAGCAAATGTCACCGCATGCAGCTCTTCGTTATCATCTCGCTGTCCTAAGGTAGCACCTAGCGCATAATCGCTAGCATCCGTATGAAGAATGTACTCCTTGTTTACGTCGGGATGTTTTAGGATGATCGTATCTTTGAATAGCTTTTTCACCTTTTCAAATGCTTTTTCCTTGTCCTCATCCCATCTCCATTTGGATTCCTTTTTCAAGAGTTCTAGTAGTGGCACCGTTGCGGTAGCGTGTAGGCGTGTGAATTTCGTATAGAAGTTCACCAACCCTAAGAAACCTCTCAATTGCTTCTGGTTTCGTGGTGCCGGAAAATTTTTTATTTCTAATATGCGATCAGGCAATGGTTTAATTCCTTCCGTGGTTAATATGTGACCCAAAAACCTTACTTCTTTTTGGAAAAAATGTGACTTTTTAAAGTTTATAGTCATTCCACTTTGTCTGAATCGTTCAAAGAGTTTCCTTAGATGGTCTAGATGTTCTGGTTCGTTCCTGGAGATGCATAACAAGTCGTCGACGAAATTTATAATATTATGTCCCATATCGTGGAGAACAAAATCTAGCCCTCTGATAAGGCTTGCGCTACTAGTTTTTAGACCGAACGGGGTAACGGTGAATTCATAACATTTTCCCTCGTGCAAAAATGCCGTGTATTTTCTGGATTCCGGTGTTACTGGAATTTGCCAGAAACTACTCGTCAGATCTAAATTACTCATAATTTTTGCGTTTGTGCATCGCTGGAATAACTCCTCGATGTTTTGCGGCCTTTCCCTGTCCTCCTCCAATATCTTATTTAGACCTCTTGCATCTAAACATAGCCGAATCGATCCATCCTTTTTTACTACTGTCACCATTGGGTTGATCCACGGACTATTAGATCTTTGTATTACGCCGTGTTGCAGCATTCGTTCTATTTCTTCCCGTACTGCCTCTCTTCTTGCCATGGGTATCGGATACGATCTCGCGCAGAAAGGTGTTGTTGTGTTTACCTTTAGTGAATGGTAATACGCCGATATTCTTCCTGGTTTTTTCCGGAAGATGTCACGATATTCCTTGATCATTAGTCGGAATTCCCTCCTTCGTCCCTCAGAGAGTTCGCTACTTTCCAAAATTTTTTCTTTTACCTCCTCCTCTGTCAACTCTTCCTCCTCTTTTCTCGTCCACATACTCTCCCTTCTTTCATCTCCGGGTTTTGAATTTCCTCCTACGCAAGCTCCCATGCATTCGACCTCTGCCCCCCCATTCTCTCCCGTTTTCTCGCCTTCTTCTACTACACTCCTTCGGACCTGTCTCTCTGCATGATCTCTACCTGATTCTACCCTCCATCTCCTTATCATAACCCGTTTCCTTCATGTTTCTCTCTACCTTCTCCTCGTGGACGCTACTTTTAACCAACTCTTGCTGCTCCTCTACTTCCTTGACCTTGGATAGCGATTCCTCATCTTCTGGCATCCCTAATTCTCCGACTAATTGGATCCTATGACTTTCTTTTTCTACCGATTCCCATTTCACGACCACTACTTCGCCTTTCCTATCGCCGTTCCTCACCTTGACCTGCTCCTGTTCCATTTCAATTACCGCCTGTACCTTCCGCATCAAATCCATCCCAATTATACATCTTCGCGTTAATTTCGGGACCACAATGATGTTTTGAGCGGACGCTACCCCTCCGATCTTTATTTTCGCCAAAAACTGTATTTTTAGTTTCCCTGATGCCTTTCCCGTCGCGCCGATCACCCTTATTCCGACCATCGGTAATGTAGGATAATTTTCGAACCGATTCACGTTTTCCTGATAGAACTCTTCCGATACGCATGTTACCTCGCTTCCTGTATCTAAGAGCGCCTCTACTGTCTTGTCCTCGATTTCTACCGTTATAATCGGACAGCCTTTTCTTTCCCTTTTTTCATTAGTCTTATCTTTCTCCCTTAAATAGTCCCTTGGAGATTCGAACGTGACGTTATCTATCCGTTTTTGTTTGCGCGGCCGTTCCGTTGTGCATTTCCGGGATGCTGTTGGTCGTTCATCCCTTTTTCGATGCACAACGTTTATTCGTTTCCCGGTTCTCGCTTGCTTTCCTTCCTTGGCGCTTCCACCGACAGATTGCTCGCGAGATTTCGTCGATCGGGAGGTTCCGGTAGCATACGGATAGCATTCACCTGTGCTGGTCTCGTAGCGTATATCCCTCGTGCCGGATGTGCTTGCAGCCCCCCCCCCCCCCCCCGATTCTGTGGACCTTGCCCTTTTGGATTCGACCGACGGTTCAAAGGCGGGGCGTTGTCGCGTCGATCGAGTATGACTAGTAGGCGTCTGCATGTGCATACCTCTTGGTCTATTATCTTATCGCGCGTTGCTTCGTCAAAATGCCGGGCGAGTGCGTCAACAATATTTTCTTCGGCCAGAGGTGGCGTTAGATCCATTACATTGCTAATGACGCGGGTCGCATATTCTACCCGGGTTTCCCTCCCTCCTTCGTAATAGTGGCCTCCGAGTAGATTCCGATGTATCCGTGCTTGGACATTCTTGTTCCAATATCTACTTATAAACTCGTGTCGGAACTCCGCGAATGTCACCGCTCCTATCCTCAAGGTATGCCACCATACTTTGGCCATACCGGAAAGGCATTGATTCACGGAGACTCCTACATCTCCCCGTTGACCATGCGTTTCACGGCAGTATGTCTCCATATCCCGCAGAAACTGCATTGGAGGGATGTGGTCCGTGCCATCGAAAATCGGCATGATTAGCTGAGGCGTCCTTGCTTTCGCTGGTGTTGCGTTACTTACTCCCCCTACTCCTTGGACCCATACGTCCTCTATTTCAGTCAATCTTTTATCGTGCTGTTGCATTTTCAGCTGTGTTTCGCCTAGATTCTCCGTGATTGACTTCGTATCTGTGTCGAGCCTTTTTATGTGGTCTTCTTGCTCGTTGACCCTGTCTGCCATTACTCCTAACCCCCTTTCCACAATCCTTCCGACCTTCACAATTTGTGATTTTACTTGCATATTGTTTTCCCTTCGATATTGTTCCCATTGCGCCGTTATTTCTTCGCGAAGAGACTTCGTGGCTCCTGTCACCATCGCTGTCGTCTCTTCTTTTGATTCTTTTATCGTCTCTTCCAAGAATCGATGTTCCCCTGCGCACTCCTTCCTCAGCTCATTGGTCTCTCTTGACACACATATCCGCACCTTCTCGTCTGTTTCTTTCTGCAATTTCGGGACCAGCGCGTCTAATGTTAGCTGTAATGCCCTTATTGCAGATCTTAGATCATCGGAGGATGTATTTCCCGATGACCGTTCCTGGTGGCGAATAATGACAGGCTCCGATATGTTACCCATGGCAGCATCTACCTCTTCTTCCTCAATTGGTGATATTATTCTCCTTGCCCATCTCCTGTGGGTCGGCGCTGCTTCTACGTGGAGGTGACCCTCTACCTCCTCCAGTTCGTCTCTGATGCTTTGTTCATCTCCACTTTCCGCCGGTACCACTCGCGTCAACGACCACCGATCGGTGGCGGTTATGTCATACGACGTATCATCCCCGTCGATTCCCGAATCTCGCGTACGGCACTCGCGTGTTTTGTCCATTGTCACTTATGTTCTCTTTCCTTTCTTTATCACACACCTGCCCCACGTTGGGCGCCAATTGTAACGGTACGTCCCTTGGCTGACTGACCCGCAGCGTTTTTAAAGGAACGAGCCTTTACTTTTTAAGAGTTCGGAGCAGGTGGTTTTAAGAATTGGAAAGATTTTGCACGCACACACTCTCGGTTTATTTCGAGTCGTCTTAAAGTCTATATATACATGTCCTTATCCTACCTATGCTATCACGCATTCGTCCGTTCTTGTTACTCTTATATTCGACCCGCCGTCGGTAATCCGTCACGCTCGATGCTCACTCACACTTACACGCCTTTATATACACTCACTGCTCACGCCTTTGCACACACTGACAGATAGAATCGTACATTATCAGTACCTATGAACAGGTGTTAGAATTTCACACCTTTTTATATAATTCTGATTATTCTCAAATTGGCTTAACTTCTTGTCAAGTGTTCTGGCTTTGTGAGGACAGGATTCTGCTGAGTGCAGAGTAGACGGAAGACGAGATCGGGGCTTGGCTATGAATGTCCAGCCGCTACTCTTTTTTAGAACGGTATGGTTTTTCTTTTGGACAATGGAACTCTCGAGATCGATAGTCCACGCCTAAGCGGCGAGGGGTTACGCCTGTCGAGAGGAAGGTGTTCTCCTTAAGATAGTCTCAGCCTAAGCGGCTGAGGGTTACTCCTCGGAGTGTAGGTAGGAATCACACTTAAGATAGTCACGACCTAAGCGGTCGTGGGTTACTCCTCGTGTTTTTAAGGTATAGGTAAGATTTTGGTTCACCAGCATTCACTCTCTCCCTCTCAATCTTCCACTCCTCCTGTGTTATCTTATATGCTATTATTTACAACAATTTACGCGCGTTTCCTTTAAAAAGAAAGCTCTATACATCTGCATATTCTTTAATACTGATATACCTTGCGAAGATTTCGACATATAATAGAAAATTATCATATACAGTCGGGGACAAAATTAAGTGGACAGTTGCTCGAACTGGGTAAAGATGAAGTTTAATCGAATTAATGTAATTGTTATGGACTTGAGTTTTATTTATTACATATCCCTGTAATATGTACATTATTTAGTGAAAAATTGAAGGTCATATTTGCAACATTGTCTAAACACACCGTACTTAACGAAATTTAGAGCTATTTCGCAGGGGACAAAAATAAGTGGACACTTTGTTACAATGTTATTGTGTGGCAAGAGATGTTTATAAATTTTAGGGAGGGGTCACATTTATAAACAGTGAGCCCAAATAAAGTTATCAGTACCAACTGAACCTTCATACGAGTAAAAATATTTCTGAAAACAGTGCAAAATGCCGAAAACGGTAGAAATTTCGAATCAAATTCGACAGTTAATCGTTTCTGACTGTAGTAAAAATTTAAGTTACCGTGTAATAGCTCAGAAGTACAAGGTATCTAAAAGTGCTGTTGAAAAAATATATAACAAATATTTGGTTCATAACACAGAAAAAACTTAACTGGCCGCGGACGCAAACGTTATACAACAATCCAAGAAGACCGTCGAATTGTACGGAAGAGCCGGCAGGATCCAGCAGCTTCATCCCGAAGTATTAAAGAAGCTGTAGAATTAACAGTTTCAATGAAAACAATAAAACGAAGACTGCACGAAGCTGGATTACGATGCTGCAAGTCTAGGCGTAAGCCACACATTAATAAAACTAATATGCGAAAACGTTTAGCGTTTGCAAAATAATATTTGAAAATGCCTCTAGCGTTTTGGCAAAATATAGTTTGGAGTGACGAAAGTAAATTTGAATTGCGGCAATTGAAAAAGAAGCATCAAGTGTGGAGAAAAAAAAATGAAACGTACAAAAAACCATTCGTAACACCCACAGTGAAATTCGGCGGAGGATCACTAATGGTGTAGGGTGCTTTTCGTGGCATGGAGTTGGAACATTAGCTCAAATTGATGGAATAATGAACACAGACAAGTACATTGATATTCTGAGCGAAAATTTAGAAGAAGCAGTTGTAAAAATGGGTTGCGACGACGAATTTGTCTTCCAACAAGACAATGATCCCAAACATACTGCTAAAAAAGCTAAGCAATTTTTTGAGGAATCCAATATAAAAGTACTTGAATGGCCGGCCCAAAGCCCCGACTTGAATCCAATTGAAAATTTATGTAGTTTACTAGTCACAAAAGTTGCATTGGACGAGCGAAATGAAAAGGATGATTTTTTCAAACGCTTACAGTTCGAATTCGAAAATGTTAGTAAAGATTATATAGAAAATTTAATAAAAAGTATTCCCCGTCGTCTGGAAGCAGTAATTGAAGCAAAAGGCGGCAATACGAAATATTAATTACGTTGTGTATTTAATTTATTACGTATTGTATTAAGTGTCCACTTATTTTTGTCCCTTGCGAAATAGCTCTAAATTTAGTTAAGTGCGGCGTATTTACATAATGTTGCAAATATGACCTTTATTTTTTCGCTAAATAATGTACATACCATAGGAATATGTAATAAATAAAACTGAAGTCCATAACAATTACATTAATTCGATTAAACTTCATCTTTACCCAGTTCGAGCAACTGTCCACTTAATTTTGTCCCCGACTGTATCTATAATCGGTCACAAGGATTTGAATTCGTAATTCAGAGAGATCATGCATAAGCGTTCTTCAATACATGAGAGATCGTTTAGAAGCGATTTGTTAGAAAATTTTATAAGAAGTCACATTCGATACGCAAGTGACAAGACAATCCGCAAATTTTATTCATAAGTGATCTGCGCTCCGTTGCGCCGCTTCTTAAATACCCGATCGTTCGATCGCCTGATCCAATCATTCAGTTCTTATTTCGAATCCGACGAATCCCGTCTTTTGGGGTTTTTCATTCGTATCGTTATTACGTAACGCATCGGATGATTCACGCATACATAGATCAATCACTCACCCATACTCGCTCTAACAGAGGTACGCAATCTCGGCAGGGGTTGTCAGCGTGGGGCTACCGTCTCAAAACTTTATGTCTTTCGTTCGATAATTTGATTCCAATGGTGTCATATGTTTAGTAAAAGATATGTATTTTTCTTTCGTTATTGGTAACAGATCGACATGACCAGGGTACATGTTAGCGATCTCTTTGATTATAAAATGGGCATCGTATCCCGATAAATTATGAAACACTACCGGTACAACGTATGAATTTTGATAATTTAAATTGCACGAGTCGTGCGCGGCTCCTCTATAGTCACCTGTGAAATGACAATGATCGCGAACCTTCGTATCTGCAGCATTGATCGATTTTTCACAAATATGACATATGGTTGCTTGCCGATAATGCGATATTTGCTCTGTCGTCATTGGTTTCATGGGGACAACTTTGTCGAATATACACTTCAATCGTCTCGATATCCGGTGAAGTTCGTCAACGAACCATTCAATGCTTCCGGTTTCGTTGCGATACGAGTTATAGAAGGACAATGACTTATCGTAAGCGCAACTTACGTAATAGCCTATGCTGAACGCGCGGTGTTGTTGGTACGCTATCAGTGATGACTTGGCACTGCAACCTTGCTGTTCCGGTGCAACGTCCTCCAGCGTACACTCCAAGTCAGCATAGATTACAAACGGTGCACGCTCCTTGAACGCGTGGTTCTTGAATCGTAAATACTTATCATCCTCCGATGGCAGTACTATTGCACACTCATTCACGCGTTTGCAATCTATTTCGTGCACGTCCAGTTTGCATTGCGTTGAGAAATAGTGTAAACATCTGTAATGGGAAAGATTGAAATATATGCAAATCATAAAGTACATAGGATAATCAAGAAAATAACATACCGATCACAGATGTATTTCGCATGTTTCTTTTTGCTCAATTGGCTTGAAACCAATCTCGACAAATTCTTGATGTATATGAAATGACGTTCGTTAGGATCCTTTCTGCTCACTAGCAACAATAAGTTGACATGTCTATCTCTCTTTCGCTCGGTGACCAAAAACGGAACGCATGCATTGTTGTCCCATGTGTAGACATTTATCGAAATATCATTAGTTTTTTCAAATTTTGGAATATCCTTCAGCGTCATTGGAAGTTGATAACCCTCGGTCCGTAGCAGATTAGAATAATGAGGATACGAGGACATTCGGTTCGGATGTCCCGATGGTGTGCAAAGACCGGCGACAACCGACCAGAAGAAACATGCATTGTCGTTGCATTCGATAGCAATGGTTGCCTTCTTTGCACGTATTGCTAAAGGTACCTGGGCAGCGTTACATCCGGCGTGCATGGGTTGAAATTTATTACAATTCACCACGAGATGTAATATTCGGCTCAATGCCCATCCGCTGTCACGCTCTTGAAACTCCTCCATCGCTGAAAGAATCGGTTCCACCACGTTTTCGCTATACCATCTACGTAGATTAGATGCAGCGAATAGTTCACAGTTACGAGTGTTGAACGCTTTCACTTCCGTTTTGTCTTGCAATACAAATTCCGCTTCCAGAACTACGTTGACTTTCAAACATGAACGCAAAGTGCCCATGACACTTGTCACACGATTGATCACCATACGTCGTGCGTCTTTAAGAAATGTTCGTGGGTCTATATGTTGCACATTGATCACTGCACCGGTCATAACACGAGCTTGAAACGCTGACTCTATATTCTGCCAAACAAGTGATGATGATGATTCCCTCGATCCACAATCACCGCCGCCAATACGTATAAACCGTTTTTGCATCGATACATCGAGATTTCTCATCCGACAAATAAGCATGGTCAAACGACGTTTTGCACCCACCGACAAATTATTACACTCCACGCTCATGTACTGTGCGATAATCGCTAAGCTGTCATCGAGCTGTTGCTTCCACACTCGATAATCGGACAGCGTAACAATATGCACGGATTGTGCTTTCAAATTTTTAGCCATACTACACGCGATATCCATCGTGATGGTCTATCTTGCTAGTTTGCTGTGCACTAATCAGTGTACATGCATGATCAATCTTTTTAAGCATAGATTTTAACAACCGTTGACATTTTTTTCTACTAAATGAAATCCTATCAGTGTCAACAAGGTCACCATGTTAAGACTGGCAGATGCAGATGTATCCTATGTCTTGCCGCGTCAGCAAAATTATATTTTTTTAAATTTCGGCACGTGCAGATAAGTCAGCTACCATTTTTTTTTTCGACCAATCAAAAACGTAATTGGCCATATGTATCGGAATCTTCTACTTACCTCGGTTGTAGATAATCATCTTCATGCCTGCTGATGCTGCACACACATACACACACACACCACTCGCGGCACTTTCCACCCCCACGACTCGAGAGTCCATACGTTCCAATAATTTGCAGATAAATCCGACAAATATGTTCAATGTCTTGCAGACAACGTTGAAACAATTTTAGTTTGAATATTTAAATACTTTGACCAATTTTGTACGCATTTAAATTGTGTAATTCTTGAAATCAACACTGACCAGTGTATTATATGTCCTGTTGTGTCAGCAAAATTTTGTTTTTTAAAGTTTGACACGTGTGGATGAGTCAACTAACATTTGTCCTATTATTTGAAATACTATATGCATCAACAATGTCACCGTGTTAAAATGCAAAACTGACCAATGTATCATATATCCTGCTGCATCAGCAAATTTTGGGTTTTTTAAAAATCTTCATATTTGCCGATAAGAATACTTTGACCAATTTTATACGCATTTAAATTGTGTAATTCTTGAAATCAGCACTGACCAGTGTATCATATGTCCTGTTGTGTCAGCAAAATTTTGTTTTTTAAAGTTTGACACGTGTGGATGAGTCAACTAACATTTGTCCTATTAATTGAAATACTATATGCATCAACAAGGTTACCGTGTTAAAACGCAAAACTGACCAATGTATCATATGTCCTGCTGCATCAGAAAATTTTGGGTTTTTTAAAAATCTTCATATTTGCCGATAAGTCAAATAATGTTTTTCTACTGCCCCCCCTTTTTTTTCCGCATGCTCGTCAAATAGTATGATTACATCTACCCCCCCTCCCGCCCGAAAAATGCTTGTGCTATAACATATCTACACCCCCCCCCCTTAAAAAATTGCTTGTGCTATAACATGATATCTATACCCCCCGCATTGCGAATGCTATTGTATGACATCTCCCCCCCCCCCCGCGAAAAAAAACGCTCGTCCAAGAGTGCGATGCCCCCCCCCTATCCCGAAAAAACGCTCGTCCAAGAGTTCGATGCCCCCCCCCCCCCCCCGAAAAAACGCTCGTCCAAGAGTACGATGCCCCCCCCCTCAGATTTTTACCCCTCCCCCCCCCCCCCCCTCGCCTATGTCACAGAACCGGCCCATTATAGCTACTTACGTAGAATTCATTCATCACTGGTTATTATGGGTTTTAATGGAATTTCAACTTCACAGTCAAAAAGTGTAGTGCAATGTCAACTTCACGCACTACATTCACATCACAGTTTCAATTTACATGCTCATGTTACGAGCAGTCTTGACATAATACTACCTTCACATGTCACTGAGTTTCAAGATTGGCCACACCTCAAGAAATTGATATTGGCAGATGATACATTTCTAACACCTCAACCCATTGATATCATTATTGGAGTCAATCATTATGGGCAGGTGATTAAACCAAACATCATTAGAGAAAGTGAACACATGCCAATTGCTCAATTGTCAATCTTCGGTTGGTTAGTGTTGGGTCCCTGTGGATCCAACCAAACTTCACCAGCACAGTCTCATCATCTGACTGTACAACAAGACCATGAACCACTTCAAGAATTATTAACAAGGTTCTGGTTACAAGAAGAGGTACCAACTGTAATTCAACATCAACTGACTCCTATAGAACAAGACTGTGAACATCACTTCATGACCACATATCAACGCCATTCCTCAGGGAAATATGTTGTTCGATTACCTCTTCTGGAATCTAGAGAGTCTCTTGGAGACTCGTATCATACTGCAACGAGATGCCTTCGTTATCTGCAGGCACGGTTTAACAAAAACGCTGAATACCGAAAATTGTACGAGGACTTCATGAACGAGTATATTTCTTTGGGACACATGGTTGAGGCGACTCAACAGTCAGACCACGTCAGCGATCTTGAGGTTGAAACTGATTCTGAAGGGATGACCTTAATGCCTGGCGCCTGTGCGTCAGGGGCGTCAAGGGTCCCTGATGGTCAGTCGAGACCGAAAGTTCGTCAAACCAACATCAAATATTATTTGCCTCACCATGGAGTCTTAAAACCTGAGAGCACTTCAACCAAGCTCCGAGTCGTATTCAACGGATCAAAGTCCACATCATCTGGACGTTCTTTGAACGATATTATGCACACTGGCGCTAAACTTCAACGTGATATCATCGATGTTTTAATGTGGATTCGAAAACATCAATTCATATTTACCACTGATGTCACAAAAATGTATCGCCAGATTATGGTTCATGAAGACGACTGGGATCTCCAGAGAATTCTCTGGTTTGATAAGCAAGGAAAAGTCACGCCATTCAACCTCACTACTGTCACGTATGGTACGGGTGCTGCGCCATTTTTGGCCATCCGTGTTTTAAATCAACTGGTCCAGGACGAAGGCAAACATTATCCTCTAGCCGCCAATCCTATTACAAAGGGTAGATACGTTGACGATATCATTGGAGGAGCTGATACTCCTCAGCAACTTCATGAGGTTGCACTTCAATTAAATCAACTCTGCATGGCGGGCGGTTTGCCGCTTGCAAAATGGCAATTCAATGATCCCACTTCAATGCAGAGATTCATAAATGACCAGAATATTTCGGCTTCTTGTACAACTTCTTCACTTACGTTTGGGGACTGCACCACTAAAATATTAGGTCTGATTTGGGACCCACTTCAAGATCATTTCACCTTTTCTCTCAAAGGTTTGACGTCACGTTCAAAGATTTCGAAGCACTCCATACTATCTAAAGTGGCTCAGATTTATGATCCATTAGGTTTCATTTCACCGGTCACAATTCGCGCAAAATTGCTTATGCAAGAATTGTGGCTGCAAAAATTCAACTGGGACGACACACTTCCTTTGTCCATTTCGCAGAAATGGGTCGAATTCAAACAGGAGTTGACCGCTTTGGATAAGGTTGTTATTCCAAGGTGCCTTCAGACACTGGGAACTTCCACGTGTGAGCTCCACGGGTTCTCAGATGCCTCTCAACTCGCCATGTCAGCTGTCGTTTATCTCAAAGTCACTTCGCTGTCCGGTACACATCACACATCCCTTCTTTGCGCAAAGACAAAAGTAGCACCTCTTAAACACCTCACTATCCCGAGGCTGGAACTCGCTGCAGCACTTCTTGTATCTCGTCTAATTTCACACGTTCACGCCACATTAGAGTTGAATTTCACCTCTGTGTACCTATGGACAGATTCTTTAGTCACACTCGCATGGATCAGATCTCACCCGTCTAAGTGGAAAGATTTTGTCAGGAACAGAGTTACTCAAATTCAAGAGTTAACTTCATCTTTCGAATGGCTTCATGTTCCGGGGAAGTCTAACCCAGCGGATTGCGCTTCGCGAGGCACCTCCACGCAAAATCTTCTCGACCACTCGCTATGGTGGACGGGACCACCATGGTTGTCCAAATCCACACTTCATTGGCCTGCTCAGCCGACCACTTTCGACGACGTTCCCAGCCACGAAGCTCGTCCAGGAATATCACATGTCATGACGACCTCAATGAGCAATAATCAATGGGACCTTGTTTCACGGTATTCAACTTTCACGAAACTTCTGCGAGTCACGGCCACGCTCATGAAATCATGCGATCGCTTTCAACGAATACCAAGGTCGCCATCAAACAATTTAATTTCCCCGAATGATTTGGACAGAGCGAACCAGTACTGGGTTCGCTCAACACAGCAAGCATACTTCACACCAGAGTTAAAATTGATCATTTCAAATCAACGTCTACCTCCACATCACGTAATGAGCAAGCTCACCGCTTTCATTGATGCCGATGGCATCTTGAGAGTAGGGGGTCGGCTTGAAAATTCAACTCTGGACTCTGCTGGGAAACATCCAGCAATACTTCCACGTCACTCGCCATTATCCACACTTATCATTGACCACTTTCACAAAAGAACATTTTATGGAGGAACTCAACTGACACTCGCAGAAATCAGACGTCAGTATTGGATAATTGGTGGAAGGGCCCCAGTACGATCACACATCCTTAAGTGTGTGCGTTGTGCACGACAGCGGAGAATTCGTGCACAGCAACTTATGGGCCAACTTCCAACTTCACGCGTAACACCGTCACGACCCTTCCAACACACCGGAGTAGATTATGCTGGTCCACTCACCGTAAAATCATGGAAGGGGAGAGGCGCCAAGAAATACAAAGCTTGGCTTTGTCTCTTCACCTGCATGACCACTTCAGCTGTCCACCTAGAAGTGGTAACAGATTATGCCACAGATGGATTCATTGCGGCATACCGGAGGTTCACATCACGCAGAGGAATCTGCCAAGCTCTCTACTCCGATTGTGGAACTAATTTCGTTGGAGCAGATGCTGAATTAAAGAAACTATTCACCCAGTCATCACAAGAACATCAACACATTGCAAACATCATTGTCAATGATCGAACGCAGTGGCACTTCAACCCCCCAGGCGCACCTCACATGGGTTGGAAGTGGGAGGCGGTCGTAAAGTCAGTAAAACATCATCTAAGGCGAACCATGAGCGAGGAATCGCTTACATTAGAAGAACTCACGACTTTGCTCACACAAATCGAGGGGATTCTCAATTCACGACCGCTCGAGCCAGTTAGTGACGACCCAGATGACTTATCAGCTCTGACTCCAGGACACTTCCTTGTCGGGACGGCAATCACAGCCATACCCGAGCCGTCACTTGTTGATATCACGACATCACGATTAACGTCATGGCAATATATCCAGCAAAAACTTCAACATTTCTGGAAACGATGGTCAACTTCAGTGATCCAGCGTCAGCTAGCCACAACTAAGTGGCACCACAAAACAAATGATTTTAAAGTTGGTGCCCTGGTGCTCATTTCAGACGAGCGTTTTCCACCTAGTAAGTGGCCACTGGCTAGGATCACCCAACTTCACCCAGGGAAGGATGGATTAACTCGAGTGGTCACTCTCAAAACATCTAACACCACTCTCACCAGACCAATCACCAAGCTTGCTCTATTGCCAGTCCACCTCACACATGAACCACCTCCACACATGAAGTCGACGTAAGCGTCACGCTGACGTACCAAGCTCCAGATTTTCCATCGTCACAATTCGAGTGTTTAAAAATTGTTTGAGATGAACATAGGTGGGCATAAGTGAATTTTCTTCAAGAGTGGATTCCTACGTCTTATATGTGACGCAGTCTACTCGGTTTGACACCTGGTGCACAATAATGGCATCCCACTGGCCAGGGGAGTGCCCTAATATTTTGTTGCTCTAAACGAATTGGTCCACTAATCTACGCCTGCTTTCTAATCTTGATGTGAGCTTCTTTCATGCCGTAGCAAGGGGCTCTCCGGTCCTGGGCAAAGTTGATATCCCATCCAATTTCATGTCTCACGTCCGTCTTCACCACTGTCAAGAGAATCAGCAACACTGTTGCTGATGGCGGGCGGAAATGTTAAGGATTTCAAATAGCCGTGAGAGCTCCCGTGCTACGCGCTCCACACTCGCGCTACACTTCACGCCACAAGCGCGCCACGCGCGCACTACGCACGCCACGCGGTCGCCACGTGGCGACATAGCCTACGCAACTTCCGGTAAATATCGATCTCGATCCTTCTAGAAGGTTCGAGAATGTTCTAGAACGTTCCATCTCACGCGCTCCATGCGCGTCGTCCGGAAGTTGCCTCAGTCTCATTTCGTCCACCGTCAACGACACACGAGGTGTGTCACAGTGCGCGAACGTCACAGATTAATAGAATCGTAACTAGTGAAACTTCAAGAACACTTCGCCTGTAAGAATCAGGTCATAGTTCCACATCACCGTCGATTAATATAATCTGCG
This sequence comes from Mimumesa dahlbomi, assembly GCA_917499265.3. NCBI lineage: Eukaryota > Metazoa > Arthropoda > Insecta > Hymenoptera > Crabronidae > Mimumesa > Mimumesa dahlbomi. The sequence goes on from OU824124.1 coordinate 11,518,327, forward strand.
GAACATCAACGTAGGACAACGGAATCGCCGTTAGACGACCTACGGCCACGTGTCGTCGTAGCCACACGTGCTAGGCACCTACAGGTACCATTCCTTCTGTTTCCTACATCTTCCAACTTCAAGAAAACTTCTCTTTTCAACTTCACAACGGCCCGTACCAAAAATTATACACATTTACGAATTTACGTCGCCGCCTACTATCCCATGCACAGGCGTACCATCTTGGCGAGTGCGACGTATTTCAAATGTATATTAATTGAATAAATTATTATTTAATTTTATACAGAATGGCATCCATAGATGTTTCCCACAGTTATACGAATATTGCAATATGGTACATAGTAAACGATGTCATTCCAGTGCGCCCTTTCTTGTCATCCCAGTGCTTGACACTGGGATCCAGCTTCTATGCAACTTAATTAAAAACGTTTGTTTTAGCATAAGACAACTACCTTTAGCTCATCAGCTCAGTTATAAGCAAAATTTCTGGATTCCAGTGTCAAGCACTGGAATGACATCATCTGTTGTGCAATTTACCTTTAAAAATGAATGTTCGTACAGTTATGTGCTTGGCACTGAAATGGCATCGTTTTTTATCTGTTGAAAATGTAAATTGGAAAATAGCGTGGCACTTTGTGCCACACTTAGTACTGTAAGCTTAATCCAGTAATTAAATTAAGCGGGCAAAATAAAAGATAACAACACTATATAATGTTCGTTTTTTTATGTCAAGCACTTTTTTCATCTGCTTCAAACTTTTTTTATCTGCTTCAATTAGATAAGGGATTTCAATATTAATTCTGCACTACTTGCAGTTTTTGTAATGGGCCTGCCAATGATGATATAATCAGCTCCTGAATTTATTGCTTCTCTTGGTGTTGCTGTTCTTTTTTGGTCGTCATGACCTGGATCTATACGAATTCCTGGAGTAATAATTTTAAAGTCTTCACCGCATTCTCGGCGCACTTCCTTAGCTTCCAATGCAGAACAGACTATTCCATAGAGTCCAATCTTTTTTGTAAGCTTTGCAAGTAAAGTTACCTGTGATTTTACCTCTCTTGCTACTCCAAGCTCGTTTAAATCCTCATTGCTCATACTAGTTAGCACTGTCACTCCGATCAGCTTTATTTTTGTGCCTTGCAATACACTTAGCGCTTCTTCAAGCATTTTTGTTCCACCGCTGATGTGCAGAGTTAACATTTCAACGTTCAGAACTTTTATTACTTCAACTGTTTTAGCTACAGTGTTTGGAATGTCATGCAATTTCAGATCTAAAACAATTGGTACATTGCATTTTGCAACTTCTTGCACTCCAGAAAGACCTTGAGCAGCAAAAAATTCTAATCCCAGCTTTACCATGCCAACTTTACCACGCAGAGAATTAGCTAGAGAAATAGCCTTATTTAAGTCTTGTGTATCCAGTGCACATATTATTGGGTTCATTATCTTGCATGATTTATTTTATAATAAGACTAATTGTTGTATTGTCAAGTTCTACATTCCGAAATTAACTGCGTTTACAACGTTCTGTCCACGGTAAATCTGGCAATTTGATCGGAGTGGATGAGCGACTGACAAATAATGATTCATATCCAAGATCTTCCAGCGAAGAAGAAGGCGCTTCGTCTGGCAAAAGCCGTGAAATTTCTCCTTGTAACGCAGACTTTAATATTTGAATCGTATCTAATATTGCTTTTCCATCGTTATTTCTTATTGGTTCTTCTATATTGTCTCTTATGCATCTTATCAACAGTTGCGCAAAATTCACTTGTTTTTCTTTCTCTTTCAAAAAATCTTCTATTTAACTGTCTCGTTCTAAAAGTGAATTTCTTAAACTTTTTACTTCATTATTACAATCTTTTCTTATCCCATCTAACTCAAAAGATTGATTTTTAATTAAACCATTTGCTTTATCTAACTCTTCAAATTTCTCTTTTAATTCCTTAGATAAATTTTTCTTTTCTTTGTTGACCTCTTTAATTTTACATTGTAGCTTATCTAAGTTTGCATGCAGCCTTTCTTGTTCTTCGCGTAATTCCTCTACTTCATTAGAAAGTTTATTTTTTTCCTTATTCAATGCCTCTACTTTTTCACTAAGTTCATGTTTGTTCTCACGTAGTGCCTTTTGTACTTCACGTAACGTTTCTATTCTATCATTCAACCCCTTATTCTCTAGCTCTAAATGTTTATTATCATCCACTTCCATCTTCAGCTTTGCAATAAATCTACTTCTTTCTTCCAACTGTTTCTTCAAACATGAGATTTCAAGTTTTAATTTCTCTTCCTGCTCATTAAGCTTACCTATTTCCTTTCTTGTTTTGTCCAATTCATTGTCTATTTCAAACGTACGATTCTTTGCTGTTTCTAATTTTTTCTCTAAAGATTTTTTTTCTTCAAGAAGAGATTCTCTCTCAACTTCTGACTCATTTACTTTCTGTGTAAAAAATATAACTTACTTGGCCTTTTATTACGATCTTCAAACTTCAAAAGTGATATATGTATGTCGCAGAATCCCTCCTCGGATGAGTGCTCTCCTGTTCGTCTGATCCTCGTTTTTCTGCCATAGCGTTTGTCAATAGTAACGTGTTGCTTAAACGAATGCTTACTCTCGACTGACTCCCTTTCGGTGGTCGAACTACGTTCGCATAATGGTACCGTTATTACCCCAGTACCAGGTATTGCCATAAGGATAGGAAAAACACAACACCCTGCCTTACTTTATGACCTTACGATTTATGGGTGTTTATAATCTCTTTACAATGTCAGTTGCTAGATAATAATTGTTCTCTAATACACAATATTCCGATTTACGGAATACTCCGACATGTATATAAAAATAAAAATTACTTACATATTAAATTATAGTGTACATTTGTATATGTATATCACCATCCACAGGTGAGAACATTATTCTAATAATTGAAAATTCCGTCCTACGTTTCGATCCTTGTTGGGATCATCCTCAGGGACAATATTCTAAAAGAAATTATGTTCTCTTTGTAAGGAGAACATAATTAAACAAGATAAAAGAAAAATCCAAATTAAAATTCAAATAAACTATTTGTTATGAATCATATTATAGAACCTATTTGATGTATAAAAACAAAATGAAAAACACACTTAATAAACTACAGTTAATATTTTTAATTTTATAAATTTAAACGAGCGAAAGCACTTAGTTGAATATGTAATTATATCGTTATGAAGTAAATATGTTAAAACAAAAATATGGTTTAACCCATTGGTTGTGAGACTCACCAACTGTGGATGTAAATTAATTTAAAATTTTAAACGGAGACATCGGGTATGACACGTCTAACTCCTAGTACATGCTAAAGACTAATGACCCGATCTATAAACAAAAGGGGGCAATATTTCGTGACACTGAAATTTATCCGTATTTTTAAATTTATCGGTAATCGATAGATCGATACAATAAGAGTCATAAAGAGGGCGCCAAATTTTAAACCGTTGAAACGTGAAGTTCAACGCAGATCGTGTATATTTTATGGTATACCATCGTGAAATCAATTGTAGCCTAGGTCTAAAAGAGGCTATTATTCCTATATTCAACTAGTTCGATGATAAAGCACGTGTTTCAAGAAAAGAAGGAATCTGTGGATGAGCCTGTTAAAAGTGTAATCAATGAAACAATGGAATTACTCTTACTATAGTGAACTTTTTTTATACAATTTTTGGAACCGGAAACTCATAATTGTTATTAATTAGTTGATCGAAATCATGGTGTTATTTAAGAAAACACAACTTTGTACATTTATTGAAGACAAACTAAGAGAAAAACAGAAAGGTGTCATATATTGCAAGAAAGGATCTTATAAGACGTTCATTAAGTCAATAGTTTAATGACGTTTGCATAATAATCATGTACCTCCTGATTCTCTGTTCTTTTGTTGACCGAATTATGGGTCATAATTGAAAAGGTCTCCATTAACAAACGTTTCCTTAAGTTAGGTTCTGTGCCTAATATCTTGGTTTCATCAAAGTTAAACATATGTCCTGATTCCAAAAAGTGGTGCACTAAGTCAGTAGGTGCTACGTTTAAGTTCTTGATCGATAATTAATGTTCATTGATTCTATTTTTTAGCTATTGTTTGGTCTGTCCTATGTATGATAGGCCACAATCTTTACATGGAATGTTATATACCACGTTGGATCTTTTTTCTTTGTTAATTCTGTCTTTTGGACTATGATATAAAAGATTATGGCTAGTGTTAGTGACAGAATAACAGGTACTAATTCCCACTTTCTTAAACTCATGTGCGATACCTTCGCTTAAACCTCTAATGAATGGTATTACGCCTCTCTTTATTGACACGTTGTTATTTTCAGGTAAATCATTACTATTGGTACAGGAATTATATAATTGGTGTATGCGTTTGGAAATATGTAGTTCGACAAAATCTGGTGGGTAACAATTGTTGCTTAATGTTTCTTTGATAAGTTTAATGTTTTTTTCCCAGAACCTATTATTAGCCAGTTTTATACCTCTATCAACTAAACCTTTGATTAATCCTATCTTGTGCGTGGTTGGATGGGCAGAATGAAAATTTAAAAATCTTCCAGACCACGTCGGTTTCCTATACCAATCAGTTATGACTTTACCTTTATTTTCAGTGTCACGAATTATCAGCACGTCTAAGAAACTGATCATACCATCAATCTCCATTTCATGTGTGAACTTTAATCTCTCGTGGTAACTATTGAACACGCTCAAAATCTCAGGTATACTGTCACTGGGTACTATAGTCAAGATGCCATCAACGTATCGTTTAAAATATGGAATATGTACCGATATTTTATTTAAACATATTGTTTGTAAGGATTCCATAACTAATTCTGCTATTACTGGTGATATGGGAGAGCCAATGGGTGTACCATAGGTTTGTTTATAAATTGTACTATTAAATTTAATAATTGTAGATTCCATATCGAACTGAATAGCTTTCCTGAACTGCAATTTGGAAATCTTTGTAAACTTTTTAATTTGTAACCATCTTTCATCTATTGTTTGTAGAACCAGTTGTAATGGGATGTTGGTGAAAAGTGACGATACGTCTAATGATATCATGATATGGTTATCTGGAAAACACAAATTTTTTACACTTTCTACAAACGACCAACTATCCTTGGTGAACTTCGTATTATGTCCTACCACGTTTCTTAGGATCTTAGCAAGGAAGCTAGAAAGTTTATATGTAGGTCCACCTATAGACGATACAATAATTCTCCAAGGAATGTTAGGCTTGTGAATCTTCGGTAAACCATACGCTCTAGGTGTTAAAGCGTTATGGGTCACTAGTTCTTTATAAATGTTGTCAGAAATATATTTGTGTTGTAACCATTCTCTTGCAAGAGCATTGTTAGTATTTTGTGTAGTGACAGTGTATTCATTTTTGATTTTGGTATAAGTAGACTCATCAGATAGAAGTTCTTCCATATTACAATTATATTGTTCCTTATTAACTATTACAGAAATATTGCCTTTATCTGCTCTCAGAATCAAAAGATGTTTGTGTGAATTAAGGAATTTTTTTGTTAGATTTAAAATAGTTAATAAAATTTACAATTATGTAAAGCATAACTCACATATTGACATTCTAACAAGTCAATTTTTCAAACTATATAACATAACAAAAAAATTCTGGGAAAAAAACATTAAACTTATCAAAGAAACATTAAGCAACAATTGTTACCCACCAGATTTTGTCGAACTACATATTTCCAAACGCATACACCAATTATATAATTCCTGTACCAATAGTAATGATTTACCTGAAAATAACAACGTGTCAATAAAGAGAGGCGTAATACCATTCATTAGAGGTTTAAGCGAAGGTATCGCACATGAGTTTAAGAAAGTGGGAATTAGTACCTGTTATTCTGTCACTAACACTAGCCATAATCTTTTATATCATAGTCCAAAAGACAGAATTAACAAAGAAAAAAGATCCAACGTGGTATATAACATTCCATGTAAAGATTGTGGCCTATCATACATAGGACAGACCAAACAATAGCTAAAAAATAGAATCAATGAACATAAATTATCGATCAAGAACTTAAACGTAGCACCTACTGACTTAGTGCACCACTTTTTGGAATCAGGACATATGTTTAACTTTGATGAAACCAAGATATTAGGCACAGAACCTAACTTAAGGAAACGTTTGTTAATGGAGACCTTTTCAATTATGACCCATAATTCGGTCAACAAAAGAACAGAGAATCAGGAGGTACATGATTATTATGCAAACGTCATTAAACTATTGACTTAATGAACGTCTTATAAGATCCTTTCTTGCAATATATGACACCTTTCTGTTTTTCTCTTAGTTTGTCTTCAATAAATGTACAAAGTTGTGTTTTCTTAAATAACACCATGATTTCGATCAACTAATTAATAACAATTATGAGTTTCCGGTTCCAAAAATTGTATAAAAAAAGTTCACTATAGTAAGAGTAATTCCATTGTTTCATTGATTACACTTTTAACAGGCTCATCCACAGATTCCTTCTTTTCTTGAAACACGTGCTTTATCATCGAACTAGTTGAATATAGGAATAATAGCCTCTTTTAGACCTAGGCTACAATTGATTTCACGATGGTATACCATAAAATATACACGATCTGCGTTGAACTTCACGTTTCAACGGTTTAAAATTTGGCGCCCTCTTTATGACTCTTATTGTATCGATCTATCGATTACCGATAAATTTAAAAATACGGATAAATTTCAGTGTCACGAAATATTGCCCCCTTTTGTTTATAGATCGGGTCATTAGTCTTTAGCATGTACTAGGAGTTAGACGTGTCATACCCGATGTCTCCGTTTAAAATTTTAAATTAATTTACATCCACAGTTGGTGAGTCTCACAACCAATGGGTTAAACCATATTTTTGTTTTAACATATTTACTTCATAACGATATAATTACATATTCAACTAAGTGCTTTCGCTCGTTTAAATTTATAAAATTAAAAATATTAACTGTAGTTTATTAAGTGTGTTTTTCATTTTGTTTTTATACATCAAATAGGTTCTATAATATGATTCAGAACAAATAGTTTATTTGAATTTTAATTTGGATATTTTTTTTTTCTTGTTTAATTATGTAGGAGAACATATACAAAGAACATATACAGAACCTTACAAAGAGAACATAATTTCTTTTAGAATATTGTCCCTGAGGATGATCCCAACAAGGATCGAAACGTAGGACGGAATTTTCAATTATTAGAATAATGTTCTCACCTGTGGATGGTGATATATACAAATGTACACTATAATTTAATATGTAAGTAATTTTTATTTTTATATACATATATCACTTTTGAAGTTTGAAGATCGTAATAAAAGGCCAAGTAAGTTATATTTTTTACACAAAATTTATATAACGATCGATAAAAATCATTTAGTTTATCATTTACTTTCTGATTCATTTTTTTTGCTCTCTTGTCTAAATTTAGCTTTTCTCGAGTTAATTCATGTTTTAATTTTTCCACTTCTTTGTTTGCAGCTTTTTCAGCTTCCTTTCCTAGAGTTATTTTATTTTCTAACTCTTGCTCTTTTTGAGCGAATTTATTTCTCTCAACCTCTATTTTTTTATTATTACTAATTATTTTATACGAAAGTGCAAGCACAAAAACAGATAATGTAGCTAAAGCAAGAATTAGAGGAAGAGGCACATTAGAAGTTACAATAAGCGCTAAAGATGTAAGTAACGTAAGAGTAGCTAAGGAACTAGCTACAAAATAAAATGCATTAGCCTCACTAAGCAAATTGCTCATTACTCCCCCCCCCCCCCCCCCCCCCCCCACGTTCAGCAGTCTTGTATATATTTATTAATATTCTCTTATCTGTGGAGGTCCCTGCACTTACACCGTTAGATGTGATAGAAATTATTTGTTATATCTTTAAAAGGCGATAAATGAGGGCTGTTGATATTTGTATCAAGACTTTCGTGATTTAGTTGCCCTGAATTTTCTTTATTCTCATCCTCATCTTCGTTTTTAGGGGATAGAGATTTTCTAAGATATCTTCTTGGTGTGGATGTGTAAGGAGAAGGTGGTTTTGGTTTCAAGAATTGTTCATTAGCAGACTCATTTTCACCTATTCCTACAAGTTCTGATAAATGTTTACTACTTATATCTAGTTGATTATTTATACCTAACTCTTCATATATAGGTTGCATAAATTTATTAACTGCTTCTTGTATATGGTCTGCATCTTGCATGTATTGTTGTTCTTCTGAACCAGAAAGTCCTTGCTCTACTCTTTCTTTCACTACATTGAGTACAGAGATTTCTTTGTCCTTTAAACGTTCTTCCGCTTGTTTTTTGAATTTATCCATATCTGTCTTGTGATTATTTTTCATTTCTTCTAATTCAAAATGAAAGTCTTCTCTTTCTTGTTCTAACTCTTGCTTCTTTTTAGCAAGTGTTTGCTGTGCACCATTCAGTTGCTCGTTCAACGACTTGATTTTCTTATATAACTCATCAATTTTGCCTTCTAAATCTTGCTTTTCCTGAGTTAACCCACTTAATTGATTGTTCAATCCCTTCACTTCTCTGCCTACATTTTCTTTAGCTTTTTTTTCTTGAGCTATTTTACTTTCTAACCCTTGTACCTTGCTCTCAAATTGTTGTTTTACGTTAGCCAGCTCTTCAATTTTCTGGTTCAATACTTGTTGTGTTGTAACTTGCTGTTCCTGCAACTGCTTTTTTACTGCTTCATCCTTCTATTCTAGATTTTTCTTTTCCTGAGCTAACTTCCTTTCTGATTGTTCTGCTTTCTCCGTTTCTGTTTTTAACTCTGCTTCCAATCGCTCTTTCTCATCATTTGACTTCTTTACTTTACTCTCTAAATCTTGCTTTTCTCGAGTTAATTTATTTAATTGATTATTTAACTCCTCCACTTCTTTGCTTGCAGCTTCTTTAGTTTTTTCTCCCAAAGCTATTTTACTTTCTAACTCTTGTACCTTACTCTCTGCTTGTTGTTTTACGCTTTCTAACTCTTGCTCTTTTTCAGCAAATTTATTTTTCTCAACCTCTATTTTCTTATTATTACTAATTATTTTACATGAAAGTGCAAGCACCAAAATAGAAAGTATAGACAAACTAAAAGCAATAGGAAGAGCTACATTAAAGGCTGCAACTGAAGACAAGAACTTAACATAAGGGGCAACAGCAAGTGTCCCAGACGCTAGCAATACCAAAGTAGCAAGAGCACCAGCTATAAGATATGGTGCATTGGTTTTACTATACAAATCCCTCATTATTCCCTCATACTAATAATGATTACAATAGAATGGATATTAAAGGAAGTAAAGCTATAAAAATCAGTATAAGTCTATATTCACTATGTATTTTCCGTCTTCAGTTTCAAGCTCAGACTTGTAACGGTACGTCCCTCTAGCGTTGACAACCACAGGACCGCACCTTACCTTATGAATAGGTTCGGGGCAGGCCGATAAAGAAATGTGAAACCGTTTAACATGAACTTCTCGATTTATTCAATTTCTTAATCTATACTGTACAACTTCTTATTCTCCTACGCTATCACACATTCCTCATACACGCGTTTTCCTAATTCTATTCCTCTTAATGTAAATTCCCTATTCTAATGTTGGTATTTACAGAAGTCCCTGCGCTAATTCCTATATTATTGCCCGAACACACACTCTTGCACACGTACGCGATCAGCTGTTTGGCGCTGTTTTCGCTCGATCTCTCTCTCTCTCTCACACACGTCGTTCGTCGTCTCACTCGCACTCGACTTATTCTATTTTCGGCTTTAAATGCCTAGAGTTTCTTTTCGCACTCTTCTCAAGCATTCAGAGAGGGGGAATATGGATTATGGAACGATGGATGAGATCGGGGTCTGACCGCCATGGACAGCCGCTACTACTTAGGTACGAAGGTGCAGATTTGGTTACTTTGGTAAGGTAGGAAACCCCTTTGGAGATAGGTCCGGTCGCAATGTCCGGGTGTTACTCCCTCCAGGGTGGATTGTCCTTCTCGAGATAGGTCCGGTCGCAATGACCGGGTGTTACTTCCGAAGGAACGAAGGATGGACACTCGAGATAGGTCACAGCGCAATGCCGTGGTGTTACTTCCGTGTCTTTAGGAAATTGGAAATTGGTAACAGATGGGATATGCTCTCTCTATCTTTCTCTCTCTCCCTCTCATTCGCACACTCCTCCTATTCTATTTATAATATTCGCAATATTCATTTATTTAGTCGTCTAATGTTTAATCAAAGGTTGTTCAATAATAGATGTTTCCAGTATGAATGCTGAATAATAAGTAAGTGTTCAGTGTGCCTGAGGAACGATAAGTGATTCTAGGTTCGTTTTGCGCCGCCTTATATACAGTTTGTTGTCGCACGCGCCGCCCAATCATAGGCCTATACTCTATGCGAGGCATCGAACTCTTTAGTTTTTTGTAATTGTCTATTTCTGCCGACTCATCGGCGCTGTCCGTGGTTCGCAGCTCGGGCAGTGGTAGTCATCTGGGGGCTACCGTCTCAGACTGCATCCACTCTATCGTTTCCGCATTGTAAACTGCCTGCAAATCATTCTGTGCGGATTGATTCAATTTATCCTCTCGTAGATCTGCTTTTATCATCAACTTTTTTATCAGATGCTTAACTGATACATTATTATCTGCCTTTATCTTTCTGATAATGTTTAATATCTGAATAATATTATCTCCCATTTCCTCTGAATATTTATCGTAGATAAGTTCTTCTTTGCTCGGCCAATTACTTTGATTGTGTACAGAATTATAACTATACAACTGGTGGTATATCTCTTCTGTAATGTAAGGCAAGAAAGGTGCAAATAACCGCAAAATAATATTCAGTACATACGCCAAGCTTTGTTTTGCACTTAAACTGCTTCCGTACGCACGTTTTTTTACTAACTCCAAGTAACTATCACAAAAATCCTTCCAAAAAAATTCCTCTATTACGCCCAAAGCTTCGCAGTATTCAAATTGTAATAGGTTGTTCGTTGCTCTTTCTATAACTTTGTATAACTTAGACAATATCCACTTATCCATTGTCTCGTGAGCAGAATTTATGCTCATCACTTGATGCTTTTCCATGAACATGGAAACGAACTTGCTAGCGTTCCAAAGTTTTGTAACGAGGCGCTTGCCAATTTTGAATGTATTTTCAGAGTAGACTGTATCAACTCCAAGCCTTGAGTTCGCTGCCCAATAGTGCACTACATCAGCTCCATAAGTTTCAAGTATTACATGAGGAGTGATGATGTTACATTTTGATTTACTCATCTTTTTCTTATCATCGGCTAAACACCAACCGCTGATCATAATGTTTTTCCAAGGTAAAGAATTTGCATGATAATGTGCCCTTAAAATAGTATAAAAAGCCCAAGTTCTTATTATCTCATGGCTCTGGCTGCGCAGATCTGCAGGAAATATCGTATCATAGCGATGATTTGGTAAGCTAAACTCACTGTTTACTGCCAGTGCACTCAGTTGAGGAGTAATTGAACTTGTGGCCCAGGTATCCATTACATCTTGATCTGGGATAACCTCTTCTTTGCTATACTCTTTTGGCAAATCTTTCAATGGATCTATAGGCAGGTCCTTTACTTCAGCTAGAATAATTTTACCTTCTTCTCCCTTACGTTTGAAATACCATGCTGGAAATGGCACACCAAAATAGCGCTGCCTTGAAATGCATCAGTCCCAATTTAGCCTTTCTATCCACACTTGCATACGTTTACGCATATTGCTTGGGTGCCAATTGCATTCTTTTACTTTATCTAATACTTGAGTTTTTTGCTTTAAGGTCTTGATAAACCATTGATAAGTAGGCAATATCTCAAGTGGTGCACCAGATCTTTCTGCGCACTTAACAGAATGAGAAATGCTAGTGCTTTCTATCAAAAGTCCTTTTTTAGTTAGGATTTTGATCATCCTCTTTCTTGCTGCTGCAACTTTCAATCCATTTATTTCATTTAGTATATCGTCTGTCATCCGAGTAGCTGATACTGGGATCCATTCTTCTTTCTGATCACACCCACCCTCCTTTGTCATCTGAGTAGCCCTTTCTCCTGTCATCCCAGTGCCTCTTTCTCCTGTCATCCCTGGTAGCCCCTATGGTGTCATTCCAGTGCCCAGACACTGGGATCCATTCTTCTTTTTTTCTGACCATACGCTGACATGATATCTTCCTCTGTCATCGCTGGCATTGGCTCTTTTTCCTGGATTCCAGTGTCAAGCACTGGAATGACATCATCTAGGTCCATCCTTCCATCCTGATCGATGATAATTTTCATCGGTAGATTATGCTTTTGCTGCCAATATATGTCGAGTTCATCACCGAATGTACAACACATAACAAGCCCGGTGCCTTTATCTATTTTAACCTTATCATCTGCTATTATTGGAACTTTCTCCTCTGTTATTGGCACTACCGCTGTTTTTCCGATCAGATGAGTGTAGCGCGTATCCTCTGGATGACAAAAAACTGCAACGCATGCTGGAAGTAGTTCAGGTCGCGTAGTTGCAATATTGATCTGCTCATTTTCTTGAGTAGAGAAAACTATCGTGTTTAAGGATGACTCAAAAACTTTATCTTCTATTTCTGCTTGCGCAATTGCTTTTTATCAACCGGATCCCAAAGGATGGGCTGCATTATTCTATATGCATACCCTTTATTATATAGATCAATAAACGACATCTGTGAAAGCGCCACAGTTTCCTTGCTGATCGTGTGATATTCCAAATCCCAGTCATAACTAATGCCGACCGATTTAAATAGTTCCTTGAATTCTTGCTTTGATTTTTCAATAACCTCATGGCACATCTCTATAAATTTTTCCCTGCCAACTTCTTTTGCGCGGGTTTTATAGGTTTGCTCAACCAATCTTTCAGTGGGAAGCCCATTATCATCAAACCCAATTGGGTAAAACACATCTTTTCCCAGCATGCGCTGAAACCTTGCAATAAAGTTCGTGTGGCAATAGCTAAATATATGGCCAATATGCATTTTACCCGATATTGTCGGTGGAGGTGTGTCTATAGTGAAAGTGTTATCCTTTTCACCATTCCACCTGTAAACTTTACTGCCTTCCCACAATATGTTGCATTTGTCTTCAATTACTTTAAAGTTGTATTTTTCTTTTAACATAAATATTTCTCAATTTTAAACTTTAAGCTAGCAACGTCATACCGCCGCGGTATCTCCAGATCCCGCTAACAAGCAGCGGAATGACGATGGTCGGTAAACCTAAATTACTTTAGCTATAGCACAATTAAGTAAATACGGCAATTTTACGCCAAAATTTTTTGTTTACGAACATAAATTTCCTATGCTATGGTAAAAATATTACTTGACCTTAGGTTCTAAGGGTATTATGTAATGTTAATTATATATATTGAGGTTTAATATGTTGAACTCAAATGAAAATCAAAATTCTTCACCTGAAGTACTTGCTGCACAAACTGAAGGTACGGCAACTGAGGCAACCACAGCAGTGTTGGATGATAGCACAGGACAAGAAACATCAGAAAATGAAGATGATCGAAGAGTTGGTTTTAGTAGTAGCACGTTATCAAGTAAAGATATTGTTAATGAGCAAGAAGGTGTTACTGAGTCAAAAAAAGGAAAAGGAAAAAGATCAGCAAGTGAAAGACTACAACGGAATAAGCAGCAGTTAAAAGAGAAAGACGAGGAAATAATAGCATTAAAAGCTCAACAAAATACACAAGAAGTTGCGAACTTACAGCAACAGTTACAAGTTAAAGACGAGGAAATAACAGCATTAAAAGCTCAACAAAATACACAAGAAGTTGCGAACTTACAGCAACAGTTACAAGCTAAAGACGAGGAAATAACAGCATTAAAAGCTCAACAAAATACACAAGAAGTTACAGACTTAAATCAACAATTAGCAGATAAAGAGAAAAAAATAGCACAACTAAAACAACAACAGCCAAATGCTGAAGTTGACAAACTGAAGGCAGACTTAACAGCTAAATAGAAAGAAGTTGACAAGCTAAAGAAGGAAAATAAAGAATTAGAAGCTGAAAACAAAAAAATTCAACAACTAAAACAAGGCAATGGAGCACGGTACACTGCTACTGTTGGTATGGGTCTTGCTGCTGGACTGATAGCATTTACTGCACTTGAACGTACAGTGAGATTAGATATTTGGCTAATGGTTGGTATAGCAGTAGCATCTGCACTCGTAGCCGGTGGTATTACATATGCAGTATTACCTAGTACTCAAGTAGATGGGGCAAAAGCACAAGAAGTAAATGAGAATGGGAAAAAGAAGTAACAAGGGTTAAGCCGAAATGTACGTGTCAAGTAAAACACTTGACGCGAACTTCAGTTTTTATATTCCTTCATTAGCATAATATAATTTTGTGCTGATTGTGTAATATGTTTAATTTCTTCATTCGACATCTTTTTGAAGAACTTTGCTGGCCTGCCAGCCCATATTTCCCCACTTTTTATCACTTTTCCGTGTGTTACCAGTGAGCCAGCAGCTACCATAACTTCAGACTCCACAACTACATGGTCCATCACGGTAGAGCCGATACCAATAAACGCTTTATCATGCACCGTGCATGCGTGCAACATACAAAAATGTCCCACTGTTACCATACTGCCAATAATTGTGTCACCACCTGGGTTTCTATCCACATGAATTACCGTTCCATCTTGAATATTTGTTCCATTACCTATTTTTATTGATCCAACGTCCCCTCTGACCACACAATTAAACCAGATGCTTGCATCTCTTCCTATTTCAACCTTACCTATGATATGCGAACCACCTGCGATGAAAGCACTTTCGTCTATTTTTGGTTCATAATTTTTGTATTTTAAAATGTGATACATATTAAGCCCAAAGTTTTATGCATATATTAATCAAAATAAGGTAAGCAGTCTTAGATTTCAAGTTATTTGGGTGACAGATGTTCTTGACTTATGCACTTTATGCTCCTAATATTTTTATTTTCAGCTCTATCTATAATGTCAGTAGCGGTATTAAGTATATTTCAAATAATATTGGTTGTTGTGTTAGTAATTTTAGTGCTCTTGCAGCCACCTGGGAGTAGTTCGTTAAGTGGTTTTAGTAATACACAACAGGGGGTCAACTCGATGATTCCAGTGAAATCTTCTGAAAACCCGCTCAGCAGAGTAACGGCTATTGTTGCTGGATTGTTTATTATAAATACATTGCTATTGTCAGGATTATGTTCAAAAGACGTACATAAAAAATCGATCGCAGAGAAAATTATATTAGAAAAAAAGCAAGAAAGTGAACCTACTTCTGTTCCATTTGAAAATTAATGAAGGAAGCTAAATTTATCTTTGTTACAGGTGGAGTTGTATCGTCGCTTGCTAAAGGCTTAGTTGCTTCAAGCGTTGGTGTGCTTCTTCAAGCTCACGGTTTTAAGATCCGTATCAGAAAACTTGACCCGTATCTCAACATTGATCCTGGGACAATGAACCCAACTCAGCACGGAGAGGTATTTGTGACCGAGGATGGTGCTGAAACTGATTTGGATCTTGGGCATTATGAGCGTTTTACTGGAATTAAAGCAACAAAAGATGACAATATAACAACTGGTAAGATATATCATGAGTTATTGAAGAAAGAGAGGCGTGGTGATTATCTGGGCAAAACTGTGCAAGTCATTCCTCATGTGACAGATTTGATCAAATCGTTCATTTTTAATGGTACGGAAGGTTTAGATTTTGTAATATGTGAAATAGGCGGAACTGTAGGTGACATTGAAAGCCAACCATTTTTGGAGGCTATACGTCAAGTTAACTACACATTAGGAAAACAAAGAGTTATCCTTATTCACTTACCTTTAATACCATATCTTACTGCAGCGCAAGAATTAAAGACAAAACCAACGCAGCATTCAGATCGAGAGTTAAATTCCGCGGGGTTACAACCAGATATTATATTATGCCGCAGTGAGAAAGAAATTTTCGGTAATCAAAGAGAGAAAATAGCTAAGCTTTGCAATGTTTCTTTATCCAATGTGATACCTGCTCCTGATGTGAGTCATATATATGAGTTACCTGTGTTGTATAGCCAATGTGGGCTTGATACGCAAATTTTGGAGCACTTTCATTTAAGTAAACCAAAACCAAGCTTGATTGAATGGGATCAAATAGTGCATTCTATAAGGCACCCAACACAGGAAGTTACTGTATCTATAGTGGGAAAATATACCGAATTCCCTGATGCATATAAATCACTAGTTGAAGCATTAAATCATGGTGCGATTAGTAATAAAGTCAAAGTAAGGATAAATTGGGTTAACTCAAGAGAGAAGGAAGAAAAACCTATAAATGAAAAACTTATAGGAGAGAAATTACAGAATTCTCATGCAATCCTTGTTCCAGGGGGGTTTGGTGATGACGGAGTAGAGGGTAAAATATTAGCAATAAATTATGCCCGTACAAATAATATCCCATTTTTCGGAATTTGCCTTGGTATGCAGCTTGCAATTATTGAATTTGCTCGTAATGTTGTTAAGCTTGAAGATGCACACTCTGAAGAATTTCGTAACTGTAAACATCCAATCGTTAAGTTAGCTGGCGATCAAGATGACGATCTTGGTGGAACCATGAGACTCGGGGCATACAAATGTAATATAAATGCAAACTCTAAAATGATGGATGCATGCATACAGTAACACTACTATATCAGAAAGGCACAGACATAGATATGTAATCAATTCAGATTATAAAGATGATTTGGAAAAAAATGGACTGCTATGCAGTGGCATATCAGAAGATGGAACGTGCATAGAGGCAGTGGAGTTAGAGAGTCATCCGTGGTTTATTGGTGTGCAGTTTCATCCAGAATTTCAATCAAAGCCGTTTTCTCCTCATTCTCTTTTCGTGTCGTTCGTTAAAGCAGCAATTCATAAGAAATAAGTGCCTAGTGTTTAAGTATCAATATATGGAGCTTGCCATAGAGCAAGCCAAACTCGCTCAAAAAAATGATGAGGTGCCCATAGGTGCTGTAATAGTGAGTGGAGACAATATCATTTCTTCTGCATACAATAAATCCAGCGATCCAACTGCACATGCAGAGATGTTAGCGATCAGACAAGCATTTTCAACTTCCACGCTTTGTGATGCTGATATGTACGTAACATTAGAACCATGTCCGATGTGTGCTCAAGCTATTTCCTTTGCCAGAATTCAACGATTGTACTTTGGAGCTTATAATCCAAAAGGTGGAGGAATTGAAAATGGTGCTAAGATATTTCAATTTTGCAGCCATATACCTGAAGTTTATGGTGGAATATTAGAAACAGAATGCTCTTTTTTGTTAAAGGATTTTTTTGAGAAACTAAGGAACATTTGATAAATCGTCATGCTACTTGTTTCCCGATACAAAATCGTCATCCCGCTACGTGTTAGCGGGATCTATGCTAGGAGATACCGTGACGGTATGGCGGTTAAGTAATTCGTCATTCCAGCGCGTGACGCACAACTATACAAACATTGTCCACCAGCAGGGTGTCATCCGAGTAGCTGACACTGCCCTCCTTTGTCATCCCAGTGCCCAGACACTGGGATCCAGAAGACTTAATTTTAACCAAGTGGCTGCATAATAAAGGCTGGATTCCAGTGTCAAGCACTGGAATGACATTACAGGGACACTGGGATGACATCATCCTTTTCTCTGGATTCCAGACTGGAATGACAGCAGTCCTACGTCATACCGTCACGGTATCTCTAGATCCCGTTAACAAGCAGCGGGATGACAGTTGGCAGGGTGTTAGCTACTTAGATGAAACCCTTTCCCGGTGGAGATCACTATCAAATCACATAGGAGAAAACTAAGACCAATCAAATTTCTTATCTTGCGGTTTTATTTGCAATATTGCTACCACACTGACCAACAAGCAGAAGACTATATAAAGCCCAGCAGCAAGGTTTGTTTGAGGAAATGTTACAGTCAACCAAATACAAACCATAGGAGTAAATCCTCCATGTAACGCATAAGAGATATTGCGTGATAAGCTTACAGCACTAAATCTAACATTGGTAGGAAAGAGTTCAGATGCAACTATTCCTATGGGAACTATACCCCTTCCTATTATAGAGAGAACCATTACGCTCAACGCAATCACAAGATAATTTTTATAGTAATATGCAATAGATAACGCAGGACAACACAGTGCCATTGTAATTGCTATAAATAAGATTGCAGTGCGCTCTTTTCCAACTTTATCAGCCAACATTCCAAACGCTATTGAAGATATCAGCATTAATACACTGGTTATAATCAATACAATTTCGTTGATATATGTTGTTACATAAACATCCACTGATGCTATTTCCTTTGCGAGAGTTCGAAGAAATATGGTAAATCCAACAGTAACATTAACAGGTACAGATATTAAAATAGCAAGTATAAGAGCTCTCTTGTGGCGTTTTATAAGCTCTATTATGGGCAAATCAGGTAAATTTCTTTGTTTTCGATTTTTTTCATATGCTGGAGTTTCTCCCAATGTGTATATGCTATACGCGCTAATTAATCCTAAAATAGCTGAGGAAATAAATGGCAATCTCCAACCCCAGGTACAAAAATCAGTAGTTTTTTTGCAGATAATCACTATCACCGCAGAAAGCAAGACGCCAATGGAGCGACCAAAACCCATCATTCCGAAATACATCCCTAAGTTCTCTTTCCTACTGGATAAATGCTCTATAAGATAAACAGAACTTCCTTGTTCACCACCAAGTGCAATTCCTTGTGTTATATGGATTGCAAGAAGCAATATAGTAGAAATTATACCTACTTGATTGTGACTTGGAATAAATGCAATGAGACTTGATGGTATCGATATTAGCAAGATAGTAATTATTAATGCTATCCTCCTTCCATACCAGTCACCAACGTGACCAAATATGAATGCACCAAGTGGCCTTACAATTGCACCTAGCCCTACAATTCCAAATAATTGCAGTATGTTACTGTAGACATCTTTTGCAAAACAAAACTCTCTGCTGATTATGTTAATCAAATCAATAAAAAGCATATAGTCATACCATATTGCAATTCTGCAGAGTATGGTTGATATCGACACCCTTGTTTGCACTAAATTCAATTCGTAAATGTTTGCTTATTCTATTCTGGCTGCTTTTTGGGATTTTACAACCTAAACATATGGAGCTGACTTTTTTTATTATGGTGTGTGATAATTGCAGTGTTATTAAGTTTAGTGGTAAAGTTATAATGAATATAGCTTATTTAGCAGCACTTATAGCAGCAGCTATAATAAAAATAGCAGCAGTAATACTTTGTGCTATAATGTGTATAAGCATTTTCTTTATATTATTTAAGGGAATTAAAGAACACTTAGATTCAAAAGGATTTCTATCTCTTCTGAAAACAGTAGGTGTAATTTCTATAATACTATCAAATATATCTCTCCCACTTATTATATTAAGCCTTACTACTCCGTCACCTCTGATAGTAGGTATAGTAGGTAGTATCGTTGGTGCTATTTCCATAATACCATTAATAGTAGCTTACATTTTGCTTTCAATAACATGGAAAGGATTGACTCAACAGCCTGACGATTACCAGCCCTTGTTCCTAACTCCTTTGTTGTTTATTGGAAACATTGTAGTTGGAGCTTTTATCGCTGCAAGTGGCGCTTTTCCAATATGTAAAATAGATTCCTTAACATCTTTATCAGCGGCACTAGAGTCCTTGCTTGCAGTAGGAATACATGCACTAGCACTTGCGGTTGCAACTACAATTGGAGTAGCTATTGTAATCGAGCTCGCTAAGCAAGCTAAGGAGTACATGTCAGGTAAAATAATGCAAGCAGAAAAAGAACCTGTGACTGATACACATGAAGAACCAGGCTCTAAAATGGAAGAAACAGAAGAAGAAAAAACTGCTGGAAATGGGTGGAAAGTACCTACGTAAACTGCTTTTTTTATTGAAAAATTTAGAAAGATGTTGTAAAATTGTTATAGTAGTAGATTTTGGTAAAACATATGGCAGATTCAGGTATTAACATTAGCGAAAAAGTTTAAAAGAATCTTACTCGTTTGGCTAAAGTGAAAAACCAATCAGTTCAAGAGCTAGCAGAGGGGTTTATACAAGAAGCGATTGAACATGAGGAAGATATAGCGATAGTCAAACTCGCTATCCAACGTGACACCCGAAATGCAAAATTCATCAGGCATGAAGACATCAACTGGGGATAAGTACCTAATCTGTTATGAGGAAAATGTAGTTCACGAAGATATTCCAAGTCTCACTGCCATTAAGTTAAGGAAAAAAGATAGATTTTATGGGATAATGATGTATACCAATAAGTTTAAAGGTAGTATGAGTAAAAAAGGCAGTAATACAATTTATTCAAAATGAATTGGCAAGTCTAGAATTTATAGAATCCCATAAATCATCTTCAAAAGATTTTATGAGAAAGAGGAAGTTATCTTTTATTGACATATTTATCTTAATTTTAAGAAAAAGTGTAAAGTTGCTGCAAGTAATACTAAACGAGTTTATTTTATATAGGAAAAAAGACTATACCGTTACTGCTAGTGCTTTTAGTCAAGCAAGAAAAAAAATGAAACACAGTGCATTTTCAGAAATTAACGAAGGTGTGGTTTCCTTGTACTACCAAGACCAAAAATTTAAAACTTGTTTTGGCTTTAGAGTGTTAGCTCTTGATGCTTCCAAAATCATTTTACCAACAAGCGTTGAAATAAAAAATGAACTTGGCTCAAGAAAAATACGTAACCAAAAACCAAAAGATTTAGGTGATTATGCAAGTGCAACCTTTGCGGTTTGTTATGATGTGCTAAATAATGTTGCCATAAGGTCAGTGTTAGATAGAGGTAACACTCATGAAATTAACTTAGCAGATGAAATGCTTAAAGTTGTAAATACTAATGACTTACTGATTTGTATATTTATTTTATAAATTTCTTTCTAGCCTTACAAAAAGAAAAATTGCTTATGTCATTCGATGTCCCAGATCATCTTTTAATGAAGTGAATGCTATGTTTGAAGAAAAAAGCCCATCTAGTGTTGAGGTTACCATATGTGCTCAGCGTAAGATAAAACAAGAAAATAGTGGAATAACGCTTCAAAGAGGTACTGCCATCTGGTGAAATTGAAGTGTTAGCTACATCATTAATGGATGAACAAAAGTTTCAAACTGGAGGATTTAAGGAGTTATATTTTTTACGCTGGGGAGTTGAGACATTTTTTGCAAAACTCACAGGAAGACTAAGTCTAGAAAATTTTACAGGAAAAAGTGTTGAGTCTGTTAAACAGGATTTTTAGTCAGCTATCTTTATTAGCAACCTAGAAAGTGTTATGACAGAAGATGTAGAAGAAGCGTTGAATATGGACTTAACCGATGATAAGCTTAAGAGGAGCATTAACAAATCTGTCTCATTTAACGCAATCAAAAACTTGGCTTTCGACATTTTTGCTACGGAATCAGATACTGACTGCATTATGGATCAATTATCAAAGCTATTTTTGATGAACACTTTGGCGGTAAGAAAGGGAAGGAAAGCTGATCGTCATAAGGTACCTTATCTTTGTTCGTTCAATTACCAAAAAAGGGTTAGAAAACACATATTTTGACTAGAGGTAGTATTCATATCTTCTGATAATAACTGGGTAGCTTATTGCCATAGCTTCTGTAAAATGACTTCTAAACAAACTATTTCTTAAGTAATTTACACTTCAGAGTTTATCTGCTTTAAAGTTTACTCTATTCTGTTTCAGCATTTGTCATAAATCCTTAATTATTTCTGACTTTTTAGTTCAGTTTTTAACCATTCTTTCCTTAACTTAATGGCAGTGGACCTCAGCCCCTTTCTCCAGTAGAAGATTAACTAATTCTAAATTACCTTTTTCTGCAGCATAATGCAGTAATGTATTACCTGTATTATCTTTGTACTTTACAAAAAAAGCTACTATCTCTGATCTATTGCGGGAATTTGCTAATTCAAAAGGTGTTAATCCATCCTCGTTCTTAGCATTAATACTAGCCCCTTCCTGTACTAGCTTTTTTACCTCTTCATAATTATTGTTGTTAACAGCTAAGTGTAGAAGGGTATTGCTATGGTGCGCCAAGAAGTGCTTGGAGAACAGTTGGTGAAAATCCAACACAAACAAAGTCTAGCCAACAATTTGGAACAGACCACTATGTTGCATGAGGTAACGAGTGTAATAGAGCTAGTGGGATGGACAATGCAGGGTACAACGAAAGTGAAGGGATTGAGTTCCGAAATACCTGAAGACATAGAGGTCGACATTTTCATGGCCATGGAAGACAGCATGAAGGATAACGTAAAGGCAAGTTATCACTCACTCTATCGGGATCTGAGACCGTGCCATGTGTTGAAATGGACTTCAAGTGAACTTGGGAGATCCTATGCATTCCTACAAAGGTACGCTGGAACAAGTCAACAAAGGCAAGAACTAGCGGAAGATGCAGGGGAAGTCGGACTGATTGATAGTACTCAGAATGTGGGAAAGCCACGTACAAGGGGAAGCGATCAGCAATATAGTAACTGGAACAGGGATTGCTAGGCCAATACAACGGAGGTTGGAATAACATGCAAAATAAACTAAACCAGATAGCAGTAAGAGCAAAGCAAGATAAGCGACTAAAATTCACACCGTTAGTCCATCTGATAAATACAGAGAATCTTGCGAGATGTTATAAAGAACTGAAGCGTAACAAGGCTTGTGGATCAGACCAGATAACAGTGGAATCATACGGAGAAAATCTGAATGAGAAACTCGAAGTGCTAGTAGAAAGTATGAAGAGGAAGCAATATCAACCACAACCAGTAAAGAGGGTATATATACCGAAAGCTGGAAGTAAAGAGAAACGCGGACACGGAATACCATCGACCGAGGATAAATTAGTACAGATTATGCTGAAGAAGATATTAGAAAATATTTACGAGGCAAACTTTCTGGACAGCTCATATGGATTTCGACCTGGAAGAAACTGTCATCAAGCGGTAAATGCACTAGATAAAGCAGTTATGTACAAGCCAATAAACTACATTGTAGAAGTGAATATCAAGAAGTTCTACGATAATATACAGCATAAATGGCTAATGAGATGTTTAAGGGAACGAATAACTGACCCAAATTTGCTGTGGTTAGTAAAGCGGTTTCTCAAGGCAGGGATAGTCGAAGCTGGAAATTATGAAGCAACAAAACAAGGTACACCCCAAGGTGGTATAGTATGTCCTGTATTAGCAAATATATACTTACATTATGTGTTGGATTTATGGATAGAAAAGAAATTTAAACCAAGATCGAGAGGATATATACAACTAATAAGGTTTTGCGACGATTTTGTGGTTTGTTGCGAAAGTAAGGTAGACGCGGAAGAATTTCTGGAATTACTGAAACAAAGGCTAAATAAATTTGGGTTGGAAGTATCTGAAAACAAGACCAGAGTAGTAAAGTTTGGCAAGAGGGAGTGGCAACAAGCGATAAGAGAGAAACGAAGGACGGAAAGTTTCAATTTTCTGGGGTTTACGCACTATGGTGCAAAAAGTCGTCGTGGTAGATTAATAATGGGACATAAAACCTCGAAGTTAAATCTAGCCAGAAAACTAAAAGAAATCAAGGAGTGGTTGAAAATAGTCCGCGGAAGTATTCGACTTAAAGATTGGTGGCAAGTACTGAAGGCTAAATTAACAGGACACTATAATTACTTTGGTATTAGCGGAAATTATTGGTGTTTGAAACAATTTTACACATCAGTAAGAAAGCTAGCATTTAAATGGATAAATCGGCGTAGTCAGAAAAAGAGTATGACCTGGGAACAGTTTGTACACTACGTAGAAGTAAATCCATTACCAAAGCCAAAAATACATTTTTCTTTATATGCATAAGAGGGACGACTGTGAAAACTAATATTGATGAGCCGTGTGCGGGAAATCTGCAAGCACGGTTCTTTAGGGGGAGTTGTAGTAATAAAACTCAAACGAGAGGAGTAAAGCTACAGCTTCTACCGAACAAAAAAATAAATGGTAAAAAATTGCCTAGTAAAATGTTAAAAGCGGTAGAGCGAATAGCAAAAGAAGGGTTATTACCTAATTTTATAAAAGCTGCTCCAACAGCGAATAAAAAGATTAGTAAATAACCTGTCTTAACCCTTTTAGCACCGAGCGAAAAGAGCGTACCTAAGCGAAGAATACCGGGCCGAATCGGCGAATTTGCAGAGGTTTGCAAAAATGCTCGTAAAAACGAAAGTAGGAGTGATATTAACAAAATTTAAGAAGCAGCATATTGCGAAATAAACGGAGAATAAAGCGACGCTAATTGTGTTTCGATATTTATCGAAAATCATAAGAATAACATAAATATAAGACATCATGAAAATCGTACAAAGTGATTTCTCTTTTTCAAACCGTAATTGACACATAAAAAATCATCTGTTTGGTCATAGCTTTATACATATATATCAGGTAGTATGATGTATAGGCATTACTATCATAAACATTGTAAAGATTGCGATCAGGGCCCACAGAAACAATCCCGTGCCGACGGATATTCGAGGGATATCCAGTGTCGCGTTTCTACCTTATCGCTGTAACATATACAGACCCTCGGCACTAATCAGCATAAGAGATAACAAAATGACTATTTTTTTATTTGCGTTGCATCGAATATGAACCACTTTAATATTTTATGAAGTTATTTTAAAACACAGACCTCTTGTGATGAATAAAATAAGACTCCAACAGATGCGCAACGATATATCGTCGTTGGTATTTCTGGCCAGTTTCGGTGCTAAGAGGGTTAAGGGGCTATCCTAGTGTGACATGCGAAAAATTAGGCGATTTTCTGGAATTTATAAAATAAAAACTATTGCATCAAAATTGTTCAAACTTCGAGGATATATTCTTGGGTATGTTAGCTTATTACATGAATTTTTTCAAGTAATCATATTTAAATTTGGCAAACTTATGCGCAATCTGCCTGAGGTCAAAAAAAAAAGTTCAGAGTGCCTGAAATCAAAAAATACGAAATGCCTGTTAAACTAGAAGATATTTCCCCTACAATGAACTAGGAGTTTCAAAAAATATTAAAATTTGACAAAATGGCGTAGTATTGAAAGAAAAAGTTGAATTTTGCCCGAAAAATTGGCCGTTTTTTGCATGGCAAATTGACAATTTTTGTCCTAATTAAAAACTGGTAGTTCATTGTATGGAAAAACATGTACTGAGTATGCTCAAAAAATTTCAAGATGATTCTATGATTTGTATTCGAGTTAGAGTGTCAGCAAATTTGAGAAAAGTCGTTCTGAGATAAACACGTTTAAAGTTTTAACTACAGATTTTTTTCTTATAACGCAAATATTTTTATACTTACAATTAATCTGCTATCTCAGACCCGTATAAGGAACCTTCCTCTTCTTCGAAAAGTGCCTGCTGCGCTGTAGCAGCTATCCTCCTAGCTGTTCGAGCCTCTTTTGAACTCTCTTCATAGCGTTACTCGGCTAGCCGGATTCTGCTCTCATCGCGATTTTCGGCATATTCTTTGGCCGCAGAGCCAATGATTACTCCCATAACTTGCATCATTCTTAAGACGGCTTTAAAACCATCATTAAATATATTTACTGTAAAAAAATTTCACAATTGTATAGTTTTCACACTGCTGTGAAGGTACGTTGGAGCGAAGTGCCAAAGTAAGCCATTAAAACTTTCATCGTTGTTCTTGGTGTTGCTTCCTTTGCACTTGTCTAATAATTCTCGTGGTCTCAGATCCGTATACACTGGCTTTAAAACTTCTTGAATTTGTGGGTCTAGCGGAAAATAATCATGTTGAAACCATGCCATATCTAGTCCTTCGGCCAGCGCGCGACGGTATTTACACCAGCCCTCCGCGCCAGCCGGTCAGTTGTCGTGCATCGGATTTTTGTCTGTTGAACTCAAGTGAAAACATGTAGCCCAAATTGCGTTGTACATAGTATCTACATCATCTTGATGCCTGGTGAGAGCTAGACCAAGTATTTCTGAAGCTTATTGATGATGGCAATGTTCAATTTCACCGTATCTTTATTTTTTCCGCCTAAGCCAAGGTTTTTCCGCTTAAGGTTGGCGACAGTCAGTGCCTAGACTAAACATGCCTCCCCCAATCATCGATGAGCGTGAGAAACTTTTTCTTTTTGAAAATGAGATGCTACAGAATTTTTGTCCTCCGAACAACGGCGCTTTCAAGAGCTGCCATTTCAAAACTATTATAGATACAACTTTGAAACTTTAGGATGTCATTCTAGACATATTGAACTACCAAAAAATGAAAACAAAAAAAAAACGATTTCAAAAAATTTTCACACTAGGATAGCCCCTTAACATATCCTGAGGAGCTCAATCCATTTCGATCAGCTTTATGCAGGACAAGACTAAGTGAGTATGAAAATATGAAACTAAATGAATTCCTGGAAAAAGCTATTGCAGCTAAAAATATAAACGAGTTAAGTAAAGTTATCGATGAAGCTTTGGACTTAGGAATAAGAATAAATGCTGCCAATGAAGATGGCTTTGGCTTCGCTAACGTTACAATGTTTAAGATGTATCGTAATGAATTCAAAAGGAATAAACAAGAGGATATAATCAGGAAGTTAGCATTAAATGGAGCAGATTTTAATGTATAGGTTGATAAGAAAATAACTGAAATTCATCAAAAGGTGCAAAAAGAAATTGAGCCACAAATATATAGTAGGCTCACAAAACTCAGGGAAGTTGGAGAGAACGCTACTATAGAAGGAACTGTTGAAAATATAGAAATCGATAATAAGACCTTCTATATGGAATTTTCACATAGCTGCATAGTTGATGTTGCCAAAGTTGTAGAAGGTGCAAAAAATTTGGGCTTAAGTAAAGGAGACTTAAACCTTGGTGGCAATATTATAAAAATAGGTGATGGTGAAGTTGAAGTCAAAACTGGGAAAGGCGGTGAAAGAGGCTACGTGGATATATCGGATAACAGTGCTTTTGCAGTCACATTTTATACTAGCCTAGGAGAGCTAAATTTAATGGTATATCATGACACAGCAGACTATAATCAAGTACAAATTGAGGTAGAAGATGAAGAAATGTGGAACGAGTTGCAAGAAATAGGAAAAATCGTAGGAAAGGGTTGTTTATTTGGTGGAATGTCTGTTAAAGAAGCAGTAGAAAAAGGCAGTTTTACTAGATGTGGAAGGTGGGGCGACCAAAATTCTAAAAGTAGTGAGACCTTTTCTTGGGTGAATAAATTAAAAGACAACAAAACGACATCCGTAGGACGTTCTTGATTGGAGACAAGTGGCTATGTTTCACATAGCTAATGAAGAAGATAGCTACTTGTATATCAGAAATAAATGGTTAACTATTACAAAGTAAAGTGGTTTTTAAAACTTAATCCAATTTACCATAAATAATTTACTTTAATTAGTATTGCTTGTAGAAGTGTTTTATATTATAAAAAATACCTGAACTTTAAAATTTGTACTATTTGTTAGCAAGAGCCTTTATCACTGAATGCACAATATCGCGCAATGTTTCATCTTTAAATTTTCCATATTCTCTTACTAATCTTGATATTTCTTCGCTGCCTACATCGCTGTGAAAGGCCTTATCATGCAAGTCTTCAGAGGCTTTGGTAAAAAAATATGACATATCAACAGACAAAGCTTCTGCCAAATTATACAATCTATCAACTACAAGCCTTACCTCTCCAGTTTCATATCCTTGTATATGCTGAAATGAAATTCCAAGCTTTTTTCCTAAGTCCCTTTGGCTAAAACCACATATTAGCCTTCATTTCCTTATTCTTTCACCTATTCGCTTATCGATAGGATGTTGTATGGTCATTTTACGTATCAGATAATATACTTTGAGAAAAAGATTTTACCAATATATAAACTACACTACGTAACCTTTTGCTCTTAATTTCATTGTATCCTTTGACTAATTTTAATATCTCCTCATCATAAGCTTCATGTGAGTCGTCATGCACATCAGTAAAAAAATCAGCCAAATTAATCGATAGAGCTTTTGCTAAGTCGTATAGTCTACTAGCCAAAATGTGGTTTGAACCATTTTCGTACCTTTGTATCTGCCTATATGAAACACCTATTCTTTTTCCTAACTCAGTTTGTGTTAAACCACAGTATAACCTAAGTTCCTTTATTTTTTTGCCTAATTCCACTTTTTATTACTAATTTTAGCTGTTCAAGCTTATATTGAATTTTTTAATTTATGAAGTGGAAAAAAAGAAGGAAAGCTAGAGAACTTTCCTTTCAATCTACAGATTACAATAAACCACTGTCATAAAAACTAAAATGGCTCTTCTGTGTTACGATTATATGATCTATTAATTTCATTCCTATATTTTCACAGGTTGCAGCTAATGTGAGTGTGTTATCTTCATCCTCTTTAGATGGCTCTATATCTCCACTTGGATGATTATGTGAAATTGCAACAGATGATGCGTCAATCAGTAATCCCTGTTTTATTATTTCCCTCATATATAGAGGCACTCTATCTATAGTTCCACAGTCTTGAACATACTCATATATTAAATGACCACTTCGATCTAAGTATACCACTCGTAAGCTTTCCTTTCTTGACTGTCCTATTGCGGCTTTAAAGTATTTTAGTAGCTCTTCTCTATTATCAAGAATCGACAGCTTTTTTAACTTACCTTTCAATATCCTATCGAAAATCTCTTTCAGGCAAAAGATATTTGCTATTGCTCCATCGTTCATTCCTGTAACATTTTTTAGCTCGTGAAGATCAGCATTAATTACCCATCTTAAACTACTAAAGAGCTCCATTAGCTTTTTGGCAACTTCTCTTCCTTCTGTGTATGCAGATAAATTACGTTCCAGTAGCTCATGGTCAAGCAAAGACCTACCTCTGCTTGATAGAATACGAGTTTCTAATTTCTCTTTTCTCTCACTATTATTCATAAAAACCTCCAAGATCAACATTATATACAAATTCAACGTCAGCTTTCTGACGCAGTAGTTCTCGAGGAATAACCCTCTTGAACTCTAAATTTGCAATGTTGTCCTTGTTGCTTCTTGTTGTAAATACCAGAATAATAAGCTACTGATATTCTCCACCTTTTTTATCTTTAATCCATCATAGCTAGCGATGCAACAAAGCCCACCGATTCATTCTACTGCAACGCAGAAAATTCGTACAATTGTGCATAATGTGGGGCTTCTGGCTACATTTTTCTATTGAACTCACCTTTTCTCTATGTGACAGACTTCGTATTAAATTTTAAATTTAATGCGCCTAGATATACAAGCATTCCTAGCAAAACCATAGGTATAGAAAGCAACTGCCCCATAGTTAAATCAAGCCACAAATAGCCAATTGGATAGTCTGGTTCGCGAAGAAACTCAACGAAAAAACGTGCTATTCCATACCACATAACTGCAATACCAGTTAACGCACCGTGATACAGTCTTATTCTAGTTAAGAAAAACAGTGAATTTGCAACTGAAAAAAGTAGCAGTCCTTCAAAAAGTGCCTCATAAAGCTGGCTTGGATGACGCAGCAAATTATCACCACTCTCTGGAAATACCATACCCCATGGCATAGTTGTAACTCTGCCAAATAACTCTCCGTTTATAAAATTGCCTATGCGACCTAAAAATAAACCTATGGGAACTCCGGAAGAAACTAGGTCCAGTGCATAAAATATAGGAATGTTATGTCTTCTGCAGGAGATTATTACTGCAAGCAAAACTCCTATAGCACCGCCATGAAATGACATCCCTCCTTCCCAGGTCTTCAATATCTCGATAGGGTTGCTTATATAAAGAACTGGATCATATATCAATACGTAGCCAAGTCTACCTCCAAGGATAATACCTACAGTAGTGGCTGTTAATAACGAATCGTAAAAATTCTTAGTAAATATTTGTTGGTCATCTAGCCTATGTAAATACCAATATGCAAACACTATACCCAAAACGTAGGCTAAGGAATACCAATATATAGAAACAGGACCGATGCTGAAAATTACTGGATTTAAAGACATATTTTGCTATAAATTATTTTTAGACAATCTACTTTTTTCACGATCCCACTCTCTCTGTTTTATGGTTGGTCTCTTATCGTAGAGTTTTTTTCCTTTTACAATGGTAATTTTAGTTTTTGCCAATCCTTTATCGTTAAAATAGACCGAAAGCGGCACAACAGTTATCCCAGCAGTCTTGATTTGACCAATTAGTTTATTTATCTCCTTTTTATGCAAGAGTAATTTACGTTCCCTTTTTGGTTTATGATTTTTTCGGTTCGCAGCTTTATATTCTGCAATATGCATATTGTGCAGCCATACTTCGCTATTCTTTTCGACAACGTAGGCGTCGGAAATATTTACTTTTCTTTCTCTTAGCGATTTAACTTCACTGCTTAATAAGAACATACCCGCTTCAAATTCTTCTAAGATGAAATATTCAAACCTTGCTTTCCTATTTTCTGCAATAACTTCCATATCTAAAGATATCTTTAAGCTTCAATATATTACAGAGTTTTTGACTTAATTCATAATAAACCAGTTATCCCAATAAATATAAGGTGCCAGGCTAGTCTGATAGCAACAGGGTAGCAAAAATCAAGTAAGTGCTTTTTCTGTCTCTCTAGGCACAAGTTCCTTTACTTCTTTCATTTCAGTTTTAGGCTTTGACATTATATATTGACCAGCACCAACTATGAGCGCAGATCCTGCAGCTAGTCCAATTATTGCTGGTACAGATAGGGCAGTAGCAAATACCCCTGCAACAAAGTTGCAACAAACATAAAACTAAAAAAAATAATTTCCCGGCAGCTTCTACTCAAAGAACGAGGAGTTGTTTTCACTTATAGAACCAACGATCAACTGACCATCTGTTTCGATGAGTGATATATGAACATATTTATATATTTTCAAGGAAAGCTCATGGGAAAAAAGAAACTAACTGTTCGTGTTAGCTATAGTTATGAACCTAATCGGTTAGCAGAATTGTACTTATTAGATGCATATAAAAAACTAGCATTAAATAAACAAGTAAATGGGAGCCAAAAGGAGAAAATTTTTTAATGTAACAATAGAATCAATTTAAGGGGGAGCAATGATAACAGTTAGTCTGTACGCGAGAGTTTCTTCAGGAAAACAAGTGCAAGGAGATACAATAGCAAGCCAAATTACTGCTATAGAGAATAAGATTAGTGCTGATGGACATAAATTACTAAGTGAATATAAATTTATTGATAATGGTTATAGTGGCTCTGATATAATACGTCCTAGTTTAGAAAAATTAAGAGATCAAATAGCAGAAGGTAATATTAATAAGGTTTATATTCATTCTCCTGATCGTTTGGCTCGCAAATATGTACATCAAATGTTATTAGTTGATGAATTTAAGAAATTGGGTGTAGAAACAGTTTTCTTGAATTGTCAAATTGACGATAATCCAGAATCTCAATTACTATTACAAATACAGGGTATGATAGCAGAATATGAACGTGCAAAAATTATGGAACGAAGTCGTAGAGGCAAGATTCACGCAGCCAATAAAGGCAGTATAAATGTAATGAGTGGATCTCCTTATGGCTATCGTTACATAAATAAGCATATAGGAGGAGGACAAGCCTTTTTTGAAATTAATGAACAGGAAACTGAAGTCATTCGTAAAATGTTTTTTTGGGTGGGAAGGGGAAGAGTAAGCATTGGAGAAGTATGTCATAGATTAAGAGCTATGTCCATCGTAACACGAACAGGAAAAAGGTATTGGGATAGGAGTGTAGTCTGTCGTCTATTACATAATCCTGCTTATAAAGGACAAGCAGCATTCGGTAAAAAAAAGCTAGGAGTAAAATTAAAACATGTAAGACCACAGAAACGCTCTTGTGAGCAACCGAAAGACAATTATTCTACTTTTCGTACTGATAAAGAAAATTGGATTTATATTCCTGTACCTAATATTATAAACGAAGATTTATTTGATATAGTTCAAGAACAGCTAACTGAAAATAAAAGAATAGCTAGGACAAGACGAATGGGAGCAAATTACTTGTTGCAAGGTTTAACAGTATGTCAGCTTTGTCATTATGGATATCATGGTATTAGCACTTGCTCTAGCGCTCGTCGAACATATTATCGTTGTACTGGTACGGAGCGAGGTCACTTTGGTGGCAATAAAATGTGTAATAATAGAATGATTTGTACAGATGTATTAGACGTGGCTGTATGGGAAGAGGTAAAATACCTATTGAAAAATCCTACTCGGATATTAGAAGAATACAAGCGTAGACTTTCAGAGATTAAAAAATCACCATTAGATCAAAAAAGTGACTTTCTTGAGAAAAAAGAAGATCAATTAAACTCTGGCATTGCAAGGCTTATTGATGGCTATACTCAAGGATACATCAATGAAGAAGAGTTTAAACCTAGAATTAAAGCAATGAAACAAACCTTACAAATGATCGGAGAGCAAAAAAAAAAGATATTTGATCAAAAAAGACCTGAACAAGACTTAACTCTAGTGGTGACTACTTTAGAAGAGTTTTCTTCTAGCGTTAACTCAAGTCTTGATAACGCAGATTGGCTAACTAGACGTGATATTATTAGAACATTAGTTAAGCGAATTGAGATTAACCATGAAGACGTGCATATCGTGTTTCGAGTAAAAGAGCTGCCAGACTCTTTCACACACAGTGGAAAAGCGGACCAAAGTTTATTGCAACATTGTTGCAGGAGTCAATAGAAGCATTACACCAAAGAATAAAGGATTTAGCAGCAAATAGTACGCCAGATCAACTACCATATCTTGCTAAAGCATTGGAATCAATAATCGACAAAAGTGCGGTTTCTGAAATTGTACAGATGACAGATGGTAAGCTTGTTACGAGCCGGGCGGGTTTCTGGAACATGGCCGGCGAGCGTTATGGAATAAGCGCGACGAGACGTTGGTTTCGTCACTTCCTTGACCTAACTGTAGCAGGGGGTATCGTACGTCAATAGTAGTGGGAGCTACAAATCGACGTATGATCTAAGGAATGATATTTAATTCAAGTCAGATGAGCCTACAAGCAAAGCCATAGGGTGCTGATCTTGAGTTGAGGTGAGGAATGTTACAAGCCAGATGAGCCTATGAACAGAGCCATAGGGTGCTGGTCTCGCATTGGAGAAGTATGGTATAGATAGGGAATAAAACTAGAGCCAGATGAGCCTATAAACAGAGCTATAGGGTGCTGGTCTCCAGAGTGGTTAAGATCGAGGAAGAATGAATCCAGATGAGCCTATAAACAGAGCTATAGGGTGCTGGTATTCACTCAGGTGTGGGAGGATTTCAGGAGCGATACAGGCCAGTTGAGCCTATGAACAAAGCCATAGGGTGCTGGTCCCGTGTCGGAATTAAAGGAATCTGAAGCCAGATGAGCCTATGAACAGAGCCATAGGGTGCTGGTCTCCAGAGTGGAAGAGTTATGGAGAATGAACCCAGATGGGCCTATAAACAGAGCTATAGGGTGCTGGTATTCACTCAGGTGTGGGAGGATCTCAGGAATGACTCGGCCAGATGAGCCTATAAACAGAGCTATAGGGTGCTAGTCCCGTGTCGGAATTAAAGGAATCTGAAGCCAGATGAGCCTATGAACAGAGCCATAGGGTGCTGGTCTTCAGAGTGGTAAAATATGTTAAGGTAAGGTGAAACCCCGAGGTAGATGTACTTACAGGTGGACTGCAAGTGGTCGCACAGGCACGGAAAGTAAGCCGAAAAGCACACACAGTCCGATACCCGTTGTTCGTGGTTTTGACCTGCTACGGTAAGGTCGTAAAATAATAAACTCTCGTAACTTTTGTTTCACTCCGAGCGGTTAGAGTGAAATAATTTGTGGGTATGTTACTCGATTATGTTTTAAATTCGTTTCGAGAGGAAAGGTTTTAATTTCTAGAAATAATTCTTTACTCGAATTTTATGTTTCTAGTAAAATGTTACAAGTATATTCTTTCAATCGAATATATATACATGTATGTTAAGTGTTTTGTGTATGAATTTAAGAAAGTAGTATAATTATTGAAAAGCTCTAAGTGTTTACCCTTGGGCAGTGACGGTTGACGAGACTTCTCAATAAGATGACTCCGAACTAGTTCACGAGTGACTCTAACGTGAGTTGAACGGGGGAACTCCGACCAAGAGTTGAATTGCCAATGGACAGACTAATCTGCCGAAGGTTTAAAGAAAAACTCGAAAAGGAACTGGGCCTAATCTCGTAGTGTAATGCTCAAGCGTCGTACTGTGAGTAACCCGAAGATACGCATTTTCGTGGCCCTTAGGGGGCCAGTTGGAAACGGCTGGAATTACGTGGCAAGCAAGACCCTCGCTTTCGAGTTTTCCTTATTACATGGGGTCGAAAGTGTAGCTATCCGCGGGCCCTAGACCAGAGGCCAAGGGCTGTATGTATATCGTATCCTGTTTACCTTTGAAAAAGGGGACTAGGCGTCTGGGTGTCGCCAAGAGAAAATTCCACGATGAGAGATTTTCATGAGAATCATACGATTCATACGTAACAAGCTAAAAGAACTTCTTGATAGTACAAGAAAACACTTAAGTGATCTGGACACTAAAAAAACTAGCTCTTTAGCAGCGATCTCTGAATCAGAGAAACAATTATTAAAGAAAATAGATGAGAAAGGCACAACAAATTTATCACTACTTGATATGAGAAAGAATGCCAATATTGCAGCAATAAATAGCATTAGTAACAGTCATAAAGATGGTCTTAAAGGTTTAGTAGAAGATTTTCGTGCTGTTACCACTGGCTCATCAATTATAGGGGACATAGAAACTCGAATTGAAAACATCTCTAATGAGGTAAAAACTAGAGATGATCAATTAAAAGTGTCGCTTACAAACGAAATAAGAAAGCGCAATATGGTTGAACCAGGGTCATTACCTTTCTTGTTTGGTGTATAGCTCTTTCCATAAAAGTCCGGATGTGATAGGATAAGGATAGATGATGATAAGGAGGTTGAATGCCAGCAGCATATAGTTATGATTTAAGAAAAAAAGCAATGGAAGCGCTAGACGAAGGAGAAAGCAGAGAAACAGTGGCAGCAAGATTTAAGATTGGACGAACTACTTTATGGGAGTGGCAGCAAAGAAGAAAAGAAACAGGAGACTTTCAATCAAAAAAACTTGGAAATGGGGGTTACAATCACGAAATTACTGACTGGGATACCTTTGCCAAATTTGCCAGAGAACACGGAGGAAAGACTCTATCGGAAATGGCTAAACTTTGGAACAACGTTAGTATCCAAACGATCTATCGAGCCCTTAAAAAAATTGGATTTACGCGCAAAAAAGACATGTGCATACAAGGAAAGAAACGAAGAAAAACGTGCTGAATTTTTGAAAATTATAGCGACAAAAGAACCTAAAAACTTAGTGTATATAGATGAGTCTGGTATTGATAACACCGAAGACTACCCCTACGGATATTGCCAGAAAGGACAGCGGTTTTATGTCTTAAAATCTGGAAAGAAAACTCAATGAATCAGTATGGTTGCAGCCTTAAGTGGAAGAAAGATAGTTGTTCCGTTAACCTTTGAAGGCCACTGTAATATGGATGTTTTTAATGGATGGTTTGAGCAATTTTTGACACCGATCTTGGAACCTGGACAGACTGTCATTCTTGACAATGCTACTTTTCATAAGTCTGATAAGATTATCGAGCTTGCTAAAGGGGTTGGTGCAGAAATTTTGTATCTGCCGCCTTATTCTCCAGATTTCAACAAAATTGAGCATCGTTGGTTTGCTATAAAAAACAGAGCCAGGAAAAACATTCCTCTATTCGAATCCTTTCGTCGTGCTGTTGATTCTGCCTTCCTATGACCTGTTCGGACTATTATGAGAAATGCTATACTATTACTTGCTCATCAATATTCGGTGCAAACCAACTTCTATCTTCTCCCGCTCTTGTTGTTATCCACGGAAGCCAATCGATTATAAATTCTCCTATTTTTACCCGCACTCTCGCTTTTTCATAGTCTACTTCTTTAACTAGACCTATACGAATAATATTCGCTAACTTCCTATTCAGCTCTGAAATTGCAAAATTATGCTCTAACATTTTCGCCAACACTTATTGTATGTGGTATGATACCAGTTTCTCACCACGCTGACTTCCATACATGGATTTCATGCACCCATTCAACCATCCACACTAGATATGCATCCAACTCTGGCCTAAAATCATCTCCTCCTGCTGATAAAAACTCTCCAGGTGCAATATTTTTCACGTTCCAAGTATTTTTGTTTACTACTCTTGCTACTTCTGCTGCTAATGATCTCACAATTATCGAGACATTCTCTACTGTACTATCAACTACAATTCTTGCTTCAAATCTCGCTCTCAGCGCGAACTCCTCTGTTCCTGGATCTTTTCCTTGCTCTAAACTTGACAATTCTACAAATACCGCTGGCGCTACTATTTCCCTTCTTATTATGGGATATACTTCACATGTCGGTATCGCTGGTATTTCTTCCTTTAGCATTGTACAAATCTTCTGATGTAGATCTCTCCAAAACATACATTATGATCCTCTTAAAGTAAAATTAATTTCATGGTCGAAATACTTCTCATATACTCTCTCTCTCTACTTCATTAGAGACTAACTCTTTCATTGTTTTCCGAGCATGGGTATTTATTTTAATTTCATCTATTGGCAAAGACGTGGTATACCTTCGTCTGAAGATTCCTATATGACCATTTTTCATTGTTGCTATAAATGCTCCTTCATACGTACGGCTTCCTACTTTTGCTCCTATCTTTGTCTATTTTATACTCCCAAGTTTTGCTACTCCTATCCACTGCGAACTGAGCTTTACTACTGACCATAAGCGCTTTCTATTTGCTTTATCCACACTTAACTTTTTTCTCATTGCTTTTTTTGGTATTTGTTTTTCTTCGCTAACTTGTTTGACTGTTTGCGATCTTACCCATAGTGCTGTTTTGTTTAGTGCCCTCACCGCTGCTTTTTCCACTTTCGCTTTCTCTGCATCTATGCTTTGCATATCTTCTTTGATGCTACCGCTAACTTCAACGTTAATACGCATTCGACGCCTGAATCTTCCACAACATTCCTGAATTATCCCTAAGTGGTGGTGAATATACTTTGTACTTACGCTTATCAATAATAAAGGTATCTCCTACTACTGGCTGCAATACATCGAATATACTCACCTCAAGAAAAACCATCTCCCCGACAAATTGTCCTTCACCAATTCCATATAATTTATCTGGTTGTTGTTTCAGCACCTGAACCATGTATGACTTATCCTTTAATTCATACAACGCTTGCTGCCCTAGATGTGCAAAACAATCTGCAAATAATCTTTCTATTTTTCCTTGCATATTTTACCTTTATGCACTAATCTCTACATGCACGCTAAAAAGGGGCATACTGGTATCATACCTCACCACTTTTATAGTTGCTCTACCAGTATTGTTATGCTGCAACGACTTTGATTAATGTTTCTAGACGATGGCACATTGGTAAAGAATTTGACTGCGTATGTAAATCGGTCCCTCTATCAAATCTTCTTGGCTCTTGTTTTGCATATAACGGTTGCCCTAGTGTATTTACCGTCTCATTAAAGTCTGCTGGTGCAAAGTATGTCGTAAATGTGCTTGCTGTATCAAGTGGAAAACAGTGGCCCGTGTCTTTTTCTATAAATCTTCTCACATTACCTTCCGGGTCAGTTGCTTGTCCTCTATACTCCTCAAATGTTATTCCACAGAACGTAAATCCTGATCTCATATCGTTCCTTAGCGCTGCTCCTTCTTGCCATCTCTCATATGCTTCTTTTACTTTGGTATGAGAAGTTAAAGCATAAAAAAACTCAGGACTTACGAGCGCATGAATCCCAGTCATGTATTCACCACTTAAGTTGTCCTCAACATGACGCAATACTTCCAGACACTTACGCTTTACATCAGTGGTTGGTGTTCCCAGTGCAAAATTTACTACTTTCGGTGTAATTTCAAATTCGTTATACAGATTTAACAATTCACTGCCATCTGCGTCCAGAATAATCCCTTTCAATGCTCCCATCCGCAAATGCTCTAACGTTATCGCGTGTTTATTTCTCATCATCTGCAAATGATCCGTTATTACATCTGCCAGGGCCTTAAGTTCATTCTCTGACCCAAATGCCCTTATTCCTTGCACTTCCTCAGGCAACACTACATCATCATGGGGAATATGCGGAATGGTAAAAGTTCTGATTTTCCTTTTTCCTCGTTTTCCTACTGTTGCTGGTGCTCCTGGTACTTGCGTGGGTAATAAGCTTAAAACTCCGTTATGTTCTTCTATCGTAATATGTCGAAATCTTACTGATCTACTTGGAAATAAATTTAAATTTTCAACTCGACCATAATTTATCGGCAATATGTTCATTGCATTTGTTAATGCTGTCATACTAAATGCCGGATTTGTAAATGGATTTTGCATGTTTTTTCTCCCTTTTTTCCTATTAATTTAAGTTAAACTCCCCTACGAATGATAATGCCCCGCGCTTCAAGTTGCTTTATTGCTGCAGCTTTCTGCTCTTCTGTTATATTTGCTGGCCATACAACTGCATGATCCGCTAGAATTGCTATACGTGGAATGATTACCGCTTTGGTGTTTTCCTTTGCGTTTACGTCACTTATTACCACACCTGTCGCTGTTTGCGTTCCATCCGTGGCCGTTGGATTTATAATTTTAATTAGATCATCTTTATCACGACCAACAACCGTACCAAGCTTTAGGTTTTGCCCCTTTGCTACGGTTATTTGGTCTCTTGAATATAGATTTGATGCCTCATACTTTAATAGGTCACCAAGGTTATTTTGTTCAGTTATACAACTCATAAATGTTTCTCCTATGATTGTTGTCAATAAGAAATTTTATATTTTGTAAAATCTTTGAAAATCCAGTTGTTTTTAAGAGTATAGAAAATGGTTGTGAGAAACTTCCTAGCAGTAGCAATAATAGCCTTAGCAGAACCACGCTTTTTTTTCACACGCTCGTAAAAACTTTTCAGATAAGCGTATAGCAATCCAAGTACACTGTACTAAAGATGTACGCCCAATTTTTGATCCACGTTTAGTAATTCTTCCAATTGTGCATTGTTGATTGGATTGAGAAACTCGCGGTACAACTCCAAAATAAGCTGTAAGTTTTTCAGGATTACTAAAATCATTAATATCACCAATTGTTGCAACAAAAACTGCTGCAGAAATCGCACCAATACCTTTAATGCTGATGAGATTATTAAATCCAGGAAACTGCTGAGCAAAAGCTATAATTTCCTTTTCAAGTTTTTTAAGACTTTCTCGAATGACTTCCAGATTACTGCTAATCACTTCAATCTCAACCTTTTCCAAGTGACACCAATCATGTTTACCAAGAGA
Source organism: Mimumesa dahlbomi (assembly GCA_917499265.3). Lineage (NCBI taxonomy): Eukaryota > Metazoa > Arthropoda > Insecta > Hymenoptera > Crabronidae > Mimumesa > Mimumesa dahlbomi. The sequence continues at coordinate 11,557,832 of OU824124.1, forward strand.
GCATTCAAATCCCGCTTTGGTTGTCAGTACTTCCTTTTTAATCTTTATTCCGTGGTAATTGAAAAGTCCATGTTGTAACGGTACGTCCCTTGGCTGACTGACCCGCAGCGTTTTTAAAGGAACGAGCCTTTACTTTTTAAGAGTTCGGAGCAGGTGGTTTTAAGAATTGGAAAGATTTTGCACGCACACACTCTCGGTTTATTTCGAGTCGTCTTAAAGTCTATATATACAGGTCCTTATCCTACCTAGGCTATCACACATCCATCCGTTCTTGTCACTCTTACACTCTACCCGCTGTCGATAATCCGTCACGCTCGATGCTCACACACACTCACACACCTTTATATACACTCACTGCTCACGCCTTTGCACACACTGACAGCTAGAATCGTACATTATCCGTACCTATGAACAGGTGTTAGAATTTCACACCTCTTTATAATAATTCCTATTATTTCGCAATTGGCTTAGTCATGCGTCGATTATTCTGGCTTTGTGCGGATATGATTCTGCTAGGTGCAGACGAGAAGGGAGGTGAGATCGGGGTCTGTCTCAAGTCGTACAGCCGCTACTCCTTTTTCTAGGAGGATATGTCGTTTTGGATTGAATGGAACTCTCGAAATCGATAGTCCACGCCTAAATGACGTGGGGGTACGCCTGTCGAGAAGAGGGTATTCTCCTTGAGATAGGCTCAGCCTATATGACTGAGGGGTACTCCTCGGAGTGTAAGTAGGAATAACACTTGAGATAGTCACGGCCTAAATGACCGTGGGTTACTCCTCGTGTTTTCAAGGTATATGGAATTTTTGGGATAAAATTTATATGCCAGCATTCACTCTCTCCCTCTCATTCCTCCACTCCTCCTATGCTATCTTATGTGCTAGTATTTACAGCAATTTACACGCGCTTCTATAAAATAGAAGATTCTATACATATGCATATACTCAGTGGTATTTATATAACTTGAGAAGATATCGACGTATAATATAAAATATCATACATCAGGAATCTATCACAAGTATTGCAATTCGTGCATCAGAGACTTCATACATCAAATCTAATTCGGTACGTAATCGTTAACGAGCGGTTCGCAAGAGTTGCTATTCAATGTGTAAATGGCAAGACAAGCTGAAAATTTTATACGAAGTGCCGGCGCTCCGTTGCGCTGCGTCTTAAATACCCGATCGTTCGATCGCACGATCCAATCATTCTACTATCAATTCGAATACGACGAATCCCGTCCTTTGGGGTTTTTCATTCGTATCGTTATTACGTAACGCATCGGATGATTCACGCATACTGAGACGGTAGCCCCAACGCTGACAACCCCTGACGAGATTGCGTACCTCTATTAGAGCGAGTATGGGTGAGTGAATGATCTATGTATGCGTGAATCATCCGATGCGTTACGTAATAACGATACGAATGAAAAACCCCAAAGGACGGGATTCGTCGTATTCGAATTGATAGTAGAATGATTGGATCGTGCGATCGAACGATCGGGTATTTAAGACGCAGCGCAACGGAGCGCCGGCACTTCGTATAAAATTTTCAGCTTGTCTTGCCATTTACACATTGAATAGCAACTCTTGCGAACCGCTCGTTAACGATTACGTACCGAATTAGATTGATGTATGAAGTCTCTAATGCACGAATTGCAATACTTGTGATAGATTCCTGATGTATGATATTTTATATTATACGTCGATATCTTCTCAAGTTATATAAATACCACTGAGTATATGCATATGTATAGAATCTTCTATTTTATAGAAGCGCGTGTAAATTGCTGTAAATACTAGCACATAAGATAGCATAGGAGGAGTGGAGGAATGAGAGGGAGAGAGTGAATGCTGGCATATAAATTTTATCCCAAAAATTCCATATACCTTGAAAACACGAGGAGTAACCCACGGTCATTTAGGCCGTGACTATCTCAAGTGTTATTCCTACTTACACTCCGAGGAGTACCCCTCAGTCATATAGGCTGAGCCTATCTCAAGGAGAATACCCTCTTCTCGACAGGCGTACCCCCACGTCATTTAGGCGTGGACTATCGATTTCGAGAGTTCCATTCAATCCAAAACGACATATCCTCCTAGAAAAAGGAGTAGCGGCTGTACGACTTGAGACAGACCCCGATCTCACCTCCCTTCTCGTCTGCACCTAGCAGAATCATATCCGCACAAAGCCAGAATAATCGACGCATGACTAAGCCAATTGCGAAATAATAGGAATTATTATAAAGAGGTGTGAAATTCTAACACCTGTTCATAGGTACGGATAATGTACGATTCTAGCTGTCAGTGTGTGCAAAGGCGTGAGCAGTGAGTGTATATAAAGGTGTGTGAGTGTGTGTGAGCATCGAGCGTGACGGATTATCGACAGCGGGTAGAGTGTAAGAGTGACAAGAACGGATGGATGTGTGATAGCCTAGGTAGGATAAGGACCTGTATATATAGACTTTAAGACGACTCGAAATAAACCGAGAGTGTGTGCGTGCAAAATCTTGCCAATTCTTAAAACCACCTGCTCCGAACTCTTAAAAAGTAAAGGCTCGTTCCTTTAAAAACGCTGCGGGTCAGTCAGCCAAGGGACGTACCGTTACAATACATAGATCATTCACTCACCCATACTCGCTCTAATAGAGGTACGCAATCTCGTCAGGGGTTGTCAGCGTTGGGGCTACCGTCTCATTGCCCCCCCAGGTCGGGCACTCCTTGAAGACCTTCAGGATGACCGACCTCCTTTGGCCGCTTGTTCCGCTGGACCTCTGCTTCCTTTATGGTGACCGCTACCCTCGTACTCTCGTGTGTTGTCTCTGCGACTCTCTCTCTCGTACGTTGTCTCGGCGGATGTCTCTCTCGTACTCTCGTGCGTTGTCTCAGCGAACGTCTCTCGTTCGTTGTCTCTGCAAATTGTTGCGGGCAAAGCCCGTTTTCGCCGCTGCTCGCCTGCAGCACCTTCCGCCGCTGCCTCCCTGCAGCACTTCCGCCGCTGCCCCCTGCAGCACTGTCGCCGCGGTCCCGTCCACCGCCCTCTTTCTCGCGGATCACATCACTTATTCCTATATATATTCATTTTTCGTATATATATATATATATATATATTTTTTTTTTTTTTTTTTTTTAAACATACTTGTGGTGCCTTTTACACCACCATACGTCGTCTTGACAATTTTCCAGCCACCAGTCCTTGAGGTTCAGCGGCACAGTATGGTTCCACTCCAAGTGGAGATTCACTTCCTCCCGGCCTTCTTTCCGCCCAAACCACTCAAAGATCCCCTTTCGGTTTATGGTTGCATGTCGGAAGAGCCGTGATTGTCGCGCACTCCATCCCTTTCTCCCTGTCTCGGGATTTACCTTCCACAATCTGCAATGTATTGCACGTCCTTCTTTGTTGGCTAAATACTCCGGCAGTTTGTATATCTCGTCCATTGGGTGGTCCTCTATCAGGCCGGTGTCTAATTTTCTTATCCTCAGCTTCCCATGCAGGATATCAATTATTTCCCCTCGTTCGTAGCTCTTCCTCCATCCTTCTTTCCAAGGGGTTGCGACGATCACTCCTTTTTTCATATGCTCAGGCCTTATCCACCAAGCTCTATCGCCATCACGATATACCAAGCGTGTGAGTTCGATCTGGTCAATCACTAGTTCTTCCTCTTCGGAAAACCATCGCACCCAGAAATTCCCAGGGTCCGTTGAAGCGGTAACTCTGACTGTTTTCTTGTCGCTCATCTTATCTTCACTTTCGCTATCTGCTCACTGTATCACTCCGTGGCTCCGTTTCCAATTTATAGGTTCGCAAGTCTGGGTGGCGCCTCTTTGATTCCCGGCCAATTTCGCGGAATTCGATTGGTTCTACTCCCTCGTGCGTGTCGCGCTTACCATTTCGCGCCCTTTTCGGTTCCACGGAACTTTCGCGGAACCCGTTGGAATTTTGAATTCTTGAGAATTTACCGTTCGTCCTTGCCCGTTATATCCGTCCATTTTTCCAGAAATTCTTTCATTATTAGATCGTTTCTTATTGGCCATATATGTGGACGCCACTCTTGGTCCTCGCGGAGGCGCTCCAGCCTCTTCTTCTTCTCTATCAGCAGTGACCCCTGATATTTCCGCGCCCACTCCTTTTGTTTTAAGGAGGGCTCCTCCACTTTTCGGATCCTCAGTGTCGTGGGCGTCGTTTGTACCTCTTTCCCTTTTCTGTATAGTCTTTTTGTCCGGCATTGAGTCGCTTTCCCCTGCATATATTTCTCCTCTCCCTCTCTCCACTGATTTTTCGCGGCTAATAGGCAACCCTGGATCCTCTTTGGTTCCCACGTGCCGGTCAGTCCCGTCTGTGTACCGATGGTGCGGGTGAAATCCTCTTCTTTCACCTGAATTCCGACAGTCTTCGATTCGCTCATTCTGAATTAATTTAGAGAAATTATAATTTCGCGACTTCTGCTCGTTGATCGATCGCCGAATTTGCTTGTCGATGTTTACTGTTAGCGGATTAATCGGTTGATTGACTCGAGCGCTTTTGTCTATGCTCGCGTGATCGGAATCATCATGCGTGACCGGTAAATAATATCGGCGTAAATTCGACGTATGGAACATACCACGTTCCTTAATTCGATCTAAATTTTCTAAAATATATGTGGCGTTCGAGATCTTTTTCTTAATTCTGTATGGTCCCTCATATATTGCAAAGAATTTAGCTAATTTTTGATTCAATGCATTTGAGACATTGCATGCCTTGACCAATACCAAATCGCCTTCATTGAACGTGGTTAACTTATGTTGCTCGTCGAATCTTTTAGCACGTCTTCTGCCTTTTCTTATAATTCTGTCCCTTGCGAGGCGAAGTTTTTCTTCTAATGCTTCTTCTTCTTCTTTGTCATTCTTTTTCAATTTCAGCCAGGTTTTCCAGATTCGTAAGGGCTTTACACCGAATTGCAATTCGACCGGGGTATATTCAGTGGTATCATGGTATACCTCATTCATAATGTCCTGTATGATGCCCACCCACGTCATCCAGTTCGTGTGCTTTTCTCCCACGAACGTTCTAAAGAATCGTCCCAATTCCCGATTTACTCTTTCTACGATGTTCCCCGGCGGATGACGAATTGATGAGAACACAGCCTCAATATCTTCGTCCTGTAGCTTTTTTAACCATTTTTGGGCGGTGAACTGCGTACCATGGTCGAACTGTAGTCGCTTCGGCTTTCCTATGTTCGGAATATAATGCGTGAAGATTTTATTCACTGTTGCTGCTGTCGTCGCCTTTTTCATGGGATATAGCACGACATATTTCGAGAATGCGTCTATCGTGACCAGTATGTGCTTGCATCCACCTTTTGATGTGGGCAGTGGTCCAAAATAATCGATGGATACCAGATCGCCGGGTTTTTCGGGTACGATTGTCCGCATAGCTGCAGAACATGCCTGGTTCGTTACTTTATTTCTTTGACATGAATCACAAGTGGTCAAGATCTGCTTCGTCTTTTTCAAGAATTTTGAGTAGCAAAACTCTTCGGCTAATAATCTAAAGACTTTCTTTGGACCTATATGACCGTGTAATTCATGAATCTCCTGGATTAAAAGACCGACCAGACCACTGGGCAAACAAATCTTCCAAGTTCCCTTCCGATCCTTCTTTTTCAGATACCCGTCTTCTATTTTATATGTCATTTTATCGGCGTTTCCCTTTTTAGTATCGTTTTCTTCTATCCGCGTCAATATCTCCTTAAGACGAAGGTCATCCTTTTGAATTTCTCGTAGTTGGCGCATCTTCTTCGTGACGTCTCGATTCGGCTTTCGTGCTAGTATTGTGTACATACAGATGTCCCTGGTAGTATCGTTTTCTTCTATTGGGTCCTGTGACGTCATACGGCTTAGTACGTCGGCTACGTTATTCTTATTTCCCGGGCAATGTTCAATTTCCAAGTCATAGTCCTGGATGGACAGGATCCAGCGGGTCAGCCTTGCATTTGTAAATGGGCACGTCTGTATGTACGGTAACGCCTTGTGGTCAGTTAGAATTCGGACCTTAGCACCTAGAACATACGATCTAAATTTTTCCAATGCCCACACGATCGCAAGCATTTCTTTTTCGGTTGTGAAATAATTCAACTCTGCTCCTCGCAGCTTCCGACTAGCAAATGTCACCGCATGCAGCTCTCCGTTATCATCTCGCTGTCCCAAGGTAGCACCCAGCGCATAATCGCTAGCATCCGTATAAAGAACGTACTCTTTGTTTACGTCTGGATGTTTTAGGATGATCGTATCATTGAATAACTCTTTCACTTTTTCAAACGCCTTCTCCTTGTCCTTATCCCATCTCCATTTGGATTCCTTTTTTAAAAGCTCGAGAAGCGGTACCGTCGCCGAGGCATGGAGTCGCGTGAATTTGGTGTAAAAATTCACCAGTCCTAGGAATCCTCTTAATTGTTTTTGGTTTCGTGGTGCCGGAAAATTCTTGATCTCTAAGACCCGGTCTGGCAGTGGTTTAATTCCTTGCGTGGTTAATACGTGACCCAAAAACCTTACTTCTTTTTGGAAAAAATGGGATTTTTTAAAGTTTATAGTCATTCCACTTTGTCTGAATCGTTCAAAAAGCTTCCTTAAGTGGTCTAGATGTTCTGGTTCGTTCCTGGAGATGCATAACAAGTCGTCGACGAAATTTATAATATTATGTCCCATATCGTGGAGAACAAAATCTAGCCCTCTGATAAGGCTTGCGCTACTAGTTTTTAGACCGAACGGGGTAACGGTGAATTCATAACATTTTCCCTCGTGCAAAAATGCCGTGTATTTTCTGGATTCTGGTGTTAGTGGAATTTGCCAGAAACTACTCGTCAGATCTAAATTACTCATAATTTTTGCGTTTGTGCATCGCTGGAATAACTCCTCGATGTTTTGCGGCCTTTCCCTGTCCTCCTCCAATACCTTATTTAGACCTCTTGCATCTAAACACAGCCGAATCGATCCATCCTTTTTTACTACTGTCACCATTGGGTTGATCCACGGACTATTAGATCTTTGTATTATTCCGTGTTGCAGCATTCGTTCTATTTCTTCCCGTACTGCCTCTCTTCTTGCCATGGGTATCGGATACGATCTCGCGCAGAAAGGTGTTGTTGTGTTTACCTTTAGTGAATGGTAATACGCCGATATTCTTCCTGGTCTTTTCCGGAAGATGTCACGATATTCCTTGATCATTAGTCGGAATTCCCTCCTTCGTCCCTCAGAGAGTTCGCTACTTTCCAAAATCTTTTCTTTTACCTCCTCCTCTGTCAACTCTTCCTCCTCTTTTCTCGTCCACATACTCTCCCTTCTTTCATCTCCAGGTTTTGAATTTCCTCCTACGCAAGCTCCCATGCATTCGACCTCTGCCCCCCCATTCTCTCCCGTTTTCTCGCCTTCTTCTACTACACTCCTTCGGACCTGTCTCTCTGCATGATCTGCCTGATTTCTACCCTCCATCTCCTTATCATAACCCGTTTCCTTCATCTTTCTCTCTACCTTCTCCTCGTGGACGCTGCTTTTAACCAACTCTTGCTGCTCCTCTACTTCCCTGACCTTGGATAGCGATTCCTCATCTTCTGGCATCCCCAATTCTCCGACTAATTGGATCCTATGACTTTCTTTTTCTACCGATTCCCATTTCACGACCACTACTTCGCCTTTCCTATCGCCGTTCCTCACCTTGACCTGCTCCTGTTCCATTTCAATTACCGCCTGTACCTTCCGCATCAAATCCATCCCAATTATACATCTTCGCGTTAATTTCGGGACCACAATGATGTTTTGAGCGGACGCTACCCCTCCGATCTTTATTTTCGCCAAAAACTGTATTTTTAGTTTCCCTGATGCCTTTCCCGTCGCGCCGATCACCCTTATTCCGACCATCGGTAATGTAGGACAATTTTCGAACCGATTCACGTTTTCCTGATAGAACTCTTCCGATACGCATGTTACCTCGCTTCCTGTATCTAAGAGCGCCTCTACTGTCTTGTCCTCGATTTCTACCGTTATAATCGGACAGCCTTTTCTTTCCCTTTTTTCATTAGTCTTATCTTCCTCCCTTAAATAGTCCCTTGGAGATTCGAACGTGACGTTATCTATTCGTTTTTGTTTGCGCGGCCATTCCGTTGTGCATTTCCGGGATGCTGTTGGTCGTTCATCCCTTTTTCGATGCACAACGTTTATTCGTTTCCCGGTTCTCGCTTGCTTTCCTTCCTTGGCGCTTCCACCGACAGATTGCTCGCGAGATTTCGTCGATCGGGAGGTTCCGGTAGCATACGGATAGCATTCACCTGTGCTGGTCTCGTAGCGTATATCCCTCGTGCCGGATGTGCTTGCAGCCCCCCCCCCCCCCCCCCCCGATTCTGTGGACCTTGCCCTTTTGGATTCGACCGACGGTTCAAAGGCGGGGCGTTGTCGCGTCGATCGAGTATGACTAGTAGGCGTCTGCATGTGCATACCTCTTGGTCTATTATCTTATCGCGCGTTGCTTCGTCAAAATGCCGGGCGAGTGCGTCAACAATATTTTCTTCGGCCAGAGGTGGCGTTAGATCCATTACATTGCTAATGACGCGGGTCGCATATTCTACCCGGGTTTCCCTCCCTCCTTCGTAATAGTGGCCTCCGAGTAGATTCCGATGTATCCGTGCTTGGACATTCTTGTTCCAATATCTACTTATAAACTCGTGTCGGAACTCCGCGAATGTCACCGCTCCTATCCTCAAGGTATGCCACCATACTTTGGCCATACCGGAAAGGCATTGATTCACGGAGACTCCTACATCTCCCCGTTGACCATGCGTTTCACGGCAGTATGTCTCCATATCCCGCAGAAACTGCATTGGAGGGATGTGGTCCGTGCCATCGAAAATCGGCATGATTAGCTGAGGCGTCCTTGCTTTCGCTGGTGTTGCGTTACTTACTCCCCCTACTCCTTGGACCCATACGTCCTCTATTTCAGTCAATCTTTTATCGTGCTGTTGCATTTTCAGCTGTGTTTCGCCTAGATTCTCCGTGATTGACTTCGTATCTGTGTCGAGCCTTTTTATGTGGTCTTCTTGCTCGTTGACCCTGTCTGCCATTACTCCTAACCCCCTTTCCACAATCCTTCCGACCTTCACAATTTGTGATTTTACTTGCATATTGTTTTCCCTTCGATATTGTTCCCATTGCGCCGTTATTTCTTCGCGAAGAGACTTCGTGGCTCCTGTCACCATCGCTGTCGTCTCTTCTTTTGATTCTTTTATCGTCTCTTCCAAGAATCGATGTTCCCCTGCGCACTCCTTCCTCAGCTCATTGGTCTCTCTTGACACACATATCCGCACCTTCTCGTCTGTTTCTTTCTGCAATTTCGGGACCAGCGCGTCTAATGTTAGCTGTAATGCCCTTATTGCAGATCTTAGATCATCGGAGGATGTATTTCCCGATGACCGTTCCTGGTGGCGAATAATGACAGGCTCCGATATGTTACCCATGGCAGCATCTACCTCTTCTTCCTCAATTGGAGATATTATTCTCCTTGCCCATCTCCTGTGGGTCGGCGCTGCTTCTACGTGGAGGTGACCCTCTACCTCCTCCAGTTCGTCTCTGATGCTTTGTTCATCTCCACTTTCCGCCGGTACCACTCGCGTCAACGACCACCGATCGGTGGCGGTTATGTCATACGACGTATCATCCCCGTCGATTCCCGAATCTCGCGTACGGCACTCGCGTGTTTTGTCCATTGTCACTTATGTTCTCTTTCCTTTCTTTATCACACACCTGCCCCACGTTGGGCGCCAATTGTAACGGTACGTCCCTTGGCTGACTGACCCGCAGCGTTTTTAAAGGAACGAGCCTTTACTTTTTAAGAGTTCGGAGCAGGTGGTTTTAAGAAATGGAAAGATTTTGCACGCACACACTCTCGGTTTATTTCGAGTCGTCTTAAAGTCTATATATACAGGTCCTTATCCTACCTAGGCTATCACACATCCGTCCGTTCTTGTCACTCTTACACTCTACCCGCTGTCGATAATCCGTCACGCTCGATGCTCACACACACTCACACGCCTTTATATACACTCACTGCTCACGCCTTTGCACACACTGACAGCTAGAATCGTACATTATCCGTACCTATGAACAGGTGTTAGAATTTCACACCTCTTTATAATAATTCCTATTATTTCGCAATTGGCTTAGTCATGCGTCGATTATTCTGGCTTTGTGCGGATATGATTCTGCTAGGTGCAGACGAGAAGGGAGGTGAGATCGGGGTCTGTCTCAAGTCGTACAGCCGCTACTCCTTTTTCTAGGAGGATATGTCGTTTTGGATTGAATGGAACTCGCCTGTCGAGAAGAGGGTATTCTCCTTGAGATAGGCTCAGCCTATATGACTGAGGGGTACTCCTCGGAGTGTAAGTAGGAATAACACTTGAGATAGTCACGGCCTAAATGACCGTGGGTTACTCCTCGTGTTTTCAAGGTATATGGAATTTTTGGGATAAAATTTATATGCCAGCATTCACTCTCTCCCTCTCATTCCTCCACTCCTCCTATGCTATCTTATGTGCTAGTATTTACAGCAATTTACACGCGCTTCTATAAAATAGAAGATTCTATACATATGCATATACTCAGTGGTATTTATATAACTTGAGAAGATATCGACGTATAATATAAAATATCATACATCAGGAATCTATCACAAGTATTGCAATTCGTGCATCAGAGACTTCATACATCAATCTAATTCGGTACGTAATCGTTAACGAGCGGTTCGCAAGAGTTGCTATTCAATGTGTAAATGGCAAGACAAGCTGAAAATTTTATACGAAGTGCCGGCGCTCCGTTGCGCTGCGTCTTAAATACCCGATCGTTCGATCGCACGATCCAATCATTCTACTATCAATTCGAATACGACGAATCCCGTCCTTTGGGGTTTTTCATTCGTATCGTTATTACGTAACGCATCGGATGATTCACGCATACATAGATCATTCACTCACCCATACTCGCTCTAATAGAGGTACGCAATCTCGTCAGGGGTTGTCAGCGTTGGGGCTACCGTCTCAATGTATTTTATTGATTAAAGATACCCGTGATTTTACTAACTGATCTCTTGTTTTAAGAAGAGAAGCTAACTGTTGGCATTGTTTGCTCTTGCATTTTGCTTCAGGCAACATATCTTTGCTGAGAAAAAAAGCAATAGCTCTTGCATCATGTTTATCTGTTTTCACAGAACGACGAATAACTTCAAATTGCAAGGGAGCAACCACAACAACGCGCTTAACGTAAGGTATCATAAAAGAAACAGCTATTTCCCGTTGCCTCTAAGGCTACTTCATCTGTTTCTTGAAGATTTTTGATAAAATTACCTAAATCCTGTAAGCGAAACGTTTTAATATACTCTGGTTTTTCCTGTTCTAAGTAGCAAGCAGTGAAACTATTAGTATGTAAATCAACACCTATGTAACGCATAAATCTTTTCCCTTATGGAATACTCCAACATATCAGAGTACCGGTTGGTCCATTCTCCTATACGCGGTCACTAAATTTTATAGGCCGCACGATGGTTTTCGGTGGCAGAGGCGATTAATCTCTTTCACGAGGTCTTTTTCCTATATTGCAAAAAGCAGAAAGGGACTCACAAACATTTTCAATCTGCCACCTATCCACTCTGAGAAGGTATTATCTTCTCATGCTTCCAACCAAGCAATAACTATTCATACCACCTCCTTAATTGTTTTACCGCGGTGTTTAAACTTGCTATTCGACGCGGTAAAAAATAGATTGCTTATAATTACCCATTCTGGCGGGCTTTAGCCACTTGCATCATTAAATCTTCTGACGAACTTTGTGGTATTGTGCTCAGTATCTCCGTCTTCTTCGTTCTCTCCGCCAGTATCGACATTAATATCTCTTGCGCTTGTTTCGCATTTACATTCTGCTCGATAAATTCCCCTATTTTCTTTGGCATCTTTGATAAATTACATAATCGTATTATCTCTAAAATTTCTCTACGACAGTTCTCGTAGCATACATGTTTTGCTTCCTCAATTAACTCATTAGTATTTATGGTTTGTTCTTTTGTCATACTAAAACTCCTATGATTCTTAATAAATTCAGAATATGTTATTACTTCATCAGCAAGCCCAATCTCTATTGCTCTCTCACCAAAATATAGCCCTGCTTCCGTTGATTTGATTCTTTCCGTGCAGACGTTTCTGTTTCGTGCTATGAGCTGGACAAACATCTCATATAGGCGGTCTACTTCCTCTTGTAAGCTTTCCAGACTTTCAGATGTTATTGGCTCATGCGGATTTAAATCGTTTTTTCTCTTTCCTGCAAATACTGTGGTATATTTTATCCCTTGCTTTTCATCAAACCCACTTTGATCTATATGACTTGCTATTACTCCTATGCTTCCAACTCCTGAAGTTCTCGTTACCAATACTTTTTCAGCACTTGACGCTATTGCATACGCTGCAGAATATGCATCATCATTTGCTATCGCTATTATCCTTCTTTCACCCCTCGCTTTGTAAATAAAGTCAGAAAGGTCGAATAAACCGTTTACTTCTCCTCCAGGGCTGTCTATGTCCAAAATTATTGTTTCTACTTCTTCATCTATTAAAGCTTCTTCTATATCTTCGCGTATCTTCTCATATGATGTCATTCCCAACATGTCATCAAAAGCTCCTGGTTTCTTGGTCAAAATTCCATGTATTGGTATTATTGCTATTTTTTCTACGTTGTTTTCTGCAGTGTGTTTTATGTTTTTAAACGTAGGGTGTTTTCCAGCATGTAATGACAATAATTCAAAACTCTTTTGCTCTATCATCATCGGCTTATTCATCCAATTTATTTGTGTCGTCATATGTTTTTAAAATTTTTTATTTGTGTCTGGGGCAATAAAAATCCATTTGTCATAGAAATAGAATTTTATATCATTTCAGCATTAGAATTAAAGTTACCCACATCAGAATCAAAACTTAAGCCCAGTTCACTTGCACGTCTTTGATCTTCAGCAATTTCTTGGTCGATTTCTTCTATATCATAACCTAACTCTGATACTACTTCCGACCTGCTCTTAAATCCATTTCTTACCGCCATTTGCTGTGCTTGCTGGTTTTTCAGCGGATCCACCCAATCAAACCCTTGTGCTATCCATTTTACTTCTTCTTTTCCCCCATTCTTTTTACCTATATCCAGTTCTCCAGATAGTATTGCTAATTCTAACCACCTATCCCATACTGGCCGGCAAAACTGAAATACCATTATGTTATGCTGTAACATTGCGCACCTCCGGCGAAACTCTATTAACCCAGCTCTTATTGATGAATAATTGACACCACTTAGATCTCCTGTTAGCTGCTCATACGTTATTCCTATGCCTACTGCTATTGCTCTGAGCTGCTGTTTCATGAATGCTTCATAGCTTCCCCCAACATCAGATGGTTCTGAAAATTTTATGTCCTCACCTGGATCAAGCAGTTGGATAGTCCCTGGCTCTAAGCCTGACAGCGCTACTCCATGTTCATTACTCTCTCCTTCTCCCATGATGTTCGCTTCAGGATCAAGTCTCGTAATAAACCCTGCAAACATCGCTGCTGTCTTCTTTCTCACCAGCTCTGCATCATCGTATTGATCAAGCTCATAAAGCTTTAGCAGTATACTTGAAAGCCATGGCTCTCCTCTTATCTGACCAGGTCTTAGTGGTCTATAGATATGTAAAATATCGTTTGCTGGTACTCTCACTGACTCTCCAAACGTACTTTCACCAGGGTGTTCTTTAAATAGGTAGTATGCTTCTCTTTGCCCAAGTCGGTTAAATTCAATGCCGTTTCTAATTACATTACCGTTGGCAAGGGTTTGATTGCTCTTATTCTCTAAATGCTCTGATTCAAGCACTTGCAGTTGCAACGGCACACAAAGACCATCTTCTCGTTTTCTTGTTCGGAGTCTTACAAAACATTCTCCTCCTTCTATCATGCTCCTACAGACCAAAGCTTGTGATTCATAAAAATCACTTACTCCGCTACTGTCTGCTTCATCTGTCCATCTCAGCCATAACTCTTGGACTTTTTTCCGAAACTCTCCATCCTTTGCTTTTGACTGCGGCTTTATTCCTGTCCCAACGCAATTACTCACTATCGTATCGATGATGTTTGCTGCATAGGACTTCTTTCTCACCATATCTCGAGATCGACTACGCAAAGTTTCAAGACTGTGAGAGAGTAAGCTATTTATACTTCCTGACTCTGATTGAAAGTACAATAATCTCCTTCCTGAACCTGATGCATCCCAGGCTGAGCTCTTGATTTTTGGTTTGCGGAATAATTGCTTGAATGATTTTATTAGTGTGGGATATTTCGTGGTGGAAACAAGATGTTGTTTGTTTAATTGTGTAAAAAGTGTTTATTACTAAATAATTAATATCTAACTCCCGATCACAATCTCCTCGCAATAAAAACTCCTCGCAATAAAAACTCCTCGCAATAAAATAACACTCGCAACTCCTCGCAACCAATTCTCCTCGTCGACTCCCGCTTTCATTCTGTCCTCCTGCAGTCGCTCTTCGCTTAAGGAAAACTCTCTTTCACACACTTTCATCCCTCATTCATTTTCACACGCATACACACACTCTTGCCACGTGCCGACTTTTCGGTCACGGGTCACCATGCATTCTTCCAAGATCCACGCACAAAGAGTCACTCGATACATCCAACCGAAAAACTGTCACACGATATAAACACACTTTTCTCGCACCTTACGCAGTCACTCGATACAAACATTCCACGCTCGCTCTTGACAGTCTTCTAAATACTTTTTCCTCGCACTCCGTAATCACGCAATCCAACTTTCATAAAATATCATTCATTCAAAAATATCAATACCACATTAGCATTACTTTTCCTTGTCTGAAACTCTTGATAATTCAGCTTCCAACTCTTCTATTGTTGGCAGAGCTGTTTTTACCTCTTCTGGTAGATTTTCAGTGATTTGATACTCTGCTAACCCTATTGGCTTGTTCATGTCACGTAATGGATACTCGGCTACAACTCCAACTTTAGAGCGATAGAGGATAAGACCAATAGATTGATTATCACCTGGCTGTCTTAATAAATCATCAACTGCTGAAAGGTAAAAATTCATCTTTCCAGTGTATTCTGGCTTGAATTGCCCTGCTTTTAGTTCAATTACAATATAACAACGAAGCTTAACGTGGTAAAAGATCAAATCCAAATAGAAATCTCTATCTTCAACCTGTAAATGATACTGCCTTCCTAAAAATGCAAACCCTTCACCAAGTTCTAAAAGGAAACGTTCTATGTGAGCTACAAGAGCTTTTTCTACTTCCCTTTCATGCGCTTCTTTACCAAGACTCAAAAAATCAAATACGTAAGGATTTTTAAGCGTTTGCTGTGCTAAATCTGATTGAGGCGATGTAAGCTTATTCCTAAAGTTTGTTATTGCTTTATCTTCACGTTTATACAAATTTGTTTCAATTTGCATCGACAAGATATTGCGAGACCAGCCGTGTTCATGCGACTTTTTAGCATACCAAAATCTTTCTTCTTTGTTTTTTAATTCGTACATTATTACGATATTGTGACCCCAAGGTAATTGGTCAACAGCTTGTTGACGAATTTCGTTTTCGCTATATTCTTCCGCAAACCTTCTCATATACTTTAGATTTTGAATGCTAAACCCCTTCATATCAGGAAACGCATCTCGCAAATCTTTACTTAGTTGTTCAATAACTTTCGCTCCCCAGCCATATTCATTTTGCCGTTTTAAGATTTCTGTACCAGTATAATGATAAAGCAAAATAAGCTTACTATTAACCGCAAGTGCTGCTTTGTAACGATTAGTAGCAATATAACCTTTCAACTGCTCTAAAAATTCTGTATATTCTTGTCCTATAATTTTTGTTATAGCGTTCCTTTCAACGATTTTTATCATTATATGATCCCTTTATTCGTTGAAATAACAATCTTTCTCTTTGGCTTCACACCTGCGACTTTCAATTCAGATTTAATGCGTTGTCTTAAGCTCAAGAGGTCATTTATCTGCACTTCTCCATACCTAACCACATGATCACCATATGCAATCGATACTACCCGTTTCCCGCTTTGCAGCTTCTTGATTGCTTTTCCTACTTTATCCAAATATTCTTGGCAATACATCAATTTTTCTCATTCAACCATTGACTTCTTCTCACTCTTTTTGACTTTTTAGCTCTTTCACCTACTAAACTTTCCCATTTACTCTCTGGCCAACGATCAATCCCCAGGGCAATAGACGCAGCTCTTGCGTAAATTCGGCAATCTAGTACTTCATTTCGATCCCTTATCTTTTGCCACTCTTGTTTGGTATACCCTTTTACTACCTTGGTAATTAGTTGTTCTGCAGTAAGTTGCTTAAAATATTCAGGTGGATACTCTGGAAAATGACAATACCCCGGCCCGTTTTTTAAAACATTAAGTAGCAGAAAAAGCTCGGACTTCAATATCGATACCCCAACTGGCCACAGCTTTATTCCTCTCTTTAGCTTTTGTCCGCCAACTGTTACATCTACTCTACTTGGGCTGTAAAGCGGCACTAGCGCTTTGTTTGCCCCTTTCACTGCCATTACTCTTCCAGACCCTTGATGACCCCAATCTCTTCCCCAATTGTACACCTCCTGTGTTGCATACCCAGCATCTACTGCCATCACACTTATCATGTATTCAAGCCCATTTTCACCGATAAAATGATGATTCAAGAGCTCTGAAAGTTTTTCCCATACTTCTCCACTGCCAGTATCACCTTCTAAGAACCTGTACATGATCTCAAGAAAGGAATATACTAAGAGATAATATATATAAGTTAGGATATATGAGGAGTTTATACCCAAGTGATATAAGTCGGGAAAGATTTGAGATTATGTTACCAGATCTAGAGTCCTGTAGAAAAAAAACAAAACCAAGAAAACTTGATTTGTATGATGTATTTTGTAGAGTGTTATACGTTCTGAAAAGCGGTTGTCAGTGGAGAATGCTACCAAAAGAGTTTCCAAACTGGCGCAATTGTTACGACTATTTTAAGAAGTGGAGTGAAAAACCAGATGCAGATAAAGAAAGTGTTCTGGAGCTGGTGTTAAAAAAAATAGTTGGCGTGGTCCGACAAAACAATGGTCGGAAAGAAAAAACCAGCTTCTGCATAATTGATGCACAGAGTGTAAAAAATGTAGATACTGCTGAAGAAAAAGGCTATGATGCAGGCAAAAAGATTTCAGGAATAAAACGCCATATTGCAGTAGATACGCAAGGTTTGCCCCATGCAATTTATATAACAACAGCAGAGATAACTGACCGTAGCAGTGCTGTGAGAATGGTCGAAAATGCAAAAGAAAACCTCTCGGGAGTTAAAAATGTACTGGTTGATGCAGGCTATACTGGAGAGAATTTTGCAACTCAAATAAAAACGATTATTGGTGCAAGCGTTGAAGTGATAAAAAGAAACGAATTACATTCCTTTGTTGTATTGCCCAAAAGATGGGTTGTGGAGCGATATTTTGCTTGGGTAGAAAAATGTAGAAGATTGTGGAAAAATTGTGAGCGAAAACTCAATACAGTAATTCCTCCCAGAGTGTAAAATATTCGGGACCGGCTCGGAACATTTTCAGAAACGTGGGGAACCAATGTCGCACATAATAAATTTCTACTGATTGTTGACAGTTCGTCTTTGTATTTTTCCGACAGCGGCGGATGCAGAAAAGGACAGAGAGTAATAGACGAAGAGAGGCTGATACTCGAGAAAACCGATACAATTTAAATGCCTGCATATCGGTGAGTTGACACACTAATGCAAAGACAAATCTTTTCTAATTTTGGATTTTCGGCAATGAAACTTTTTTTAACAAATTGGTATGGTTTTTCTGGTTAAAATGATACCAAACACGATACAATTCCGATAATTTATGGTAATTTGAAAAACATGAAAAAATTTATAGGTTACGCAAATACCATCGTGTTTGGTATCATTTTAACCAGAAAAATGTCACAAATATGTTAATAAAAGTTTCATTAACAAAAGACCTAAAATAAAAAAGTTTTATTGTTGGATTAGTGTGTTGGCTCACACATACACAGCTTATCTCTTAGGTCGCTCGACCCTCGGCTCGACCCTCGGCTCGACCCTCGGCTCTCCGTTTGTTTTTCTTTATTCGACCAGGCCATTCTCTCTGGATTCAGCTGGTTTTTCGAACACTATTCGCGATGTCATATGGTACTTATGGATGTTTAAACGAACAATTTCGGAAATGTAGAAACGAATTCCATTCCATTGTCGGCAAGTCAGACAAACATATGTTTTCATATCTTAACAAGATAAGGACAAATCAGTTGATCGCAACACGTGTTTGATTTCTGACCGATTGATTTTCTGTTTCGTTAACCCCTTCAGACCCGATTTTTTTTTCGTTTAACAAAAAATGATTTTATACTAAAATTAATTTAATTCATGTGAATGAAAGCAACAATATACTTTTTACAAAAATATTTATTTCAGAGGTTATTTTTTTATATTAGATTCACTGGTAAGTACATTAAATATTGGAACTGAGTTTCAACCTATACGTATTAAAATACAACACGAAAAGTATTATGTACATTACAATGTGCACAAGGTTCGAAGGGGTTAATTACGCGATTTTCTAAGAATAAGCGATTAAACTCGTGGTGTTCAAGGCTCTCTAATCATAAAAGTTATTGTCTCCAAGAAATCTGTATTTTTCCTTAACGCATTGGCGAACAAGCCTTATTCATCGAAAGTCCAAAAATCGTGGACAATAGATCATAGATGTCCTTTAAAATAATTATTAACGCTTGTAGAAAGATATCCTTTACCGCTTTAACAACACCATCAATAAACCATGAGCCTGCCCATAATAAACCGCCAATGATGACTTGATCATGTGGCAGGTAGAACTTTCCGCGTTCCGACATTATTAAATAAGTAAATTTTATCGAAATTGTATCATGTTTGGTATCATTTTAATTTAAATAATGTCACCAATATGGTTGTAAAATTTCCATTGCAAAATAACTAACAATAAAAATGATTTATCTTGATATCATTGTTATCTCGCCCATAAGAATGCTGTTTATATTTCTTGGGGTCCCGTCGGCTTATCTAAGGGAGCCGCGCTCATGTTACGTTCTCGCTTGACTCAATCCAGGGGGAACCCCCCTGGAGTGGGGATGACGACGAAACATTTTGCGCAATGTGCCTTTTAAACACTCTGGGAGGAATTACTGTACTAGCCTACAAATGGTCGTTCTGGCTTTCACTGCCTTACTTGTGAAAAGATTATGAACAGGCTCTAAGAAAATAGCTGATTTATCAAATAAAGTATATGCGAATGCAGTAGTAGACCCATCACATTGGAATGCAGATGTAAATTTTAATCTAGTCAAAGAAGATGGAATATTGGGTGTAGTACATCAGGCAACTCAAGGATTAAAATTTGTAGATCTAAAGTACGCAGAGAGAAGAAAAGTTGCTGAAGAAGAAGGACTTCTGTATGGTGCATACCATTTTGGAGTAGGAAAAAACGGAAAAGACCAAGCTGAGCATTTTTTAGAGACGGTAGGTGATAGTTCTAAAGTTCTACTTGCTCTAGATATAGAAGAAAACAAAAATGGAGAAAACATAACACCAAAACAGGCAGAAGATTTTGTTACTAGAGTTCAAGAAAGAACTAATAGTTTACCATTGATTTGTGGAGGAGCTTCTTTTCTAAAAGATTTTGCTACACCAATTTTAACTAAGTGTCCACTGTGGAAAATAAGATGGTCTAAACTACCAAAAGGATGGAATAAGTGGGTTTTGTGGCAATACACTAATGGTCAAATGGGACCTAAACCGCATTCAGTAAGAGGAATAGGACCATGTGATAGAAGTAAATTTAATGGAACAATAGAAGAATTAAAGAATTTTTGGTTATCAGGATGTTAAAGACCTTAAAACAACTATTCAGTAAGCCAAAAATCAAAAGTTCTACTTGGGATGCAGCAGGCTCAGGAAGAAGGGTAATGTATTGGCAAGGAGAAACAGGAAGTATAAATAATTTACTTTCTCAGAGCCTTGAGCATTTGCGTAGCCGCTCTCGTGACATGGTAAGAAAAAATCCATATGCAGCAAATATCATTGATACGATAGTAAGCAACTCTATTGGAACAGAAATAAAACCGCAATCAAAAGCAAGAGATGGAGAATTTCGAAAGAAGGTGCAAGAATTATGGCTGAAATGGACAGATGAAGCAGACAGTAGCGGAGTAAGTGATTTTTATGGATTACAAGCTCTAGTATGCAGAAGCATGATAGAGGGAGGAGAATGTTTTGTACGTTTAAGAACGAGAAAACTGGAAGATAGATTTTCTGTACCATTACAACTGCAAGTACTTGAGTCTGAACATTTAGATAATAAAACAAATCAAACTTTAGGAAATGGTAATGTAATAAGAAACGGAATTGAGTTTAACAGGCTTGAGCAAAGAGAAGCATACTACCTATTTAAAGAACACCCTGGTGAAAGTACGTTTGGAGAGTCAGTGAGAGTACCAGCAAACGATGTTTTACATATCTATAGACCACTAAGACCTGGTCAGATAAGAGGAGAGCCATGTCTTTCAAGTATACTGCTAAAGCTTTATGAGCTTGATCAATACGATGATGCAGAGCTGGCGAGAAAGAAAACTGCAGCAATGTTTGCGGGATTTATTACAAAACTTGACCCTGAGGCAAATATCATGGGGGTAGGTGAAAGTAATGAGCAAGGAGTAGCACTATCAGGTTTAGAGCCAGGAACAATGCAGCTTTTAGACCCAGGGGAGGACATAAAATTTTCAGAGCCATCAGATGTAGGAGGAAGCTATGAAGCATTCATGAGACAGCAACTGAGAGCAATAACAATAGGCACAGAAATAACATATGAGCAACTAACAGGAGATTTAACCGGTGTTAATTATTCATCCATTCGAGCAGGGCTGATAGAGTTTCGCCGTCGATGCGCTATGCTGCAACATAACATTATGGTATTCCAATTTTGCAGACCAGTATGGAGTAGATGGCTAGAGTTAGCAGTACTTTCTGGAGAACTGAGTATAGATGATAAAGTAGTAAAAGCAGCGAAAGAAGAAGTGAAATGGATACCACAGGGATTTGATTGGGTGGATCCTTTAAAAGATCAACAAGCACAGCAAATGGCAGTAAGAAATGGATTTAAGAGTCGAGCAGAGGTAGTATCAGAAATGGGTTACGATGTAGAAGAAATTGACCAAGAAATAGCAGAAGATCAAAGCATGCAAATACAGTAATTCCTCCCAGAGTGTTTAAAAGGCACATTGCGCAAAATGTTTCGTCGTCATCCCCACTCCAGGGGGGTTCCCCCTGGATTCAGTCAAGCGAGAACGTAACACGAGCGCGGCTCCCTTAGATAAGCCGACGGGACCCCAAGAAATATAAACAGCATTCTTATGGGCGAGATAACAATGATATCAAGATAAAACATTTTTATTGTTAGTTATTTTGCAATGGAAATTCTACAACCATATTGGTGACGTTATTTAAATTAAAATGATACCAAACATGATACAATTTCGATAAAATTTACTTATTTAATAATGTCGGAACGCGGAAAGTTCTACTTGCCACATGATCAAGTCATCATTGGCGGTTTATTATGGGCAGGCTCATGGTTTATTGATAGTCTTGTTAAAGCGGTAAAGGATATCTTTCTACAAGCGTTAATAATTATTTTAAAGGACATCCATGATCTATTGTCCACAATTTTTGGACTTTCGATGAATAAGGCTTGTTCGCCAATGCGTTAAGGAAAAGTACAGATTTCTTGGAGACAATAACTTTTATTATTAGAGAGCCTTGAACACCACGAGTTTATTCGCTTATTTTTAGAAAGTCGGGTAATTAACCCCTTTGGACCCTGTGCACATTGTAATGGACATAATACTTTTCGTGTTGTATTTTAATACGTATAGGTTTAAACTCAGTTCCAATACTTAATGTACTTATCAGTGAATCTAATATAAAAAAATAACCTCTGAAATAAATATTTTTGTAAAAAGTATATTGTTGCTTTCATTCACATGAATTAAATTAATTTTAGTATAAAATCATTTTTTGTTAAACGAACAAAAAATCGGGTCTGAAGGGGTTAACGAAACAGAAAATCAATCGGTCAGAAATCAAACACGTGTTGCGATCAACTGATTTGTCCTTATCTTGTTAACAGATGAAAACATATGTTTGTGTGACTTGCCGACAATGGAATGGAATGCGTTTCTACATTTCCGAAATTGTTCGTTTAAACATCCATAAGTACCATATGACATCGCGAATAGTGTTCGAAAAACCAGCTGAATCCAGAGAGAATGGCCTGGTCGAATCCGAAAATGTAGCCTACCGACAATGCTGAGTTCCCGAAAAAGCGTCACGGGCCTGAGCCGGCGGCAAAGAAAAACAAACGGAGACCCGAGGGTCGAGCCGAGGGTCGAGCCGAGGGTCGAGCGACCTAAGAGATAAGCTGTGTATGTGTGAGCCAACACACTAATCCAACAATAAAACTTTTTTATTTTAGGCCTTTTGTTAATGAAACTTTTATTAACATATTTGTGACATTTTTCTGGTTAAAATGATACCAAACACGATGGTATTTGCGTAACCTATAAATTTTTTTCATGTTTTTCAAAATACCATAAATTATCGGAATTGTATCGTGTTTGATACCATTTTAATCAGAAAAACCATACCAATTTGTTAAAAAAAGTTTCATTGCCAAAAAGCCAAAATTAGAAAAAATTTGTCTTTGCATTAGTGTGTCAACTCACCGATATGCACGCATTTAAATTGTATCGGTTTTCTCGAGTATCAGCCTCTCTTCGTCTATTACTCTCTGTCCTTTTCTGCATCCGTCGCTGTCGGAAAAATACAAAGACGAACTGTCAACAATCAGTAGAAATTTATTATGTGCGACATTGGTTCCCCACGTTTCTGAAAATGTTCCGAGCCGGTCCCGAATATTTTACACTCTGGGAGGAATTACTGTAGTCTCAACTTAATGTTTGACTCTGATTGTAACGGGTTATGATGCTCTTAGGAAAACCATTAATGCTTGAACCAAGGAGTTTTGAGCTGCTATCGTTATACAAAGAAAAACAGCCAATTTTCAAAAATCTCAAGCACTCCATCAAAAGTAACGTAGAAAGAACTGCAATTATACCAATCCATGGAATCTTGACGAAAAAACCAGGTGCGTTTGATGAAATGCTCGGGATGACATCAAATGAGCAAATAGAAGCGCAAGTAAAGCAAGAATTAGCAGATAGTAGTATAGAGACTATTTTACTGGACATAGATAGCCCAGGAGGAGAGGTAAATGGAGTATTTGACTTACAAGGGGAGGCTACGAGTGCGATCAGCGCTTTTTGGATAAAATTGGTATCAAATGGTAGGGGGTGACGTGTATAAACACCCTGTAAAATATTACCGGTATATGGCCAGCCATTTTTATAAAAAATTGACTTAAAGTTGAAAACCTGATGTAAACGGATCGAGCCCAATTTTTTCTGGCCATAGGGCTTGCTGTAAGGAAGAAAAAATTCTTATGAAATTTTGTTCCAACTGCAATAGTTTAGCTACAAATAATATTTTTATTTTAACTACGTTGGAAAAGGGATCAAGACCCTAGATTTTCAACCGATTCTCAACTACCACAGTGGCTGTGGGCGTTAAGCGGCAGTTCGACCGCTGCGGAAGCTTCGTGTTACCTGTTCGAATCCATGCTGGGATTTTTTTTATTTTCACTTTTTTTTTCAAATTATGTCATTTTTTATATATTATGCAGAATGAGGCCCACCACCACCCCCGTCAAAAGACAATTTTGGACCAAGGATAGTCCAAGCAGTGGAAGAGCAAATGCATGAATATAAGAACGTATACATAAGATGTACGAAATCGGGTAAACTTCAGGGACATACCTACGAAGCTTTCCTCGATAATATTGTCAAACCTTATGTAATGCAGAATAAGTTTTTATTCATTGTGGACTCTTGGGGCGGACAAACCAATCCGCTATTATATGACGAGAGATTTTATGATGCAACTAATAGTCCTACTTGTACTTTAAAAGTAGATCCGCCGAAATGCACAGCGATATGCCAACCATGTGATGTATATTTTTTTCGTCAAATCAAAAATTTCATTTCCTGTTTACAAAACGCTCCAACGTTAATAGTAGAAGACAGAGCGATTACTGATAGGAATGATGTAATCAAAATTCACGCGCTTATTCATGATCAGTTATCCGCCCCAATATTCCGGATGATGATAACTTATGCATGGCATGCGTCAAGGTTGACAACATTCGAGAAGAAAAGCTTCTCTTGTTAGCTGATTTTATCTATAGTGCAAGAGGAAAAAAGAGGATAATAGCGATAGCAAATGATGATGCGTATTCTGCTGCATATGCTATAGCTTCTACCGCTGAAAAGATTTTTCTCACCCGCACTTCAGGAGTTGGCAGTATTGGAGTAATAGTAAGTCATATAGATCAAAGTGGATTTGATGAAAAACAGGGGGTAAAATATACCACAGTATTTGCAGGAAAGAGAAAAAACGATTTAAATCCGCATGAGCCGATAAGGTCTGAAAGTCTGGAAAGCTTACAAGAGGAAGTAGACCGCCTATATGAGATGTTTGTCCAGCTCATAGCACGAAACAGAAACGTTTGCACGGAAAGAATCAAATCAACAGAAGCAGGGCTATATTTTGGTGAGAAAGCAATAGAGATTGGACTTGTTGATGGAATTACAACGTTTTCTGAATTTATTGACAATTATAGGAGTAATATGACTAAAACTGAGATAAAAGAACACGCAATTGATTTTGATGATCTAATTGAACAAGGAAGATGTTTAGGGTATGAGAGCTGCCGCAAGGAAGTATTAGAGGTAATAAGATTATGTAATTTATCAAAGATGCCAGAGAAAATAGGAGAATTTATTGAGCAGAATGTAAATGCAAAACAAGCCCAAGAAATATTAATGTCGATACTGGCGGAGAGAACGAAGAAGACAGAGATACTGAGTACAATACCGCAAAATACACCAGAAGACTTGATGATGCAGGTAGCAAAAACTCGAGCGCAATCTGACATTTGAGAAATTTAGGTATCAGCAATTACAAACGCCGCAGTAAATAAGTGACCAAAGTCCGCCAGAATAGGCAATTACAGGATGGCATATCTTTTACCGCGGCGTATAACAGCTACAAACACAGCGGTAAACAAGTAGCCAAAATTATTATAAATCTTTTACCGCCGCGTATAACAACTACAAACATGGCGATAAAATTAAAGAAAAAAAGGAGCAAAAATGACAAGTATAACTGAAGCAAATAACTTAGGTGATCTTCTGAAATATGAGGCATCAAATTTATATTCAAGGGACCAAATAACCGTAGCCAAAGGGCAAAACCTTAGCTTAGGCTTATAGATGGAAATTCAGTAGCTTTGACGCTAAGGGGCGGATTACAAGGCAGCGGAACCAATGATATTGAAGCAGTAATAATCAATTTAAGAGGCATTTTTAAAGAATTTGATTTTGGTAGCTGGAAACCTGCTGAAAAAGCAACGCTGAAGTGTACTGTAGCTGCTCATTACTATAAACTTGCAATGGGTAGTAATGAATTAATAGAAATCGATGCTGAAAGTATGATTAGAACGATAAATGGCGTTGATCAGATGGCCTTGCTGCAAACAGTTTTAGGGATTTAATGGAATAGATGGATGCATTTTCATATAGCCACTTTTTTATTGAAAAATTACTGATAATACTGTATAATTATTAATGGTTTTTAGGCATTTCTACTATGGCTTTATCTAAATTTCTCGACCCTAAAAATGACATAGCATTTCGCCGTATCTTTGGTACAGAAAAGAATAAAGATATCCTCATTCACTTTCTAAATGATATTTTGAGCTTTACTGGCAAAAATGCAATACAGGATATAGAGTTTTTAAGTACTATTTTGGATCCTGATATTGCATCTAAAAAGCAAAGTATTGTTGATGTGCTATGTAGAGATTCTACAGGAGTGCAATGGATAATTGAGATGCAGGTCGCTAAAACCAAAGGCTTTGAAAAACGTGCCCAATACTACGCAGCTAAAGCCTATTCAAGACAAGCTGACAAGGGCGATCAATACCATAACCTTAAGGAAATTATCTTTATTGCTATAGCAGATTGCATTCTATTTCCTGATAAGTCTGAGTATAAATCGAAACACACCATTCGGGATGAAGATACTAATGAGCATGATCTAAAAGATTTTTACTTTATATTTATTGAATTACCTAAATTTTCCAAAACTAAAGTACATCATCTTTTAAATATAGTTGAGAAGTGGGTGTATTTTTTTAAGTACGCTGATGAAACAAGTGAAGAAGAATTGGAAAGGATAATAGGAAGTGACATAATAATCAAAAAAGCGTATGAAGAGCTAAACAGGTTTAACTGGTCAGAAAAAGAGTTTATAGCATATGAACAGGAGACCAAGCGTATTCGTGATGAACAGGCTGTCCTCGCTCAAAAACTTGATGATGTTAAAGAGGAAGGAATTAAAATTGGTGAAGAGAAAGGAAAGATTGAAGGAAAGATTGAAGTTGCAAAAGCGATGCTGACTAATAATGTTGATGTTAACACTATTGTCAAGTGTACAGGCCTTTCTGTCGATGAAGTTCAAGAATTAATTCAAATTGAAGAGAAATAACCCCTACTACAACTTTTATATTAGGTTACCTCTTCAATCAAATACAAAAACTGTAATAAAAAAAATTAGTTATGTAAAAGCCGCTATAGACTTTTATTTAATTAACTTTTTAAGGAGAAGTATGCAAACTATAACACTAAACAACCCAATTACAGTTGATGGAATTTCTGTCTCAGAACTTACAGTTAAACGTCCAAAAGTAAGGGATTATCTAGCAATAGAGCGCATTAATGGTAGTGATTTAAGTAAGGAAGTAACTTTGACTGCCAATTTGACATCAGTTGCAAAAGAAGCAATTGAAGAGTTAGATATTGCTGATTATGTAAAAGTACAAGAGGAATTAAAGGATTTTTTTTCACCGATTATCCAAAAAACTTGAGATTAGAAATACTAGTGCTTGGCTCTATCATAGGTGGTGGAGTTGAGCACATTCTTGAAATGGAGATTAGTGAATTTATTTCATGGAGCAAATTAGCAAAGGAGCTTAAATGTCAACGTTATCTATAAAAATCGGAGCAGTCTTAGATGGCAGTTTCAGTACTGTAAAAAAAGGAAATAGCAGTCAACTTACTCGTCTTGGTGAGAATATAAGAAAGCTTGATTCATCTTTAAAATCAGTATCAATATTTAAGCAGTTGGGTTGTGATGTTTTGACTAGCAAGAGATCATGGAAAGGTTTTGAGGATCAAGTAAAATCTTTAGTTAAACAAATGAAAGCGGTAGAGAAACCAAGCAAAACTTTAAAAGCTGAGTTTGATAAAGCTAAGTTTTCTGCAACAAAAGCAAAAGAGGCATACTTAAGAAAGAGAGATGCTTTACATTCATCCAATGAAGAAGTAAGGAAAAGTGGAAGAAATATCAAGTCATTAGTAAGCAACCAATATAAACTTGGCTCGTCCATTGAAGCGCTAAAAGGTAAGTACAGTAAACTTAGGTCTGCAATACGTAGTCACCAAAGTTTTTTAGCAAGTAAAGCACATTTTAAATCACAAATAATAGAAACAATTGGGCTTGGACTAACGCTTGCAGCTCCAGTTAAAGTTGCGATTGACTTTGAATCGGCTATGGCTGATGTTACAAAAGTGGTAGATTTTAAAAAAGGAACGGATGAAGCAACTAAATTTGCCAAGAAGTTAAAAGAGATGTCACGTACTATACCATTATCAGCTGCAGAACTGGTACAAATAGCTGCAAGTGGTGGTCAACTTGGTATCAAGAAAGAAGATCTTTTTATGTTTACAGAAACAGTGGCAAAAATGTCTACAGCATTTAATATGTCTGCAGAGCAAGCAGGTGATTCTATAGCTAAACTCTCTAACGTTTATGGAATTGATGTTAGTAAAATTATCATTAATTATCATTACTTATATGATCACTTATCAGATAACACTGTTGCTAAAGGAAGAGATATGGTTGAAGCTCTAGCAATAGTTGGTGGTACTGCAAAGCAGTTTGGTTCGGATATCGAGAAAACAAGTAGTTTAGTAAATGCTTTCATTAGATTAGGTAAAACACCTGAAAAAGCTGCAACTGCTATAAATGCTCTACTTAGTAAACTTCAGACTGCTGAAGAACAAGGAGGGGATTTTAAAGCAGCATTAGAGCAAATGGACATAACTGCAGAAGAAATAGTACAAAGAATAAGCGAAAACGGCGAAGAAGCATTACTCTACTTTTTTCAAACTCTAAAGAAAATGGATAACCAGGAACGTTCTACAGTCCTTATGAAACTTTTCGGTCAGGAATATCAAGATGATATTGCATTATTAGCTGGAAGTTTTAACAAATATGAAGATGCAATAAAGTTATTGGCTAATACAGAAAAGTACGGAAGCTCTCTGCAAAAAGAATTCAAAAATCGTGCAGACACTACAGCCAGTAAATTACGACTTCTTCGAAACGCAATAGCTGAAGTTGGTATGAACCTGGGTTCAGTAATGCTGCCTACTTTAAAATCTATAGCTGAATTTTTACAAGAAAAAACTAGATATATAGCAGAGTTTGCAGAAAAATATCCAACCTTAACTACAGCACTCATGGGAACTATAGCAGCTTTAATAAGTTTGAAAATCTTAGTAGTGGGCTTAGGTTATGGGTTTACTTTTTTAGCAAGTACAGTTCTCGGTTTAAGAGCAAAAATAATTGCAACATTTTCATTTTTATCAGCTACAGTTTTTCCTGCAGTAATAACAGGATTGACGGCAATAACACTCGCTAACCCTATAAGACTTTTAATTACTGGACTTGTCACTGGTGCAGCACTTGTTATAACTAACTGGCAAAAAGTGAAGGAATTCTTTGCTAGCTTTTGGAAATCAATCATAAAACCGATAGGAGAAGCTTTTTCATGGATGGGGGAAAGTGTATTTGGAAAAGTATTGAAAAATAGCCCACTTGCAGAAGAATTTGAAAATGTGTTGATTCCACATATTAACCAAATAGAAGAAAGTGATATAAGTTTACTAACAAAAATAGCAATAGAACGCGAAGCAATGGCAAAGCTAGCTGGCGGATACATACTCTTTATTCCAAAAGGCAGAGCAAAGTCGGCAACTGGAAAAGCTTTAGGAACAACAGCTATTAGACCTCAAGACACGATAAATTGGAAAGTGCATTTTACCGTAAAGAGGTACAGCTCAGTGGTTGCAAAATGGCATAGCTATAAAAAAGGTGAAACTATATCGGAAACAGTTGGCTTTGGTAGTCCAAGTTACACTATACAAACG
The DNA here is from genome assembly GCA_917499265.3 of Mimumesa dahlbomi. Lineage (NCBI taxonomy): Eukaryota > Metazoa > Arthropoda > Insecta > Hymenoptera > Crabronidae > Mimumesa > Mimumesa dahlbomi. The sequence goes on from OU824124.1 coordinate 11,587,380, forward strand.
CTTTACTCTAATGTAGAATCAGCACTAAGTGCAGCAAATGCTAAGTTAAAACAATTAAAGCGAAATAATGCAGTATTGTATGTCACTATGCCTGGTAATCCAGAACTATTTGCAGAGGCAAAACTTAGTTTATTAGGGTTTCATCAAGATATAGACGGTGAATGGATAATTGACAGAGCGGAACATGTGTTAAATAGTTCAGGTTATCGCACTGTGTTGTCAGCATCAACGTTAAAGGAAAATCAGTAAAACAAATGTTTAATGTTGAAAAAAGTATTGAATATGAATAGAGACTCAAGAAATAAGCTACATTTTTGGTGGTGTATAACAATGATGATATGTGTTGTTATTACCTATTGCTATATGAAAACAAAAGCTACAAATAATTATAAAATAATGTTGCAAGTTGCTTCTAAGAGCTGCAGCCTAGAAGTAGTGAAATTTTTAGCAAATAATCTATTAGATATTAATACACAGATTCCCGAATTAACAGCATTACATTATGCATCCAGTGCAGGATGTTTGGAAGTTGTTAAATTTCTAATAGAGAAAGGAGCTGATATAAACACAGCAAAATATGAAAGATGGACAGCTTTACATTCTGCTGCATACAGAGGAAATTTAGAAATAATTAGGTTTTTATTAGAAAAGGATGCAAATCCCAAAATTGGAGATAAAGATGGAAAAAATCCTAGAGATGTAGCTGTAATAGAATCACGGCACAGTAAAGATAAACCTTACAGAGAAATTATTAAACTACTTGCAAATGCAGAGGAACAGCATAAATCAGAGAAGTAGCTTGCTATCAGCAATTGTTCATAATAAATTTATATCCATGCAAGACCAAAAAATCCCAATTACAGTAATTATCACGTTATTAATACAAACAGTAGCATTTATATGGTGGTTATCCAAGCTAGACTCAAGGGTACAATTTCACGATAAACTTATTGAATATGGTTTAATGGAAAAAGTGTTAGTACTTGAGGAAAGGGTAAAAAATCTTTCTGAAGAACTGGATGATTTTAAAGCTAGCAACTTAAAATGCGGGTAATCAATTTTCTATTAATAGCGTATAAGGCTTAGATTGCGATTGACGATCTCTCCAATTTTCAACGTATTGTTCAACTAGTGGAGAATCTCCTGTTATGATGAGTAGGTTTTCAGCATTTCTTTGCTGAGCAGCATCTGAAAAGTTAAATGATCCAGTGATGACTTTTTGATCATCAATAATAATTACCTTGCTATGAGCAATAGCGGGTTTAAAATCAATCCATATCGGGATTTTGTGCTCAAATAATTCGTTAATTACACTATGTTTTGAACTAGTTTGTGATTCATCGAGGATAACTTTAATATCAACAACACGTTCCTTAGCTTCGATTAGCGACTTTGCAATAGATTTAGAAGTAAATGAATATGCTTGAACCAACACAGACCCTTTAGCATGCTCTACGGAATCAATTATTAGATTGGTGCAATTTTCTCTAGGAGTGAAACATACAGTAGTACTTGGACAAGAAACACAACCTGATAAAAGAGAACAAGTTAATAAAACCAATAAATATCTAAACATGACTAAATATATCCTTTCAGTAGATGGCGGAGGCATAAGGGGCATAATACCAGCCATTATTCTAGCAGAAATAGAAAAGAGAGCAAGAAAACCTATTTCCCAGATTTTTGATCTTATGGCTGGTACTTCAACTGGTGGGATTGTTGTAGCAGGGTTATGCAGGAAAGATGAACAAGGAAATCCCCAATACTCAGCCAACGACCTAGTTGAGCTTTACCAAAAGTACGGAGCATATATTTTCAAGTCATCATTCTGGAGAAGATCAATCGCTTCTTGGCTAAATGGCGCTCAATACTCATATAAAAACATAGAATTCATTCTCGACAAATACTTTGGAGAAACTACTGTTGCTGATGTTTCAAGTAATCTACTACTTACCAGTTATGACATTCACAATAATTGCCCATTTTTCTTCAAAAGCTGGAAAGAAAATAAGATTAAGCTGAAAGAAGCACTAAGAGCCACAACTGCAGCACCCACTTACTTCATACCAAAACATCTAAAAATTACCCAAACAGATAGAGTGTTAGTAGATGGAGGAGTATTTGCCAACAATCCAGCAGCTTGTGCATATGCAAGTGGTAAAAGGTTATTTCCAAATGACGATATTATACTGTTATCGATAGGTACTGGCAGAACAGATAGAAGTATAACTAATTCAAGGAGATTTGGAAAGATAGGTTGGATAAAACCACTACTACATGTGATGTTTGCTTCAAGTTTAGATGCAGTTAACTACCAACTTGATCAAGTGATAGCTGATAAATATATACGTATACAATCACAATTGAAAATAGCATCACCTGACATGGATAATATTACATCAAAAAATATCAAATCTCTTCAGCAAGAGGCAAAAGCAATGATAGAGGATAATCAGGAACTGATGGATAAATTCTGTAATATCGTATCTTGATTTAGGTCCAAATGTCAAGCAAGATAAAGAAATTATATAAAAAAACGAAAAAGAGTTTTAAGAATATAGTTTCATTCAAAAAACACACTAAGGGTCAAGAAGCTAAACCGAAATTGCCATATAATGTAGAACAACTCCTAAATATGGTTTCATGGAAGAATAAGTTTCTAAAGTAGAAAACATTAAAAAAAGTAATAAATGGCAAAAGAAAAGAAGAATTCAAAAAAGGGAAACATATTCAAAAATGGCTTCACAAAACTGAAAGAAAAATTAAACCCAATAAAGGCTAAGAAAAACAAGATAATAGGAAGCAAAAAGTTAGCATTTTTACTGACATCTGGAACGATTATAGCAATTTTGCCGATGTTAAATTTAGCTCCTCTGCCAGCATTAGCAGTAACTTCTGCTTCTGTTTTCAGTATCAATTTTATAGCTGTGAAGACGTGAAAGAAAGTTATCAAACAACGCAGGGAAAAATCCAAAACTTTAGCTGAATCAGTAAAATTGGAAAATATTTCAATTGAATCAGCCAAACAAGGAGAATCTAAGCAAATTTTTAGAGATGGTAAATGGAATTACTAAATATATAATTACTTTTACTTAGGGAGTGTTAAATAAACCATACGCGTCAAGTTAAGGAAATAAAGGTATGAAAGAGATAGTATAATAAGGTATAAGTTCTCCCAGATATACTTTTAGTGAGAGAACCAATGAATAGAATAACTTGCTTATCAAAAAAGCTCAAAGAATTTTTTAATGAAAAAGCAGAGAAAATCTCAATTACAACAAGGTTTATAAAAAGAAAGAGAAAGCTAAAAGGTTCATCATTTGTAAAAGCCGTGGTCTTGGGTAATATAGGAGTTGATAATTGTAGCGTAGAAACAATGTGTCAATTACTAAACGAGGACTCGATAGATATAACAAAACAAGGTTTGGATTTTAGATTTACTGAAGAAGCAGTGGAATTTATGAAAAGGATGTATAATGAATCTGTGATTCTCTTTAAAAATATCTTGCAAGTTGATTGCAAAATCTTTCAGCAATTTAATAGTGTTAAATTATTGGACAGTAGCTATATTACTCTACCTAACAGTATGGAAGAGATGTATAAAGGTTATGGTACTAGCTACAGTGGCTATGAAAGCAATACTAAGTCTGGAATAAAGTTGCAATTAGTTTTCGACTACATGAATCAGATAATAGACCAACTTAATTTAACGGAGGGGGTAAGATCAGACCAGGGATATAGGAAACATTTAAGTAATATATTAAGCAATGATTTGCTAATATCTGATCTCTGTTATTTTGTGCCAAGTTCTTTTAAACAAATCAATGAAATAGGAGCTTATTTCATAAGTCGTTATACATCCGATACCAACATATATGATGTAGAAACAAATCAAAAAATGCTGTTATTAGAATGTTTAGAGATTTTTAGAAAACGAGGTATTATTAGGAAAAGAAGCAAAAATTAGAGTAAGAATTATATGTCAGAAACTAACTGAATATGGCCAGAAGAAGGAAAGCTAATAGATTAGCAAGATCGCAGGGATAAAGATCCTCTAAAAGAACTCAAAAATTGTTGAACTGGTCAATATCTATAACTAATGTTCCAGAAAATAAAATTAGTGCTGAGCAAGTATTAACGATTTACAGAGTAAGGTGGCAAATTATTTAAATTGTGTTAAGTCTAGAGACTTTTCATGTACGTCGTGTGTGTATGTTCGAGTTTCGACTGGAACGACGTCTCGCTCCAGCGCATCGATCTATCGATGCGCGGTTTCTTTTGTCACTTTTGCGTTTGTTTGTCTCGCATTACCCTATCAATAAATGTACCGTAAACATGTGTTAATTATACGTTCGTTCTTCTATTCTCATTTCGTGAGTTTACCCTCAACGCAAATTCCGCTGCATATTCCTCAATAGGTTATGGGCCCAGAAACGTGCGGAAATATATAAATTGAGAATAAGGAAAACAGAATCGTGGACTAGACGCCGTGTAAAATAAGATCAATTTTTTCGTCCTATAAAAAAAAAAAAAAAAAAATGGCGTCAAATTCTGTGAAAATAGAACAATTAAGCAAAAATAATTACGACACATGGAAGATTCACATGGAAGCGCTGCTCGTGAAAAATGACACATGGGCATACGTAAGTGGGAAGAAAATTAAACCCGTACTCGTCGAGGGTAATCCGGTATCCGCAGCAGCCGTCGATAAATGGATTTACGAAGATCGAAAGGCGAAAGCCGACATAATATTGTCGATAGGCCCGAGCGAATTAAAACAAATAAAAGGGTGCGACACATCCAGGGAAGTATGGCAGAAGCTGGAGTCCATCTACCAATCGAAAGGACCAGCGAGGAAGGCCACGCTCCTCAAACGATTAACGTTGCAACGCATGGAGGACGACATGGATGTGCGTGAACATCTCGCCAGTTTCTTCGATACTGTGGACAAATTAAGTGAAATGGAAGTGGACATAAATCACGATTTATTAACCGTGATGTTATTATACAGCTTGCCATCGAGCTTCGAAAACTTTAGGTGCGCGATCGAATCTCGTGACGATCTACCGACTCCCGAGAACCTTCGTCTGAAAATCGTGGAAGAATACGACGCGCGAAAGAACAGTGCACGCGAATCGGAAACAAACGCGATGTTCGTGAGAAAACCGCGGAAATATACAAATAAAAAACCAGGCGGAGAGAAAACGCGACAGTATGAAAAATCGTTCAAATATAAGTGTCATCGGTGCCGGAAAGTGGGTCATAAGGCCTCGGAATGCACCGAGCACGCAAATCATGCTGACAGCCAGAAAAATGGTGGTGGCGTTTCTTTATTCGCGTCCCCCGAGTGCGCAAGCGTTGCGAAATCGTATGTCGCGGGAAAGAAACAATTGAAATCTTGGTGTCTGGACAGCGGATGCACCACGCATCTGTGCAAAGATTCAAACGAATTCGCGGACATCGTGAACACGTCACCAGGAATACTAAACCTAGCCAGCGACGATTCGACCGAAATCGTAGCAAAGGGGGTAGTACGCGTCAAGGCGAATTCAAACGGTCAGCCGATCGACGTGATTTTGAACGACGCGCTATACGTGCCTAAATTACGAACTAATCTTCTTTCGGTCGGTAAAATTACCGATCGTGGTTACAGGGTTACTTTCGGAAAGAAATCGGCAGAGATTACCGACGCGAGAGGACGCACGATACTAATGGCTGAGCGTACCGATGGACTGTACTATTTAAAGGTGGGAGATCACGATCAGAATCCGATCCCTGTATCTAACATTGCAGATAGCGAGGTAAATGATCGATCCCTGGAAGAATGGCATCGGAAGATGGGACACTTAAATATAAATGACCTCCTTGAGGGAAATAGAAAAAGAAATATTCTGGGGATGAAAATACACGGTACGCAGAAGAATTTCCGATGCGATACTTGTATCCGTGGGAAAATGACCAGAGCACCATTTCCCAAGAAATCAGATAGGAAGTCAGAATTACTACAAATTACTCACTCTGACGTGTGCGGACCCATGCGCGTCGAATCGAACGGAGGCGCCCGATATTTCGTGACGTTCATCGACGATTACTCCAGGTGGTGCGAAATTCGACTCTTGAAAAGGAAGGACGAAGTACTTGGAGCTTTCCGGGAATTCAAGACACTGGTCGAGACGCGCACCGGAAGAAAAATCAAATTTCTGCAGTCGGATAACGGTAAGGAATTCCGAAACAACGCTTTTGACAGGTTTCTCAGGGAAAGCGGAATTCAACGGAGACTTACGGTCACACACACGCCAGAGCAGAACGGCGTTGCAGAGAGGAAGAATCGCACTCTCATGGACATGACGAGATGTATGCTGCTCCAGTCGTCCCTACCTCCTTCATTCTGGGGGGAGGCGATTAATACGGCAAATTACATAAGGAACAGGTGCCCATCCCACTGTCTCGGAGGAAAGACTCCTTTCGAAAAATGGAATAGATTCGCGCCAAACGTAAGTCACTTCCATGAATTCGGTTGCCAGGTGTTCACCCTGGATAGAAAACCGAACAAGGGGAAGCTCGAACCCCGATCGAAGGAGGGAATCTTTATCGGTTACTCAGAAGAATCCAAGGCATATCGAGTTTGGATTCCGGACGACAGAAGAGTCGATATAACGCGGGACGTGATTTTCAAAGAGCAACGCGGATCAATCCGAGACGACGCTACTGAAAAATTAGCGCGCGAAAATATGGACACGCCTGCACAGATTGAAATCGACTTCCCACATACGCTTCAAAACAGAGACGATGAGAGTCTTGAAATTGACGAAGTTCCGACTCAAGAGGACCAGGAAGGCGCAGTGGAATATGAACGCGAAAGTCAGGAATCCGAAAATTCGACTCCACCAAGGAGAGGAACGGGACGGCCTCCGAAGGTAATGACTGGGCGCAGGGGAAGACCCAGGAAGGAATACAACGTCGTGCGAAACACACTGGAGGAAGCTGAGTTCGCATATCTGGCGGAAGTTCCATTCAATCATGCTGTAAATGGACCAGAAGCAGACGAGTGGCTTCAGGCTATGGCTGTGGAGTTTAGGAATATCATTAAGAATAATACATGGACGATAGTAAATCGCCCCGTAAACGAGAAGGTGATCGGGTGCCGGACGATTCTTCGAAATAAGTACGACAAAGACGGAAATCTCGAGCGAAGAAAGGCGAGAGTCGTCGCCAGGGGCTTCGCCCAACGTCCTGGGATCGACTTCAGTGATACGTTCGCACCAGTAGCACGTATGAGTTCGATACGTACTATCATGGCCCTGGCAGCTCAGCATGAGATGAAAGTCAATCAGTTTGACGTGACAACCGCCTACCTCAACGGCATACTCGAAGATAAGATTTTTTTGGAAGTTCCGGAATTGACTGACGAAATTTTGAAGCGGGTCATTCACATGGAAGGAAAGGACAGCGAAATAGGCAGGAAGGCGAAAAACATGTTGGACCAACTGCGTGGCGGAAACAAAGTCTGTCTTCTTCACAAGGCACTTTACGGCCTCAGACAGGCAGGACGCCGTTGGCATATTAGACTGCGCGAGGTCTTCGAGAAGATTGGACTAATCCAGTGCAGCGCAGATCCCTGCGTATTCTTCTCCGGACAGGGAAAAGACGTCGTCATAGTAGCCGTATATGTAGACGACATAATTGTCGCTTCCAAAAGTCAAGGATCCATCGACAGGTTCCGAGACAATATCTCAAGCGAATTTGATATCAAGGAACTTGGTGAGATAAATTACTGCCTGGGCGTGGAATTTTCACGAGACAGCCAAGGCATATCCATGCTCCAAAAGGGGTATATCGATGAGATACTGAAACGTTTCGGGATGTCAGATTGCAAACCTGTAAATACGCCGATGGAAGCCGGTTTGAAATTAGAGAAAAACGAGAAGGCGTCCGACGACGCAGCAGAGAAATCATTGCCGTATCGGGAATTAATCGGTGCTCTAATGTATTTATCAGTTTGTTCCAGGCCAGACATATCGCACGCAGTGAGCTACTTGAGCCAATTCAACCACTGCTACAGCTCTAATCATTGGGTAGCCGCCAAACGAGTCTTGCGGTACCTGAAAGGCACAGCCAGCGTCGGGCTCCGATTCACGAAGGACGCAGAACCTCTGAAGGGATACGTCGACGCCGACTGGGCGAATTGCATGCATGATCGAAGGTCCTACACCGGATACGCATTCCTACTTAGCGGATGCCCTGTATCCTGGGAATCTAGAAAGCAGAGAACGGTTGCCCTATCGTCAACGGAGGCCGAGTATATGGCCTTGACGGAAGCCGCCAAGGAAGCCGTCCACCTCGGGAGGCTTGTCACCAGTCTTGGTTTTGGTGAACTGTCAGCAGTCAAGTTGCTCAGCGACAATCGGGGAGCACTCGCTCTTGCCGAAAATCCGGTTTTCCACAACCGAACTAAACATATAGACGTCCGTCATCATTTCGTTCGAGAAGTATTGAGAGACGGGCAGCTAAAGGTGGGATACGTAAGCACCGACGCTATGGCCGCGGATGTCCTCACCAAGGGACTCACCGGACCGAAGCATCGGAGATGCCTTGAAATCCTGGGCATGTGGGGTTATAAATAGCTCCGTTAACACACACGCCGAGGGGAAGTGTTAAGTCTAGAGACTTTTCATGTACGTCGTGTGTGTATGTTCGAGTTTCGACTGGAACGACGTCTCGCTCCAGCGCATCGATCTATCGATGCGCGGTTTCTTTTGTCACTTTTGCGTTTGTTTGTCTCGCATTACCCTATCAATAAATGTACCGTAAACATGTGTTAATTATACGTTCGTTCTTCTATTCTCATTTCGTGAGTTTACCCTCAACGCAAATTCCGCTGCATATTCCTCAATAAATTGTATAAAAGCCATATCAGGCTTGATAAGCTAAAAGGAAAGCCATGCAGAGTATTATGTGAGCTATATGCTAAATTGTGCGCAATTCTTATATTTCACGGCATAGTTGGTTGCACAGAAGTGAAAAAGAATACAGAACTTAGCTTAACAAAGGCATTTATCGAGCTAAAAAGGCGGGTTAGAGAGTTATTTTTAGTATTAACAAAAATTAATAGTTTAAAAGCATTTCTTAAAAAACTCACTATAACTTGGTCGCGATTTTCATTAAAAGACAAACGTAGAAGGGCTAGAGTATCCACGTTAACCTCTCTAAATTTGCTCACAATCTCTTAACTTGACGCGTATAGTTTATTTAACACTCCCGAAAATTGCGATAAACATTCGACATAATCTTAAATATCTTTATCTCTCGGATCTTATTTTCTACTCTCATTCTAAATAATGCTAACCTTCTATTATGCTCTTTCTGCTCTGGAGTTAATGGCTTTTTACGATACTTTTTATATGGAATTATAACATTGCTTTGCAATTTTTGCCAACCTTGATATCCAGAATCGGCATGTTTTATGCTATCAAGTGGTAAATATTTTTCTTGTTTCCTTATGCGAAAATCGCTAATTCTACCACGTTATGACTTTGACACTGATAAAATTCTTCCTCCTTCTTCGATAATAATCTCAGTTTTCATAGTGTTGGTTCTTTTTTTTCCTGAATATGATTTCTTCCGTTTTTTACTATCTTCTGGCCTCTGTATTTGCTGTTCTGTAACATCAGCCAAAATCTTCAGTATTTTTTCTGGCGTCATACTTCTATCTTTTGTTATAGTCACTTTTTTGGCGAGTAATGGCTCTATTCTCTTAAGGGGGGAACCTGGTTTACACGATTGAAAAAATCGACTTTTTTTTTTATTTCATAAATTGTTAGTAAAACTATTCAAGAATATGTTGCCAAAGTTTCAAAACCAAATTCTGATTCGGTCCGATGTTATCAGCATTAAAGTGAACGCCCGTCGTTCAGTGTCGAAGCGCGCGGTAAATACAACGGAGCGGTCGCTTGGGTAGGACAACGCATAGGTGAGTTTACGATTCGGACGTGATTAAGACACTCTTTTTGAGAAGTGCAATTCCCCTTGCAATAAAAAATGTTTCCAAGTCGAGTCATCTGTTCAGCACATTCGGTCGTTAAGAATTTGGAAGTCCTTTCGTTTATGGTGGAGAAGGACTCCACACCTCATCTGCAATCCCTTCGAAAATCTTACTTTCGCATGCTCAATAGGAATAGACGTATCATAAACTCCAACTCGCAATCAGGTAAAACATGCTGGAAGACCGATGGCAGGGATCGCGGAAAAATGCCGCCCTTCGGTCAGTGCGAGTAACGGTACCACATGACGTACCTGCATGCCGCTTGCAGTAGGTACTTGTGGGTTGTTCCAAAAAATTCCGAAACACCCCCGTTCCTCTCTGAGTGGTTATTGCAAAAATGCTACCAAGGCTCAAGGTCCGCCCTGTGCAACTTGGAGGAGGAAATGATAACCACGAGGAACGGTGGTTTCAGAGGAAAATTCAGAAATTCAAAGACACTTGAACTATTCACAACAAATACACGCGACACGTCAGTGACAACACTTTAACACTTTTTCAAATCCGGTATTCTTATATTATTTTGTTTTTATTTTATATCATATCTTTTGTTATTTTTTGAAATAAGTTTGTTACTGTTACTTATTTTTAAAAAATAAAGACTGTGACTACACATCAGTGAAGTGTGTGTTAGAGGTGAAAATTGTGTGTGAAAGTTGAGGTGAAAAATGTCAGCGTATCCGAAAGGTACTCGTGAGATCAACGAACGACGTGGTAAACCACGTAAAAGATCCTTCCAAGGAAATCGATACACTGAGAGCACATCAAGTTTTTGTGGAGATGAAAGTACTAGTGCCAAAAAACTTTCAAATCCTTCCAGTGCGAATGTGATTATGAATCCTCTGCATTGCTATAGGTTTATAGAATTTTTCACTGTATTCACGGCTTTGTCGAGTATGCTTATTTGCGGAAATTGCAAACAGGACGTGAAATTTCAAGAAAGCGGAAAACGTGGCCTTGGTTTCAAGCTAGTTATAGAATGCAAATGTGGATCGAGACAAATTAATTCAGGTCCTTTACTCAACACTGGATTTGAGATAAATCGCAGAATTGTATTTGTCATGCGGCTCTTAGGTGTTGGCAGACAAGGACTAAATATATTCTGCAATTATATGGACATTGGCAATGGTATAGCTGAAGATACATATAATGGAATTTGCAGTCACATCCACGCCGCTGCGAAGGAAATATATCAATTCTGCTGTAAGAAAGCTGTAGAAGAAGAAAAGAAAGAGAACGAGAAACGCGAGAGACCTATGGTGAATTTGAAAGTATCTGGTGATGGAAGCTGGAAAAAACGAGGTTTCAAATCACTATATGGTGTAACAACGCTTATTTGATTTGATTTATTGTAATTTCGTCCTAGGGGTGGGCCCCTCTAAGGACAGGAAAACAGAATACAACAAGAAACATAACAACAAATATAACAAAAATAAAAAATATACAAAAATATGTAGAAATAAAAATAAAATAAAATAAAATAAAATAAAATAAAATAAAATACAAACACAAAATGAGCGTTATATCTACAACTATAACTATAACTATAACTATGATACAAGCAATTGTGACAGAAAAATAAGGCAGAACGCATAAATGAATGTATGAATGAAGAAATACAATGAGTGAAAATAAAGAAAATATTGAAGTGAAATGAGATGAAGAAGTGACATGACACTGTATGAGATGAAGACACGGCCTAAAGTGAAAGAGAAGAAGGTGAGAGACTGAAAGACAGAAGAGAAGACGGAGAGACGAAAGGGCGAGAAGGACGAGAGACAAGACACAGAAATAACAGGCCTTAGACTGCGAAGGATAAGAGGTGTTGGTAGAGACATCTCTTGAACTCAGTCCGAGAGGGGGAAGACCGAATAGAAGGGGGAAGGCTGTTCCAGAGGCGAACTCCAGCAACAGCTAGAGAGCGCCCCATGGTCTCAGTGCGGTGTCTGGGTAGGAGGAGTTGGTGTGCTGAGGTTCGGACGGAGGTCCTAGCCCCAGCACCAGACGATGACATGAAGAGGGTGGAAAAAGGGTCTAAGTTCCCAGTCGATGCAGGGTGAAGCCGGTCATACACGAAGACACCCAGGAAATAGTCTCGTCGCGCAGACGGCCGAAGCCACCCCAGGCGGGCATAGAGAGGGGAGACATGAGCGTCCAAGGGGGCTCGGAAGATGAACCGGATAGCTGAGTTAAAAGCACGGGTAAGCCTGATGTCCTCCACCACCCCAAGATCGCGGTAGACCAACGAGCAATAATCAAGGTGGGGGAGGACGAGAGACCGAACAAGTTCAACCTTGGCGCGAACCGGCAGAGCAAAACCATTTCTGCGAAGCAGGTATAGCGTACGGCGTACCTTACCACTAACAGTCACAGCATGCTCTCGCCAGTCCAACGTCGAACTAAGGACTACTCCCAGGGATGAGACAGACACAGAGAGAGGGATGGGAACATGGTTGACAACAATGGGGGGAGGGGGATCAGAGTAAATAGAGTTTATGTAACGTGATGAGCCAAGGATTATAGATTGGGTTTTGGAAGGATTAAGGGAGAGGGAGTTGCGGGTGCACCAACTTACCAGCCTCTCAATATTGAGGTTTAGGAGCGAGATAGTGGGCTCCAGAGCAGTAGGCAGACAATGTGCATATATTTGCACATCATCTGCGTATTTAACAATTTTAACCCCAGAGAGGACGGAGTTAGCGTCCGCTAGGTAGATAGAGAAAAGAAGTGGACCCAAGACAGAGCCTTGAGGAACACCGGATGTGACAGAGGACCAAGAGGAATGGGAACAGCCCGAGAACACAGCTTGCCTGCGGCCAGTAAGATAGGAGGAGAACCACGCAAGTGTCGAAGATGAAAGGCCGAGGGATGCCAGCCTGGCCATGAGGACCGCATGGTCAACAGTATCAAAAGCCTTGGAAAAGTCAAGGCAAACCAGTACCGTGACCATGCGAGCATCAATGGCGCCGCGGACATCCTCGACCACCCGGAGAAGCGCACTCTGGGTAGAGCGACCCGCGACGTAGGCATGTTGAGTAGGATCAAGGAGATGATGAAGTGAGAGGAAACGAAGGAGCTGCCTGAGGACAATCCGTTCAAGGATTTTGGACAACTCAGGCAGAATGGATATAGGACGGAAATCAGCCGCTGAGACAGGAGAGAGGATTTTGGGGACGGGCAGAATATGGGCTGATTTCCATACAGAAGGAAAGGTGGAGGATGAGAGAGATTATAGGATATTACTCGGGAAAAGTCATCGATCTAGTTGTACGAAGCAGTTATTGCCAATCATGCATATTTTGGAATAACAAACCAAAAGATTCAGAAGATTATTTAGCATGGGAAGAGGAGCATGATGCAGAAACTTGTACGAAAACGCATGAAGGTTCCGCAGGAAGCATGGAAGTGGAATCTGTGAAAATGATGTTTTTGAGATCGGAGGAACTACATGGTGTAAAATATGGCAATTATATCGGTGACGGAGATTCCAAAACATTTGCAGCGATCCTGAATTTAAATCCGTACGAAGATGAATTCCCAGTTACGAAGAACGAATGCATAGGCCATGTGCAAAAAAGGATGGGATCTCGGCTCCGGAAGATCAGAAAAGATAAAAAAATTGGGCGGGAAAGGAAAATTAACAGAGGCTTTAGTAAAAAAACTCAGCACATATTTCGGCTTAGCGATAAGAAGAAATATAAACAGCATGGAAGATATGAAGAAGGCAATAATGGCAACTTTTTACCACATGATCTCCACAGATGACAAGCCACAGCACGAAAACTGTCCAGAGGGAAATGACAGCTGGTGCAACTGGCAGCAATCTAAAGCACTTGGAACAGAACCTAAAGCGCACCCTGCTCCATTACACCCCGACGTGCAAAAGGAAATTCTGCCGATTTACCAAGAATTGTCGAAAGATGATTTGCTGACAAGATGCGTAGGTGGTCATACGCAAAATGCGAATGAAAGTTTTAATTCGACAGTTTGGCGATTGGCTCCAAAGCATTTACATTCCGGTCTAAAAATAGTCGAGGTTGCAGCATTTTTAGCTACTGCATTATTTAACGAAGGAAATTCAAGCCTTCTAATGGTCATGAATGAATTAAAACTAATAGTTGGCACGCAGAGCTTTAATTTTGCCGAGAAAATGGACGAGCAGCGCGTGAAAAGGCAGAATAAACGCAGCGCGTTGGAGACTAAAGAAGCTCGGCGAGCTCGTCAAGAGGAGATGCAAGCCCTAAACCATGCATGTGAGGAAGAAGAAGGGTTGCTATATGGTGCTGGAATAGCTGATTAACCGGTGAGCAGTTTATATCATTTATTACTACCCTGAATTTCTCGTTTTCGGTACATTTTTTTTCAAATGAGTTTTTCTCGAAACGACTTTTTTTCAACTGGTGGGAATTGTAGCTTGAAAAGTTATTGTTCAATCGTTCTGAAAATTTGTGTGGATATTCTTTATTCAATTACACTCTATATGAACTAAACTCCGGGATGATATTATTATCTAAAATATGTTTTTAAATGCAAAGAAGGTGAAAAAACATGGTATAAAAACATGACATTTCGTTCAAACACCTCGGAAACATGCAATTTTCAATTTTTTCTTATGAGTTTAGTTCATATTCTCAGGAAATATGTTGGTAACGTGAAAAAAAAATTTTGATGATTTCAGATAAAAATGGCGGCTTCCAGATTTCCCACCAGCAGCAGACTCGGATGGCGACCGTCCATAAACTGTAATTTCTAACTCCATTGTTTACAGAGCAAACGACTTTAAAAAATTACTACGTGTATTTAAAAACATGAATAAAATAACCTCCAAGTTTAAACAAATTCTGATTATTCCTTCCCTGTTAAAAAAATTCATGAAAAACACTAAAATATCGGCCTCCTAAACCAGGTTCCCCCCTTAAGTAACCTACATACATTTGCGTTGTGCACATTGAATAGGCATCCTAAAAATCTATGTGTTATGTAAGTGCGATAGTACAAAATTACGCAAAACAACTTATCTTCCAGAGTTAGTAGTTTTGATCTTCTACCATGACACTTTTTCTGCTTTTCAAGCTTTTCCCATCCAGACCTCACTTTTTCTACTACTTTTTCCAACTCCTCTATAGTTAAACCTGTTATATTACGAAAGTTTCTTGGGTGTTTTTTCATATTATAGTAACTAAAGCTCATTTTTTTTCCTTACTTGATCTGCTTATTCTTCTTCTACCTCTCTCACATCATTTTTTCAATCACCGTTTGCAGCAGGTCTATAGATCCCCTGTTAATTTTTTGGTTCATATCTTTTCTACTCTCATTTCATATTCCATCAAATCCAAAAAGCCTTCTATTTCCTATACTTTCTTCCTTCCTTAAGGGCGTTGGGTACGATTCGTTCGAGGCATGTGTGACTTCAGCGACGGGTGCGGAGAAAATACGAATTACAGGGGGAGTAGGGGACTCACTGTCCCCACCATCTATCCCGTCTATCGGTGTGTCTATGTGTCTGTAGCTCGGCTATTCCCCTCTCACGGTCATTGCGGGGATCGGGGGACTGAGCGGGGAATAGAAAAGTCGACTATCGATGGGTGATCATGTTGGCCCGCTCGATGCCTGTACGCATTTTGGTGAAGCGCCTGTTAGTATAAGAAAGCACAATGTTTCTGAAGCATGAAAACTTTTTAGTACGGCCAACCGAAGGCCAATGCAACATTTGATTAACAAAATTCATATCTCTTAATTGAAGGGTAAACAAAAGAATTTTAATGTGTAAAAATAAATAAAAAAATAAATAAATAAAAAGAATCTTTTAATAAATATAAAAGTTTGTATAGAAAAAACAATTATTGCAACGTTATCACAAGTGCATAAAATGCAAAAAATTAGATCATTCTTCAAAGGTATTCAATTGTTAAAAATAAAATGTGTTGCGTTTATAAAACTGTTGCAATAGATTAATAATTGTTTTATAATACTTATATATTTTGACTGACTGTAACACAAAAAGGTTTAGAAAATTTGTTACTCTTCAAATAATATTTAATAACTGTAACAATATTACAAATTTTTAAACTCTTATATTTTGGCATTAAAGTTCTTTTGTTTACACCTCGACATCTATTAAACTTTATGAGTTATTTTTGAATAAATGTTGCATTGGTCTTTGGTTGGCTGTACCTCCAAAATTTTTAAAGATTCAGAAATATTGTGTAAATGGTGTTTTCTTTTCGCGATTGTACTACTACGTACAAAGTAATGTGAGATCTGAGAAGTAGTAGGTCCATTGCACCTACTAAGTTTATGCTATATGATTTTCTATCAGATGCAGACGTGATTCAACATCATTATAATACTTTGATTAACGTAACGCTTTTCGATAACAATATATGATTATATATACCTATATTGTATAATACAGTAAATTACTTAACCAATCTACCATCTTCAAATCAAAGCTATCTGATTCAATTTCAGGTAAAATTCTTTTATTGTAGTATGTAATATTTTAGATATTTAATTCAAGGCATCTCTCCTTTGTGGACTTCATATACAATCTAGCTGCCACATTTCGAAATATTGCATAGATATACCGTACTCCTTCTTTAAATTAATGTCATGTTCGTCCGTATTGGTCAAGAATTACGGACGAGAAATATTTTTGGCGCATATCCTTGTAATACACGGCGCGGTCTACATGTGCCGATCACCGCTCAATGCATTTGCAAGGAGTTACGCCATACTATTTCCTGGCCGTAAATGTTGGTCGATTTTATCGAACAAGGTGTCAATTGAAAGAGAAGGGTTCAAGGCACGAGCGTAGATTTTCAGATTATCAAATAATCACGTTTTCGCTGAAAAAATCGTCTAAGACAACATTAATTATTGATCCACACTATACGTATCAACAAAAACTTTTTTTGAAAATCCGAAAATATACGCTCGTGCCTTGAACCCTTCTCTTTCAAATGACACCTTGTTAGACAAAATCGGTCGAAAAATACGACCAGGAAATAGTATGGCGTAACTCCTTGCAAATACATTGAGCGGTGATCGGCACAGGTTCCCTACGTAGTAAGTTACAAATGTTTACGCCATACTATTTCCTGGTCGTAATTGTTGGTCGATTTTATCGAATGTTACGTATGAATCGTATGATTCTCACGAAAATTTCTCATCGTGGAATTTTCTCTTGGCGACACCCAGACGCTTAATCCCCTTTTTCAAACCTAAACAGGATACGATATACATACAGCCCTTGGCCCCTGGTTTAGGGCCCGCGGATAGCTACACTTTCGACCCCATGTAATAAGGAAAACTAGAAAGCGAGGGTCTTGCTTGCCACGTAATTCCAGCCGTTTCCAACTGTCTTTCATACAGCATTTTTACTCCCACTATAGGATAGATTTTCTAGAATTTTCAATTCCCCACTACTTTTTCGACCTATATAAGGGCCACGAAAATGCGTATCTTCGGGTTACTCACAGTACGACGCTCGAGCATTACACTACGAGATTAGGCCCAGTTCCTTTTCGAGTTTTCTTTTAACCTTCGGAAGATTAGTCTGTCCATTGGCAATTCAACTCTTGGTCGGAGTTCCCCCGTTCAACTCACGTTAGAGTCACTCGCGAACTAGTTCGGAGTCATCTTATTGTGAAGTCTCGTCAACCGTCACTGCCCAAGGGTAAACACTTAGAGCTTTTCAATAATTATTGTACTTTCTTAAATTCATACACAAAACACTTAACATACATGTATATATATTCGATTGAAAGAATATACTTGTAACATTTTACTAGAAACCTAAAATTCGAGTAAAGAATTATTTCTAGAAATTAAAACCTTTCCTCTCGAAACAAATTTAAAACATAATCGAGTAACGTACCCACAAATTATTTCACTCTAACCGCTCGGAGTGAAACAAAAGTTACGAGAGTTTATTATTTTACGACCTTACCGTAGCATGTCAAAATCACGAACAACGGGTATCGGACTGTGTGTGCCTTTCGGCTTACTTTCCGTGCCTGTGCGACCACTTGCCGTCCTAGCAAGTGCATCGTTATTAACCAGAGAGTAGCACCTTGCAGTCCACCTGTAAGTACATCTACCTCGGGGTATCACCTTACCTTAAAATCTAATTAACCACTCTAGAGGCCAGCGCCCTACGGTTTATGCCGTAGGCTCATCTGGGTCTAGATTCCTTTCAACGCCGATTCATGTCCAGCGCCCTACAGTTTATGCTGTAGGTTCATCTGGCTTGTATCACTCCTAAGATCCTTGCACACCTGGGTGAATGCCACCGCCCTACAGTTCATGCTGTAGGCTCATCTGGATTCATTCTTCCTCAATTCTAACCGCTCTGGAGGCCAGCGCCCTACGGTTTATGCCGTAAGTTCATCTGGGTCTGGATTTCACTCATTCCAATACAAGGCCAGCGCCCTACGGTTTATGCCGTAGGCTCATCTGGGTTGTATCTCTCCCTACCTCAATTCAAGGCCAGCGCCCTACGGTTTATGCCGTAGGCTCATCTGGGTTGAATTAAATATCATTTCCTAGATCATACGTCGATTTGTAGCTCCCACTACTATTGACGTACGATACCCCCTGCTACAGTTAGGTCAAGGAAGTGACGAAACTAACGTCTCGTCGCGTCTATTCCATAACGCTCGCCGGCCACGTTCTAGAAACCAGCCCGGCTCGTAACACGAACAAGGTGTCATTTGAAAGATAAAGGTTCAAGACACGAGCGTATATTTTCAGATTTTCAAAACAAGTTTTTATTAATATGTATAGTGTGGATCAATAATTAATGTTGTTTTAGACGATTTTTTCAGCGAAAACGTAATTATTTGAAAATTTGAAAATACACGCTCGTGCCTTGATCCTTTCTCTTTCAAATGACACTTTGTTCGACAAAATCGGACAAGAATTGCGGCCAGGAAAATATATGGCGTAAACCCTTGCGACTCCACGGGGTGGAGCACGTGTTTAAAGTCTCGCTGTGCGGTAACAGCAGTTTCTTGCGTTTTAAATGAATCGGGATTTCGGCTAGAATCCTGAGCGAGCGTAGCTTACGCTTCTAGGAATCGAGACACACACCAACCCATGTGTGTAAGTGAGACCTTGTGGTGGGGGGATGAACTTCGCCTCTTCCGCCACGACGTTCGAGGGGCGCCTTTGTGCCACAATTATATTTCACGAAATCGGCAAGAATCAGTCAAAAACACGGTTTACGCCATGTCGTTTTTAAGCCGCAATTATAGACCGATTTTAACAAATGAGGTCTTATTTTAAAGCTAAAGGTTCAAAACACGAGCGTAGATTTTCGGATTTTAAAAAAAACAATATTTTCATTTACAAAATCGTATCTAAAAAAAGGTCATTTTTCAAAGCCGTATTCTGAATAAACAAAAACTTTTTTCAAAAATCCGAAAATCTACGCTCGTGTCTTGAACCTTTATCTTTAAAATAAGACCGCATTTGTTAAAATCGGTCTAGAATTGCGGCCTAAAAACGAGATGGCGTAAACCCTTGCAAAACGCTGGGGTACCAAACGCCCTTAAGGGGTTATACCTAGTCAGTAAGTTCAAAATTATCGATTTTTGGATTTTTCCATTTTCTTTTAGTATGTCGTCTCTAGAATATTTCCTGAAAGTTTCACTTAAATCGGCTAAAAATTGAGGGAGCTACGCTGGTTTAAAGAGATATCGGTCAGAGAACATTTGACGCGCAAATTGCGCGGAGCTGCTCTCGGACTGAATTGTCTCTTTTTCGAAGGTTAAAAACAGCATATATGGTAATGGAAGAGGCATTTCCCTCTCTTGGGACCTCGTGAGGGTGAAATTTTGCTTAGGCACCCTTTCATTTTTCACCCCACGCCACCATAGACGGAAAAATGCATGTTATATGTAAGAAGTGATTTTCGCCACTTCGTGAAGAGAGTAAAAAGTCAAGAGTTGAAGTACAAATATCTGCAAGGAAATAAGTGCGAATAACTGCGACAAGAAGTAATTATTAGTACTTCAGCGATACTTGTGCGCTACACCAGTGAACATGGATCCACGTCTAAAAGTTACGCGAGTTACGAAAAACTTTCAGAAGAGTCAAAAATCAGGACCAAAGAAAAGGTAATAACATTTCAATCCTAAAACGTCGACGAGAGACGAGAGCAGTTTTAGTGCATCCAAGAAAAAACTGGAAAAGCAGGAGAAAATCGACGTGCGACAAGATACCTCAATAGAATACAGAAATTTTATTTTATTACGTTTTTTTTACCATATCTTCATTTGTAAAGTGTAAAACTTGTGACAATGATATAAAATTTGAGACTGCAAGTACGTGAGGACTTGGTTTCAAAATAACAATGATATGTGAGACACTTAGGTGGCTAAAATGGACTACGAGCGAATTCACAATGTCGGACCTCGAGCGCAAGGAAGTACAAGAGAGGCAAGAATGCATTGCAGGTAAGCGCAAATTGATGTTTTAGAGGCTCTTTTAACAGTAGATGATGCACACTATATGCCTGGAATCGAAGATTCATTTTAAGGTACGAAGTAAATACGTTATCACTCTTAAAACTAAACCGAAAACTTTAAACGCGTTTTTCTCGAAATCACATTTTACCAAAAGTTGCAAATCGGTGAGCAAGATATCTCGAGAACTGCTGTACCAATTTACACGAAATTTTGCATACTTGTTCTGCATCTCAAAAACTGGTCGATGAACGAAGGAATTTTATTTTTGATGAAAAATAGATATTTTATGAACAAAAGAAGACAAATTTTAACACGAAAAAAGCGTATTTTTGCTTCCAACGTTTGTCACATTGTCAAAAATCAAGTTATTGTAAAATCCTTCGTTCATCGACCAGATTAATTAATACGAAACCTAAATCCGTTTGAATTTTTTATTTCAGATTATCTAGTACTGAGAAATCATGCTCACCGCCGAGCGCTTCCGAAAAAACCTGTCGCGGGAAAATAACTACAGTGGCTATAGTTTAAGAAATTTTTAATTTAAAAAATTGTGGAAACATCTTTGATAGATGTACATTGTGATAGGCTATCGAACAAATAATAATACCTTACAGTTTTTTCTATTTTAATTCGCAAAAAATACGTTTTTTTCGCCTTCCTGACTAGGTATAACCCCTTAATCCAGAATTCGCGTTTATACGGTTTGTGGCTGTCATTTGCTTTATCTTCCAGCATATTCACTAAATTTCAATCTCAAGATTTTATCTTGTAAAACAGTTGGTCTCCCATAAGAGATCTACTCAGACCTCTTACTGCACCTCCATATAGACTTGTAGCTTTTAGTTGCTAATATCATAAATGAGTAAATATATATTTTTTATTGACATCAATATCTCAATAAGTAGAATCGAAGTTTTGACTGTAAGGGTAAGAACAAATGAAAACTTTCACTCCATTAGGTTACTCAATTGCCGCTTTTTCATTGTCTATGTCTACTTTGATAGCTAGAATATGTGCCTATTCTGTAGCTTCTGCAATTTCTAGTGTTGCTATCAGTCCCGTACATTTGCTAGGAGTTTTCTCTATAGTGGTTGTGGTGAGCTCAATGGTATATCTTATTAAAGCGGTTATTCCTTCAAAGAATCCGGATACACAAGTAGGCTGCAAATTACCTAAATTAGCTGCTGTTTCTTTGCTATGTGCATCTGGTTTAGTGTCTGGAGCATGCATTTGCCCTGTGGTTTTAGTAATTTCTAACGCTACCATAATTCAAGTGCTTTCTGCAGTTATTGGTTCTGTTTCTATGGTTGTTGCATTGTGTTCAATACTGCATCTTCTCGGATTACATGCTTCTGCAATGTTGAAAGAAACTACTTCAACATCTAGTACAGTAACTTTCCAAGAAAAAGATCTTTCACCTACTTTTCGTTCAGATAAAGCTGGTGGTGTATGGTTTATTCCAGATACTCCTTATCCTACACCATCACCTTCGCCTTCTCTCGCTTTTGCATATAACCAAACTTTTGCTGCTCCAGACCAAAATGTAAATGTGTCTGTACCAGGTGCTCCTTATCCTACACCGCCACCTTCGCCTCCTCTCGCTTTTGCATATAACCAAACTTTTACTGCTCTAAATCAAAACCAGGAACAACAACAAGTCCTAGCTCAACAACAGGCTCAAGCACAACAACAAGTCCTAGCTCAACAACAGGCTCAAGCACAACAACAAGTCCTAGCTCAACAACAGGTTCAAGCTCAGCAACAAGCACAGCAAAAAGAGGGTAAAAGCCTCGGGGACCATGTCGCAGATATTCTGCAGGAAGTGCAAAGTGCGAGTACCTCACTGAAGAGGCGCAGTGCGCAGGAAATCGACCAGTTTCTCAGCAGTGAAAAAGAAAGACAAAGAGAAACAGGAAGAGCAAAATCAGTTAAACATAGAAAAATAGCGAAAAATATGGTTTCAGACTGGCAAGAAGAGATGCATGAAAACCAGCATAATGAAGATGATCAAGTTATGAAAATTCAAGATCAAAGTGAACGTAAAAAAAAGACAGAAGCAATACAAGCCAGACGAATGCTAATTAAACAAAAAGCTAAAGCGATAAACGAGCAGATAGATAAAATGAGCCCTAACGATAGAACAGACGTGAAAATTCTACAAATACTGCAAAGTATATTCCCTGTGCAAGAAATTGGTGATGTACCAGTTACGAATGTATATCCTACAGATTCTGTACCACTACTTCTCTCAGGGACTTCAACTCCAAATGGTATACCAACACCACCTCCTCTCCCAGGGACTTCAACTCCAAATGGTATACCAACACCACCTCCTCTCCCAGGGACTTCAACTCCAAATGGTATACCATCACCACCTCCTCTCCCAGGGGCTTCAACCGAGTGTATGCCAATACCATCTCTTTTGAGAAGTCAATCGCTTGAGGCACCTTTTACTTTAGGTACTAATACGCTTCCTTTTAACTAGTTAATCATAACACACGAAAAAACTGGTTCCGGTGCTTAGGGTAATGGAACCACAACCTTCACGAGCTTTTACAATGAGTATTAAGAAATTTACCAAGCGGGAAAAAAGGCAAAAGAAACCCTGTGGTGGTTAGCCATTTAATATGTACCATGATATGTATTTTCTTTTCAATAACTTCTTTTTCTGCTTATCACTCATATTGAGTGGCTTTGCTGCGTAGCTAGCTATGATGGATTAAAGATAAAAAAGAAAGATGGAGAATATCAGTAGCTTATTATTCTGGTATTTATAACAAGAACGGTCAGTGAATACCTAAATTTGAGTAAAAGAAATTTCACTAGCACTCACTAATCCGGCTAAAATTCAAGAATTTCAATGCTTTAGCTATTTTCAATAGAATTAAATTTATTAATATAAACAATAAATTACTATTCTTAAATTTGACCAGATTGATTGAAAATAACAAGATTTTCAATAGGTTGCTTACAATCCTAACTATAGTTAGCCTTTCATAAGTAGCGATACAACAAAGCCATATTGAGTAGACAAAACTCTATAGTGTCTACTTCTTTGTAAACCTCTACTGCAGATTGACCTTACCCAGAAAAAGTGGAGAGAAAGTTTGGAATGTTTTTTACAAAAAGAATGATGCATCAAATTGTTCTGGGATGCAATAGTTATAGCCTTTCTTATAATACTCCGAATGCGATAAGATATGTGTTGATAGCTATAGCAGGCCAGTAGCATATTACGGTCTGTTCGAATTATTGTAAAAAGAGCTATAATAGTGACGTTGTTTGTTATAAAAAATTTCTATGTATTCAAATATTGCAGTTTTAGTTTGTTGAGCAGAGTGTTGTGAAGTATCAATAAGTATTTCTCTTTTCAATGAGCTAAAGAAGCTTTCTGCAACAGAATTGTCGTAACAACAGCCTTTATTACTCATCTATATTCTTTACAGCTAAGAGATATTAATACCCTTGCGCAGTATATTGTGAACCTTGGTCACTGTGCAGCAGTAGATTTTTAACAGATTTACGCCTATTAATGGCCATTAATAAAGAGTTCATAACCAATTGTTTATTTATTGCACTACTCATTAACTACCATACGTGAGAATTATTGCTGCCAAATATAGCCATCCCTCCTTGGTTTTGATGTAAGTAATCCCATACTTTATTTGGTTGATCAACAATAAAGTTTTGATCTAGTATATTGGGAGCTACAGCTCTATTATCTGTTTGTTGTTTTTTAATTTTAAACTTTCTTCTCAGTATAGCCCTGATGTCATTTTTCTGCATAATACTTTGCACCGTTTTCAAATTGCAACTTTTACCCAAAGCCTTCAATTCAGCATGAATTTTAGGAGCTCCATATCTACATTTAGAAACTTGATATATTTTTTGAATAGCTGCGAGTAGCTCTTTATTTGCTGATTCTCTACTGCTTATTTTTCTTGTGGTCCACTTATAGTAGCCACTAGGCTCTGTGGACAAAAAATATGAAAAGAGAGAAAAAGATGGTAGTTTAGCCTAATAGGTAAAAAATGGAGAAACTACCATATGCAATATTACATCAAAGAGGAAAATTGGAAACAAATTTTAGAGTTCATAAAAAGCGTAAAAGGAATGCACAACAAAGATGAAAAACGTTCAAGAATATTCATATAGGCAGTGTGGTACATAGTGCGAAGTGGTTGCCAATGGAGACTTTTACCAAAAACTTATGGTAATTACAGGAGTATACATAAACGATTTAAAAGATGGTGTGACAGAGATGTCTGGAAAAAATTGCTTGAATATACTAAACAAGAGCCTGATTTAGAAGTTGCTATAATCGACGGTACGATCATCCGAGCCCATCCATGTTCATCTGGATATACAAAAAACTCCAAGGATCAAGAAGCTTTAGGGAGGAGCAAAGGCGGCTTTACAACTAAAATACATGCGCTTGTCGATGCACTTGGAAATCCACTTAAATTTACTCTGACTCCTGGTCAAAGAAATGAAATTACGCAGGCACAAGTGTTGACCGAAAGTATCTATAACTCTACTGTAGTAGCTGACAAGGGCTACGATAGCAATGCCTTTGTTACAAGTCTTGAAGACAAGGGATGTACAGTAGTTATTCCGCCAAAACGGAATCGAAAAGTGCAAAGGTATTACGATGAGCATATCTACAAAGAACGTCACTTGATTGAGTGTTTTTTTGGTAAAATTAAAAATTTTAGGCGCATTTTTTCCAGATTTGATAAAACTGCTGAGGTTTTTATGGGTTTTCTCAATTTTGTTGGAGCTCTTGTATGGCTTCTCTAAAATTTTGTCCACAGAGCCTAGCAAATACGTTCAAAATCCTACATAATTCCTGTACTTTATAGCAGTTATAGCTCTTTTTACAATAATCCGAACAGACCGTAATATGCTACTGGCCTGCTATAGCTATCAACACATATCTTATCGCATTCGGACTATTATAAGAAAGGCTATTGTTGCTATAACAGCAGGATTTTAGTGGATATGGGTCATGGATGAGGTCGCTCTCCACGTGCTCGATGAAATCTTCTTTTAATAGAATTCCTTGTAGGCGTTTATTTAGATTCAATCAAATGTATTTAATTGCGTCAACAATAATGATAGAAAATATTACATTTAAAGAGTAATCCAAAAACGTAAGAACATAAAGAAAAGGCGCCTGGAACATGAATATACGTTACGCATTTTACAATGTATATCTAGTTACAGTTTGATACATAAATTAAAATAATACTTTGCATACCTTTTGCTTTATGCATTAAAATCAACTTTATATTTTATTTAATATTGTTCATCTTCACTTCCATTTTTGTCTTGCGTCATTACGCAGCAAACGTGTGCGGTCGGTCTAACATTTTGCACGATGGCTGGCTAACAAGAAAGGAAGTGGCGCATTTATGCTAAGCTTCCGCTCAGTGCGTGTAACTTATTTCATATTTTATTATAAACTTGGCAATACTGCGCTGCGCGCGTAATTCAAATAATTACTTCTTTTAACACTCCTCCTTAATTATTTGGTTTCGTAATTGTTGAAATAATTTTCGATTTAATGGTTTAGTCAGAATATCGGCTATTTGTTCCTTACTATTTACATGTTCTAATCCAACTGTTTTTCCTATGTGCTGTTGAATGAACTTTCGTGATATTTCTATGTGTTTCTTTCCTTTTGTCCTCTTTCCCAGATGAGCGTTCTGTAGCATGTGTATTGCTGACTTGTTGTCCACTTTTAATGTAGTTGGTTCGTTGTCTGTGAGAATGTGCAGTTCATTCCCGATGCGGCGAATCCAACAGATATCGTCAATTGCGGATACAGCTGCTCTATACTCTGCTTCAGCAGTTGATGTTGCTACTAACTGTTGTTTCTTTGTGTACCATACGATTGGTCCTCCTCTGTATATTAAAATTCCACTTGTAGAGTGTCCAGTGAGGGTATCTCCTCCGTAATCAGAATCGGTATATGCGACAAGTTTTGTGTCTCCGTTGAAAAATATCCCAAATTGCTTTGTACCTTTCAGGTATTGAAAAATTCTTTTAACCATTTTCCAATGGCTTATCATTGGGGTATTGTTAAATCGACTTAAATAATTTACTGCGAAACTAATATCTGGACGTGATATAGTGTTCAAATATAATAGACTTCCTATCGCTTCACGATAAGGTATCGACTTGTCCAATGGTTTGTCATTTTGAAAATTTTGTTCATCTGTTAACATTCCAGGTTCCATCGGTGTTGATGTTGGGTTAACGGAATCAAATTTGAAGCGTTTTAGGATTTCTTCCGTATAATTTGTTTGATTTACGAATATTCCATGGGGTGTGCATTGCAATTTCATTCCTACGTATGATAAATTTCCTTTGTTTCCAGTGTCATACGTAATTTCAAATTCTTTGTTTAGTTCGTGTAAAATCTTGACCATATCCTTTTCATTTAATCCAGCTATGAGTCCGTCGTCTACGAATAGACTAATTATTATGCTTCTGTCTTGATTATAATATACACATGGATCATCATCTGTACTGTTGAAACCAATTGATTTTAGAAATTTTGTAAATCTTTCATTCCAGTTCTTTGGAGACTGTTTTAATCCGTATAGACTTTTATTTAATTTGCATATCCTGTTAGTACCGTCTTCGAATCCTTCTGGTTGATACATGTAAATTTCTTCCTTTAGTTCACTGTGCAGAAAGGCTGTTTTTACATCGAAAGTCATCAATTTCATTTTCTTGGACGCTGCTAGACTTAAGATTAATCGAATTGAAACATGACATGCGACTGGACTAAAAATTTCCGAATAATCAATTTCGGTTGTTGTTCGAAGCCTCTCACAACGAGTCTTGCTTTGAAACGACCATCTTGTTTCTCACGTAACACCCATCGACATGTTAATGGTCTAACACTTTCAGGTGGTTCGACCAGACTCCAAGTTTTCATCTTTGTTAGTGCCTCAAACTCTTCTGACATGACCTTTCTCCATTTTTCATCTTTCACTGCATCAGTTGGTGATATGTCTTTTATTTCCCCTATCATACATATTTCTTTTCTATTTTTTGATTGAATTGTACTCAGGACATAATCCGAATATCTATCAGGTTTCTTCAAGTTTCGACGATCACGTAAACCTTTTGACTTTATTTGATTCGTTATTTGTGGATCGGTTGAATCGTCCTGACTTTCCTGATTTTCATGATCATCTTGGTCCAAGTCTTCTGACAATGTTGCATCATCTGCTTCCTCGTAGATTGAATCGTCGGTCTCGTTTCCATCATTCTCTCCTCCTGGAGTTTGTATTTGTTTTGGTGTTGAATTATTTTCAACTTCAGTGTTTTTCATTTCATTTCCAATCTTTTCATCAAAAATAACATTTTCGGAACTTATTACATCACGATCGTCGTATATGTAAATTCTGTAAGTGGGCATATCTACATCATATCCTACGAAGATTCCTTTCTTCGATTTCTTGCCGGTTTTAACTCGTTTGTGATCTTCGATCAAAACAAAACATTCGCATCCAAATGTTTTTAATTTCCTGACATTTATTGAACTTCCGAACCAAAGTTCGCTGGGACTTTTCCCTTTTACTGAGCTAGTTCCAGTTTGGTTTAACGTAAAAACTGCATAGTTTACGGCTTCAGCCCAAAGGTTTTCGTTGAGATTCTTTGCGTGAATAGCTGATCTGACTGACTCCACCACTGTGCGCATTTCTCTTTCAATTCTCCCATTTTGTTGTGGTGTGTATGCGCTTGATTGAGTGTGAAACACTCCCAGACTTTCCAAGATTTCCTTGGTTTCGGAATTTTTGATTTCTGTACCGTTGTCTGACCTTAGACATTTTACTTTCGTTCCGAACTGATTTTCAACCATCTTCATATATGTGTTCAGTCGGGATGCTGCTTCGTTTTTTGTTTCCAAGAAATACACCGTTCGGTAATGTGTATAATCATCCTTAAAGAGTAGGAAATACTTCGCTCCTCCTAAGGACTTAATATTCATTTCACATAGATCTACATGTATCAAATCTAATGTTTTCTTTGCTACTTTCGGATTTATGGGATGCGAGACATGATGTTGTTTCCCATATGTGCATCCTTCACACACATAACCATTCCAGTCATCTATGTAATCTATACCATTCTTCTTCAAAACTTTTCTTACATATTGCACATTTTGATGAGCTAATCTATCGTGCCAGACTTTAATCGACATGGTTAATAGACATTTATCAATATTTTGACGGCGAAACATCATTCGATAGATTTCCGTCTCTTTGACAACTTTCCACTGAATATAGATTCATTTGCGTTTGACATTTGTACATAATCCTTATCTAATATTTTAGTAACTGAGAAAAGGTTAAAGGTTATCTTTGGCACATATAGAACGTTTTTTAAGATTATTTTACACCACTCTTGACCATTGAAGGCTTCTAATTTTATGCCTCCAGTACCTATGCCCTCTATTTCCGTCGCATCGCTAATCATTACCATTGTTGGTTTTTCCAGTTCTACATAGTTAACCATCCAGTCTCTATGAGCTGTCATATGTTGTGTTGCGGCACAATCCTGATACCATGAATGACTATGCTCTGAGTTTACATTAATTCGATTGATATCTCTGGTTGATAAACCCAAAGTACCAAATACTCTGTGATCCGACTTATTTGAATTATTTTTATCCCTTCTTTCTCCTCGTCGCCTTCCACCGTCTGTATAATTTGTTTTTGAGCAGTCTTTGGCGAAGTGACCCTTCTGCTTACAAATATTGCACGCATAGTTAATCTTACAATAGTTCAAATGTTTTTCACACGGCTTATTCCTACAATACTTCAGTACATGTCCTTTCTTTCCGCATTTAAAACATTTAACATTTGAGCTTTCAAATTGTTTCTTTTGTGAATTAAAGCTCTTTGAGTGACATGACTGTTTCGACATTAAAGCGTTTCTAGATTTGAAATTATTTGTATGCTCGCCTTCGTTAAGTCTATCTTCTTCTAATCGCAATCGTTCAAACAACTTTTCGAGGTTTTTATCTACAATGTTTACATTGTCCCAAGCGGTTCGAAAGTGATGAAGTCTAGATGGCAATATACCTAAGATTCTGGTCATGATCCAGCTTTCTTTTACTTCCTCACCTTCTGCTTTCAAATCCTCGGCCAGCTGTTGGATTTTCATACAATTCTCAATAACTGATTTGTTTGTATCGTAATTGTAAGAGAAAAATTGTCTTTGTAGACCTTCAATTGAGAGTTCAGACTTGTTGCCGTATAATGTTTCTAATTTACTTAACATTTGACTTGACGAAGTACAGTTTGCCAATTTTATCGCTATGCTACTACTTACATTTAATCCTATAAATGCTTGTGCATCTAAATCTTGTTTTAACCAGGCTTTTACATTTTCACTGCTTTCTGGACCTTCTGGTTTTAATTCTACGCCTGTCGCAACTTGAAATACTCCTTTTGACTTTAAAGTTAGATTGAGTTTGAATCTCCAAGATACGTAGTTTACATTACCCTGCGAGTCTTCAGATAAAGTTTCTAATTGTGATTTAATCGTATCCATGGTAAAATATTCTTATCAATTGCTTCAGCAATTTGTTCGACTATTTTTCTTATTTATGGAATACACAATACGATATAGCTATTTATCATTCACTTACGATTCTTTCATACTAAATGTTATTTCAGTCCTTTTTATTATGTGTTTTTCGACTTTATGTCAATTTTTGTGACTTTAGGTTAACTGACTTATTTCGACTGACTTGACTGACTTACGTAAATTGTCACATTTGACTACGCTAACTGACATACATCGATTCAGACATTAACTGACTTGCATTTGTCATCACTAAAGTACTGTACGCTAAATACCTTCGACTTAATAACATACGTTGACGATGATGACTGGTGTTTCCGGACAGCTTACGTTGATTGCTCTGACGACTGACTTTGTTGAGAGATTTAGATTGACTGACATAGTTCAGACTCACATGTTGAATTTTCTTTCCTTAGATGAACTTCCCAATTCTTCGATAACAATGATATCCTTCTCAAATTTCGTAGGATGAACGATTATCCATTTTGACCAGTCCTGGGCCCATAACCTGTTGCTATAACAGCAGGATTTTAGTGGATATGGGTCATAGATGAGGTCGCTCTCCACGTGCTCGATGAAATCTTCTTTTAATAGAATTCCTTGTAGGCGTTTATTTAGATTCAATCAAATGTATTTAATTGCGTCAACAATAATGATAGAAAATATTACATTTAAAGAGTAATCCAAAAACGTAA
Organism: Mimumesa dahlbomi; assembly: GCA_917499265.3. NCBI lineage: Eukaryota > Metazoa > Arthropoda > Insecta > Hymenoptera > Crabronidae > Mimumesa > Mimumesa dahlbomi. The sequence continues at coordinate 11,618,195 of OU824124.1, forward strand.
GAACATAAAGAAAAGGCGCCTGCAACATGAATATACGTTACGCATTTTACAATGTATATCTAGTTACAGTTTGATACATAAATTAAAATAATACTTTGCATACCTTTTGCTTTATGCATTAAAATCAACTTTATATTTTATTTAATACTGTTCATCTTCACTTCCATTTTCGTCTTTCGCCATTACGCAGCAAACGTGTGCGGTCGGTCTAACATTTTGCACGATGGCTGGCTAACAAGAAAGGAAGTGGCGCATTTATGCTAAGTTTCCGCTCAGTGCATGTAACTTATTTCATATTTTATTATAAACTTGGCAATACTGCGCTGCGCGCGTAATTGAAATAATTACTTCTTTTAACAGCTATACTATGCTCTTTTATAAAAAAATATTTTACTCTTTTTGACTGGCCAGGGCTTTTTTTAAAATGTCTCTTTCCCTTGTTACTCTTACTAACTCTCTTTGTAAATCAAACCTCTCTTTGTCGTAAGGAACCATGTTACCTCTACCTGAAAATGCATCTGCTGCTGACTTTTTTTCGTTGTGTTTCTTTATCCATTTTCCTAATAAACCACCCTTTATTCCTAAATCCTTTGCTATTTTTGTAATTGTTTGATCTGCCTTTCTTTGTTCATTTGCCAGTTTAACAGCTTCCAATTTGAATTCTGCTGTATATTCTCTTACCATTTCTAATCCTCCAAAATTTTATTTTACCCAAAAAAACTTTTTTCTTTCTCTCCACTTTTTCTGGGTAAGGTCAGTCTTTAGGCACCCAATCAAAGGGAAATGCTGGATAAGAAGAAAATACTTTAAAAAGTATAATAACGATAACTGGCGTTTTATGACAAGTAACAAGATACATCTTATTATACACAGCGATCATGATATTAAACGACATATCAAAGTGCAAAAAACCAGATCTCCTTATGATGGTGATTGGGTATATTGGGGTAAACGTCTGAGAAAAATACCAGATAAGCCATTAAGAGTAATAAAACTATTGAAGGTACAACAAAGTAAATGTGATAATTGTAGACTATGGTTTAAAAGTGATGATACAATAGAAATACATCACAAAGACCGGAATAGACGAAACAATATGATCAAAAACTTATCTTTGTTACATGGACATTGTCACAATGAATTACACAGGAGGTGTGCATGAAAAGCACCAAATTGGAGAGAAGCCGTATGAGGCGCAAAGTCTCACGTACGGTTTTGAAGTCGAGTGAGGAGGGGCGACCTTCTTCACTTAGACAACAGTATGGAGATGAAACTACAGATGAAGACCTAAAGAATATAGCAGAAAAATCACCAATAGTAAAGCTAGCATATGATGAGTTAGACAAGTTTAGTTGGGAAGAAGAGGATCTTGCAGCATACGAAGAAAGAGTATTGAGTGTACAGAAAGAAGCTGCTATTTGGGAAAAACGTCTTGATGATGCTACTGAAAAAGGCATCCTAATCGACGAAGAAAAAGGTGAAATGAAAGCTAAAATGGCAGTGGCTAAAAACCTACTTAAAGCTGAAATTGCGCAACTCAAGGAAGAAATATCGCAGTGATCTTTGTAGCTGCTTGTCTACTGTTGAATCACTTAAATAAGTTTGAGGTTCATTGCCTGCTTTTTCTGGTAACTGACTCTTTGACCAACTAGCGCTAGTAAGAGAAACAGCAGCAAGTATGCAATTAATTGTTCCTTTAACCAACCATTCTAATACAGATCGTTTTGGCTTACGCGTTTGCTCTGCATCTTTAACTTCACGATCCGAGCCTATGAAAGGAATTGTTTTAGTTGCTTGTACCACTTCTTCCACATTCTTGCCATTTTTCAAATTCTCAAGATATTCTCTAGCTGTTATACTCACTTCTTCTTTATCTATAAGATCCTGGAATTTTTTGCTACTTAAATTCATATCAGCGTTAATAAGTAACGGTACACTGCCTTCTACATTAACTTTAGTTCCAAAATCATATAACTGTACTCTGGATAATTCTTGACCATTAACCTTAATAAGACCAAGCTCCTTATCTTGCTCCACTAGAAGTTGATGCTCTGTTTTGAATCCCTTTGCTAGAATTTGTTTATCTTCACTGGATAGTAGCTTATTAGCTCGCTCAATATCGAAGTGTTGAACAAGAAAGCCTTTTTCTCCTACTTCATAGCTAGCAAATTCTGTTGCTTTTTCTACAACTTTCATAAGCTGATCAACGCTTTTTAATCCAGAAACAAATGCCGTATTACAATCAAAATAAGCATAATTATTACCAGTTCTATAAATAGCAACAACGTGATCACTTGTTAGTAAGTGAATAGCAAAATCACCTTTAACTCTAGCTATATAATTTGATAAATCACCAAGTGTTTTGTAGCCCTTAGCACGTATTAAGTTTGAAGGTAGACTATTTGTAGAGGAATCTAATTGCTGATCAAAATCATCAAGTAATTTACTTAAAGCAAAAATCTCCTCTTTTTCCCTTTCGGATACCTGTTTACCTTGAGCTATACGCTCATAAACTTTAGCTGAATTCTCTAAATTACTTAAAAATGATCCGTCACTCTGTAAAAATAAAGCTTGGGATAAGCCACGTGTAATCTCTACACATCTACCATCAATCTCAACCCCACGTGCTTTAAAAGAAGATAAATAAAGCCCTTGTTTCACTGGTTCAATAGATGACGCAAACTTTGATAAGTGTGAAAACACTTCTCGTTGCCTCTTGCTGTAGTGTACTGACTGTATTTGTTTTTTCCTTGTTCCTCGTCTCTGGGATAAATCTCTTGAGCTACCTGCTACTGTGTCTAAAATTTTATCATCTTGTCCGTTCTTACTTTGGTTAGTGATACCCTTCCGGGTTTTTCTCTTAATTTTAGAATCACCTTGTTGTAAACTACCCAAGTTTTGTTCTTGCTCCGTTCTACCAGATACGCTACTCAGGTTAAGACCTGGATTGGTTATTTTATCTTCTTCACTAATATTCTGCTCATCTAAGAAAGCAGAAGGAGCTTTTTTAACTTTTTCTACTTTTTTATATAGTATATTAATTATTGTATCCGGTGAATTATTTGTGATAAGATTATTTAAATAATCTGTTTTGCTTCCTGCTTTATCAAAACAAAAACCATGCAATTTTTCAAAGGCAGGACAAATACTAAGTCCTACTCTATGTAACACCCTAGATAAATTTTTTGGCGTAAAAAGTTTTTTCTCTGCTAAGAAGTGATTTAAATAATTTTCTTTATTAAAACATAATCTATGAAAATTTCTTAAAATATAAGTGGCATTATTTCCTGCCATGGATAATATACTGGATAAATCACTCGGTCTAAAACTTGCCTGATAGAAATCATCTAAAGACTGCGTTCTGTTTCCTGCCTCATCAAAACAAATATCATGAAAATCTTTTAAAGCAGAACAAATATTAGCCCCTGCTCCATGCAATATCTCGGATAAGTTTTCCGGCATAAAACCTTCTTTTAAGAAATGACTCAAATACCCTTTTGCTTCTCCTATAAAGCAAAAATCATGAAATTTTTCTAAACTATCCGCTGCCGCACTCAATATGCTGGATAAATCACCTGGCCTAAAACCTGCATTATAGAAATCATCTAAAAGTTCTGTTCTTTTTCCTTCGTCATCAAAACAAACACTATGCAATCTTTCTAAAATAGAGGAAGCACGTATTCCTGTTCCACATAATATAGAGGATAAGTTACTTGGCCTGAAACCTGCATTATAGAAATCATCTAAAAGTCCTGTTCTTTCTCCTTCGTCATCAAAACAAACATTATGCAAATTTTCAAAAGCATCTTTAGCTTTAGCTCCTGCTCCACCTAAAATGCCAGATAAACTAGGCATCATAAAACTATTTTCCCCATCTTTTTCCTTAATAAAATGCTTTAAATGCTGTTCTTTATTTCCTTGTTCATCAAAAAAAGTATTATATAGTTCTTTAAAAGCTTTAGGAGCATTAGATCCTGCTCCATTCAAAATACTGGACATTTGAGCTAGACCTACTCCATTGTCTTTTAGAGTTTTTAAATATTGTGTTTTATTTCCTTGCTTATCAAACCAAAGATCATATAACTCTTTAAAAGTTTTAGGAGCATTAGATCCTGCTCCATGCAAAATACTGGACATATTAGCTAGATTTGTCCCCTTTTTTTCTAGAGTTTTCAAATATTGTGTTCTATTTCCTTGCTTATCAAACCAAAGATTATATAACTCTTTAAAAGCTTTAGGAGCATTAAATCCTGCTCCACCTAAAACACTAGACATGTTAGTTAAATGTATTTCTTCTTTTTCTAAAATTTTTAAATATTGTGTTTTGTTTCCTTGCTTATCAAACCAAAGATCATATAACTCTTTAAAAGCTTTAGGAGCTTTAGTTCCTGCTCCATGTAAAATACTGGACATACTAGACAGATTTATCCCCTCTTTTTCTAGAGTTTTTAAATATTGTGTTTTGTTTCCTTGCTTATCAAACCAAAGATCATATAACTCTTTAAAAGCTTTAGGAGCATTAGATCCTGCTCCACCTAAAATACTAGACATATTAGCTAGGTTTATTTTTTTTTCTTCTAGAATTTTTAAAAGTTGTGTTTTGTTTCCTTGCTTATCAAACCAAAGATCATATAACTCTTTAAAAGCTTTAGGAGCATTAGATCCTGCTCTACTTAAAATATTGGACATCTTAGCTAGATTTATTCCTTCTTTTTCTAGAGTGTTTAAAAGTTGTGTTTTGTTTCCTTGCTTATCAAACCAAAGATCATATAACTCTTTAAAAGCTTTAGGGGCATTCGATCCTACTCCATTCAAAATATTGGACATCCGAGCTAGATCTACTCCATTGTCTTTTAGAGTTTTCAAATATGGTGTTTTATTTCCTTGCTTATCAAACCAAAGATCATGTAACTCTTTAAAAGCTTCAGAAGCTTTAGCTCCTGCTCCATTCAAAATACTGGACATATTAGACAGATTTATCCCCTCTTTTTCTAGAGTTTTTAAATATGGTGTTTTGTTTTCTTGCTTATCAAACCAAAGATCATATAACTCTTTAAAAGCTTTAGGAGCATTAGATCCTGCTCCATTCAAAATACTGGACATTCGAGCTAGACCTACTCCATTGTCTTTTAGAGTTTTCAAATATAGTGTTTTATTTTCTTGCTTATCAAACCAAAGATCATACAACTCTTTAAAAGCTTTAGGAGCATTAGATCCTGCTCTACCTAAAATACTGGAAATATTAGACAGATTTATCCCCTCTTTTTCTAGAGTTTTTAAATATGGTGTTTTGTTTTCTTGCTTATCAAACCAAAGATCATATAACTCTTTAAAAGCTTTAGGAGCATTAGATCCTGCTCTACCTAAAATACTGGACATATTAGTCAGATTTATTCCTTTTCTTTTTAGAACTTCTAGATATTTTGTCCCTTCTCCTGTAATTAAAAAATCTAAAAACTGATTAAATGCAGGTGTTCCTTCTCTACCAACCACACTTTTAGCAAATTTTATTTCTTCGTTAGACAAATCCTGTCCAGGTTCATCTTGTAAATCACTAGGAAATACCGAATCTTCATTACTAATAACATTTACATCCATGCGCAGCCTCTTTGATACTGTACCATCTTTGTCTGTAACAGAACGCCCCTGTTTTCTACTCGTTTTACGATTTTTCTTACCTGAACTCCTCGAATGACTACCTTGTTCATGTGAGTTTTCAGTATTTTGCAATGGTAACATAATAACCTCTTGTTGTCGCTAGTCGCATAGTAGCAATAAAATTCAGTAAAGTAAAGTCACTTTTTTATGACTAGTAGCACTACTTTTCAATAGATATATATTTTCATACTCTTTATCATTAAATTAATAATATAGTCACTTTTATTTAATTAAAAATAACAAGCGTGAGAGCTTTTCGTTTTGGGATGCGTTGGTCTACCGAGCGTACCATACGAACTTGTAACGGTACGTCCCTCTAGCGTTGACAACCAAAGGACCGCACCTTACTTTATGAATAGGTTCGAGGCAGGCCGATAAAGAAATGTGAAACCTTTTAACATTAACTTCTCGATTTATTCGATTTTCTTAATCTTACTGTACAATCAACCGCAAAAATGGTTTCACGGGGGGGGGGGGAGTGTACGGGATGCGCGCGGGTACGCACAACTACTAATGCTTGCTTCACGTCCGTGAGTTTCGTCCCCTCTCTTTCTAATATTTCGTTTCTCTCTCTGACGTGTGTCTCGGCATAAACCAAGTGACAAGGACTACTTCGTCTCTTTCTTTTCGTCGTTCCGTCGCACTCGGCCGGCACACAGATACGGCCAGGCATGTGTGAGAGCGCGATAGTCATTTGAGGCAACCATCAATTGCGGATTTCGCCAGGGACGAATTTTTCTCGCATAAGAGCCTCTCTTTCCTTCCTTCTGTCTCTCTCGCTCGCACTCCGCGGCTCACAGACGATGGCAGAGCTCAGATGTGTTGGTGCGCCTTCGTCGAGCGCGGCGGTTCATTCGCGTTTGTCGCGACATTTCGAATTAGTTTATAGGATATTGATTATTTATTTGCAATTCTAGATACCATAGTCTCACTGAGTATTAAATGAATTGCAATAGAATGATAATTACATGTTTCCTAATTATTTATTTCACGTTATATTCCCTGGATGAAATATTTGGCGAATAAAATGACAAATTCCAGTTTAAATGATCTAAAAAAAGTACTTTTTAGAGTATTTTTAAACGGAATAAAAAATATATTACTAAAACGCATTATTTTTTCTTATTGACACATTTAAACTGGAATTTGTCATTTTAAAAAATTGCAATACCGTGCAAATACCGATCAGGAAAAAATACATTTTCGCCGCGGAGAGCGGTGGTATCGCTTGCTGTGCACGGTATCACCCTTATGTGAATAATACAATATAGTCCAGTAAAAATAGCTTTGAAATTTCAATTCAACCTGAATGGACCCAATTTTGGGGTAACGTCTGTAATAATGTGACAAACTATTGTGCCAAAAATGAGCCCCCTCAAACTCGCGGGAGCGTTGTAAAAAAATTAAAAACATAAAAAATTACTTATAATTTTTCATCTGTGCAGTTTACAGAAAAAAGTTCTATACAAACATTGTAGAGTATTTTATTCCGCGTATTTTGACGCTTGAATCGTTCGATTCGGATGAAGAGGTGAGTTTTGACGGGCGCGAAAGTGTTTAAGGGAGACCGCGTTCCCAGGTATATTTTCAAAAATTCGTATCTTAAGTTTGATTCAATATTTTTGAATGCTTTTTTTTTTGTTCTCAAGAGGAACACTTGTACTTCAATTCTGGAAAGGTGAAATATTTATTCGGTCAAGGCAGATTATTTGAATCAAATGAAATCGTTCCCAAGGGGATATTGTTTTTTCGATTCTTGTGAGTTCAGACATTCGATTAATTATTATACGTACGAAATATTATTTCTTTTACCTTTTAAAATATCCATCTCTGGTTTTATTTCATATCTGTAAAAGATATGTAATTGATGTATAAGATATACATATAAACTCACTTTCATTTGTTTCAAATAATCTGCTTTGACCGAATGCATTGTTTCCTTCAAGAACATAGTTTGGCGCGGAAATCGCGAAGAGCACTGAACTGTTTCCGAGTCGGAGTAATATAACGCACACAATTATTCATACTTTCAATATTCTATGAATAAGTGGATTTGTATCCAGCTGCATAGAAAATGGAAATTTTTAATGGGAAAAGAAAAATTATTATTCCTGTAAGAGGCTGATGAAACCCGAAACGTAACAATGAAAGCGCTGTTAAGAATTCAAGTGACGAGCTCTGGTCTTCTCGACAACACATGCAGCGATTCGACATGGAAAACCTGGACGCCAAATGTAGCGATTGTGGAAATTTTTGAAAGATCCTTTCAGGACTACTCATACTTTCAACGTAGATTGACATTGTGGTCTTCTTCTGTGGACATTTGTTTACTGTTACTATTCTTTCGGTAACAGACGTCTCTCCTTCGCTACATCTATTCTTCGGAAAACGTATTTGTGTGGAAAATGGAAAAGGTTGGAAGTGCAAAGACGAAAAAGTCACCACGAAATGGAGTCCGCGTAATTTCGGATGTATTGTTAATCGATTAATAATCAAACTTTCTCGTGGGTGAAGAATCTATCTCTTTCGCTGGACAAATGGAACAAGTGTGCGAAAGCATACATTCTTTATAATAAGAATAATACGCGGCCGCATAAACACTCCCGCTACTACAAGACATTAACTTGTAACAGTAGGAACTGTCGCGCTGCCGCGGCCAACGGAGCCCTCTGATTGGCTGTCGTTTTTCGTTAATAACTCGGCCACGGATTGTGATGGGACGCTGAAACTAATGATCCGTATCTTAGAATTACCTGAGCTATCCAATGGTGCAATAAACGTCCTGGGAACTGGGACACCCTGTATATACGGTTGAACAGAATTGTTGAAACAACTAAACTGTTTTTTGACCGCGCTTGGTTAAACAAAACTAATGGTTGAAGACGGACAGCAACTTGTGTTATACAGAAAACGTCGTGTATTAAAATTTATCGTATAATACGAGTGTCACGAGTCTCTAAGTATAAAGTATAAAATATCGCGTAGTTGCGAGTATAAGTATTTGATTATTCCGAAGTAGACACTTCGGATGTAAAGTTTGGCCTGTCGATCTCACGCCGCGCTTTTTTGCGTGAGACCGAAATTGGCCACGAGGAGGCCTTAGGAGGGGCATGTTGCAGTCAGCAAAAAGGCTGATTGGCGGAAATTCTACAATTTTCCGGATTGGTAAACCGGGGACGATCACCGCATTGATTGGTTAAAAAGGATAAGTAAAAATAGACGAATGGAGTGACCGTCCGCGTGGACAAGTTGCCGCCAAAACCGAAACAACTGATGGCCCGCCGAACTCTGGCTGCCACAGCTGACCGCCATAAAGTCATAAAGCCTATAGATTTTCCAGACATTCGAGCAAAATTAAAAATTCGGACTAACGGAACCGGGATGTAAACGAAAAGACTCGAGGCCTGCGAAAGTGAAAGTTCTTAAAGGTATAAACTACATCTGTTGGCTTTGTGAGCTTATGATGCGTCGCAACAGCTGTAATCAGAAAATTCAGGGTTGTCCATCAAAATTTTTGGTGTTTCATAGGTATGAATGTTTTTATCATCAACTATGTAGTTAATTTATTTTTACAATAACTAATAAAATGAATACACAATATGAGAAAAAAGGTGAAAAGATACAGATGGTTTGTGTGGAATCACAAGTTATTTTGTAGGAATAAAATCTTTTAAACAATGTTATACTACACTAAGGGTGCCGTATATTCTGTTTTCCACATTTGTTCTAATATAATATCACATAGAAGTCTATAATTTATAACATATGGTCTTGTGAGTATTGTGAGTCCCACTAATTTGAACTTAATAATGTTATTATATAGCAACACACCTGAATGAAAGTGTAACAGAAACTGATTTACTAAAATGACTGTTACGTAAATTAGTTTACTACATTTAACAAAGTTAATAATTTACCCTGTATACACTTTATGTTTTATTATACAAAAATTCTCTTACCTGAACAGTTTTTTTAAACAATTTAATGATTTATATTGAGAATAGTATTTCATATTTTATTTATATTTGGTTGATACAAGCCGGTCCTTATAAACCAGTGTTAATTTATTTGCTATCATATTATATGTATATAAAAATAAATGTGTTACATAATTATTTTGTCTTACTTTGCCTATTACATATTTGATATTGAACATTAACAAAATGTATAACTACTTAAACTTAAAATTGACTAAACATAGAAGAAAATAGATGTAAATTGCTTTACCTATTTGTATTAAAAATATTGCTATTGCTATCATCGTTTTTTTCCTATGTTGTTATCCGTTGTTTCAAAGTATTTTTGTCTTTTATATGTACCTTCTCTTATGTGTTTCCAGTCCGATTTTTGCCACCTGTTTTCTTTGATATGGTTATTTATATCTTTTATAGGAATTTTAATACTGTCATGAGGGTTATATTCCGTTCTTTCTTTTGTCTCCATTTACGTTAATGGTTAGGATTTGTCTAGTAATCCTTATAATCCATGGCCTGGGTGGTTTATCCGAAGAAATGACTTGTAAACCTTTCAGGGCGCTTTCAGAGTCTGTTAGAATAATTATTTTGTCTGTTGTATTTGTGTATTTTTCTTCTACCATTCTTATAGCTTTGATTGTGGTAATGCACTCTGTCGTGTAAATGATTGCTATTGTGTTTATACTGAAACCTTCCTCTTCCCAGTGCTTACCTTTTTTGATTGCGATACCAGCTCCGTTTGAGATACTGTTTTTCTTTTTGGATCCAGCTGTGTATATTTGTATTGTATTAGAATCTGTAATCCTGAATTTTTCTTTAATCATGCTTACTACAGGGTGTCTCAAAACTCTTGTAATCCCTTGAAATGGGAGGTACCTGACGCTATTTTAAGAGTTATTTTCCTTTGAACAAATGTCCAATTCGGCTTTGTTTAGGAGTTATTAACCCTTTCAGCGCTATGAACCCATATATGGGTTCTCACAAAACCATTAGATTTTGACTATAATTGTTTACAATAAATATACTTGGAATGAAAATTCAGTGGTTTTCGTGCGGAGTGTGCAGTCCACGGCGCACGCTTAGCGGCGGATCGCTCAGCGTTGAAAGGGTTAACGAAAAACACCGACCAATCAAAGCGCGAGCTCGGCGTTCGTAACTGGCGCGCCGGGAAGCAATTGGATGGACAACACGTGGCTGCCGGCGCGCCAGCTTTCCAGCGCCTGTAATCTAACAATAAGAAAGAAACACATTAAGTTTATGTAATTAAAATGATCAGAAAAACAGAAGTATTTTCCTTTTATTTTTAAATATAGATAACTTAACAAAACTAATTGTGGATCAGGAAACAAATTATAAATGATTATTAAAAAATGAAAAAATGAGGAGTATACGAACACGTACGAATAAAGCAAAGGATAAGAAAATAAGAACATTACAAGAAAATTTAATGTCTGGGACACTGCCATTAGGTCAATTCTTACGTTTCTTTAGCGAAGATCATAAACAAGAATACTACGAGAGCGATTTAATGTCATTAGGTATGCTTCAAATTCGTATCAATTATACTCATGCATATTATTTATTACGTAATTACTATAAAAAAATACACAAAAATGTATTTTATTCTAAAACAAAATTTATTATATTTTACGTTATATTACAGATTCCAACGAAAATGAAGAATGTAATGAACTTCTTTGACCAATAACATCATTTCCAGGTATTTCCTTTTCCGCAGAAGCAATATATATTTTGTTCATTATTTTTATTTTTGTTTAAATTCTTTTACTTTTTCAGAAAGCGTATCTACCGAAACCGTTGATGTACGCGATGAATTTACAAAAATCACATTTGTAGCAGGTACCTTCTATTCAGCAAAAACAATATTTTTTCATTATTCCTATTTTTGTTTACTATATTCTACTTTTTCAGGAGAGGCAACTGAATTTTACAAAAATCAGGCAATTCAAACTAGAGCCACTCTTAATATAGAAGGTATATATCCTATGCTCCTTTTTGCTTACATTTCTCATTTACGTAACTTATTCAATGTTACCAATGTTATATAATTTAATTATAACGACAGTTATATTTTCATTTTTTGTAGATAAGGATTGCCAGGAACCTATTTCGAGTAAAGAAATTCTTAGTGGAAATATGAGCCCAGAAGTTGTTTTGAAAAAAATGTGTATCCAAACACTACGGCGTGAATCTTTACCGAAGACAATTTCCAAATATGAATTATAATAATTCCACAATAATGCTCCTGTACACTTGTGCACTTGCTCAACGTGAACTGCAATAAATCTTGGGATTCTTTGTATTTAATACTTCTACTCCATTATGTCTATGTTGCAATATCTCCCTCCATTTCCGATCAACCGCTGAAAATAAGGAAAAGGAATTGCATAGAGTAACATAAATATTCAACAACTGTAATATGAAATAAACAATATATTAGAGATAATGAAATTCAATGCTTTATTACCTTAATCATGTTTTCTGATATATCTTGCAAGAAAGTAAATGCATTTCTGTTTTGAGAACATATTTCTGTTATTTTTCCTGGTATTTTATTGGTAACTCTAAGTTCACTCTAACATCCTTGACTCTAGTTTTGTTAGATCATGCTATGCGCTGTTCAAGCAAATAATTACAGAGAAATAAGATTACTTCAAGGAATTTTTATGCAGATCTACTTGGCCAGTGAATATCAAAAGAAAGTACATACATTGTTAGGTTTTACAAAACCTTTCCAATAAATAGGTGAAATTGTGATCGAAACTATGATTTGTAGGGAAGAAGCATACAGCTAATTGAAGCATAAAGTAACTAATAAAGGTCATTATCTCCATAACAACTTTGGGATTATGTCTGCACTCTAACCTACACCTGTCAAATTATATATATGTGCCCATAATTATGAAAGTGGTCTAAGTCAATATTTCAAAAAATATTAAAGTCTTGATTATTTGTTAATAAATGTTTCAAAACCTTTAACAAACGTAATATCCAAATTTAAAAAAAAAATGACAGACCACTTTCATAATTATGGGCACAAATGATGTACTGACATTTATCGTAATAATTCTCTACATATGTATTAAATTCACAACCACATTAATATGCTCGATAATATGTATAATGACATACACCACGAATTGGAATCGATCAATAATACCGCCACCTGCAGATTCCCAACTTCTATGATTTTAAAACAGATGACGCGTTTCGGCAATGCGTCCAAAAGGAACGCGTCAAATCGGCCCGACGTCCAAAAGGAACGCGTCCAATTGGCCCGGCGTCCAATCGGGACGCGTCCAGATGGTCGACGTCCAAGTGGGCATCACTCGTGTGGATTTAGTGTAAATAAATCAGGAGATTTTGTCCACTGCAAAGATATAAATTCAAAAGGTGTAAGACCATTGAGAGTTTTAAGTCTTCTAGCATAATTATAAGCCATCACAAAGTTATAAAGATGCTCTTTGAGTTGTTGATGTAAGCGATAGTATAGTTCTTCTCATAATAGTGGAAATAGGATAAAATAGAGACTTAGGATAATAAGAAGGTAAAAGTGCTAGCAGTGTACAGTTATGACTTAAGGAAAAAAGCCATGCAGGCGTTAGATGAAGGAGAGAGTAAAACAGCAGTAGCAAAGAGGTTCAAAATCGGTAAAGTAATATTGTACAAATGGGAGAAAAGGCTGAAAGAAACAGGAATCGAAGAAACTAGGAAATAGAGGTTATAATCATAAAATCAACGATTGGAATGCGTTTTTACGATGAAGCAGATGATCAAGACATATCAAGAAAAAGAATAAAACAAAATAAGGAAGTGCAAAAGTTTTTAGAGTGCCAATATACTTTTTTAGTTTTAGACGAAGATTACACAACAAAATTTAAGAATCTCTGTAAAGAGTACAGAAACCTAAGAAAAGAGCCTAACTTTGAAAAGTTATCAGAACTTGCAGATGAGTTTGAGAAGCTAAGCAGAAATTTTGTTGAAAGAGAGAAGGAAGAAAGAGAGAATGTACCAGAATGTAGTGACCTTGATATTGATAGATTAAAGCTCAGCATAGTAACAAGGGTAGTACAAGCAAGGGATGCAGCAGAGAAAGAAAAGAGGAAAATAGAAAAAGAAAAAACAGAGGTAGAAGAGATAGTAAAACAACTGCAAATACCAAGTTCTGCATTTAACAACATAAATCATGAACCAATTGCAGGAACTTCTTGCTGGAGATAAAAGATTTAAAATTTTTGAAAATCTTGAACTAATATAGAAAAGATTTTATAAAAATATCAGCCTATTAGTGCCATAACAAATTGAATTATTTACTTTCTACAAAAAATATAAAAAAGGTCGTACGTTTATGAGAACACGTTGCGTAAAAATAGGATTGTGAAGATAGAAGCTAGAAATCTTTGCAACAAAATTAGGTAATTTGTTTCATATGTAAATTTAGTGAAAGTAAGCCAATATAGCTGATTTCAGTGTATAATAGAATTACCATATAAAATAGTTTGAACGTACCACTTGGTAGTCCAATCCATCCCAAAGAAAAATGTTCTCACGGTTATTATTTTTAATTAAACAAAAGCGACCATATTATTAATTTAATGACAAAAAATATTGAAATATATACCTATTGAAATAATGTTATTAATCATAAAAAGATAACTTTACTTTGTTGATTTTTCAACTATCATATAAATAGTTTAGTATAGTGAGTCAATATGTTAGCAGGGAATAAAGAGTCCGGTAAATCACCTAATAGTAAGAGAACTCTAGAAAAGTCAGATTTTGTTACTAGAGAACCTATTTCCATTTTCAGTGGGATAAAAAATGCAAAGAATGAAGAGGAAAAAAAGAAGCTTAATCAACTTTTAGAGACACTAAGGAAGAAATTGCCTGAGGGCTTTAAGATAGGAGCTGCTATAGGTGAAGGGGATTGTTTCTTTGATTCCATAGCTCAAGGATTGAACGAGCTAAAAGATAAAGGTCTGATTGCGGGTAGTAAAGGATTTAGTGTAAAGTCTTTGCGGGAAAATTGTAAGCAATATGCACAACAAGTTAATCAATCAAAAAAAGGTTCATGGTTGGGTAGTGCTTTAAAAGGAGAAGGTGAAAAACTTTGTGAATATATTCCGCGTATTGAATTTACTGCAGAAGACATTGAAAATACAAGCTCTGATTCAGAAATAAAAATTCTAAAGTTGGAAAACGCTATATGGGGAAGATCTGAAGTTGAAGGAAAAATGATATGCGAAAAGTATGGCGTGAAAGTTAGGACTATAGAATTGAGAGATAAAGAGATAGATGGATTACATGTTACTAAAGGTAAGGTAGGTACAGGTAATAATATTATTTACATAGTGAATTACAGGAACCATTTTGTACCACTTCTTAGTAATATTGAAAAAGATATAAAGAGAAGCATAAAAGTTTCTAGAGAGGAAGCTTACGGTAATGTGGTAGGTTCAAATTCAAACAATATTTCTCAATCTTACATTTCTACACCATTACAAGATATTGAAAACCCCACATACAAACAAAGTGGTTGCGCAAGAAGTCCAAGTAAGGAAAATCATAAAACGAGTAAAAAACGTGGACGTTCTGTCACAGACAAAGATAATAAAGCACCAAAAAGGGTGCGCATGGATGTCAATGTTACTAGTAATGAAGATTCAGAATTCCCTAGTGATTTACAAGATGAACCTAGACAGAATGAATTAGATAATACTTGTCAAACTAAGCAATACATTCCTCAACATTTGATAGGGCTTATGTATCGATTAGACTTGTCAGTGCTTTGCTCACTTAGAAAGTCTACGTATGAACATAAATATCCTTCATTGTCATTAGCGTTTGAAGATTCTGAAATTGATATGTTTAGTAATATTGTTCTTCGTTACGAAAAGAAGTCTATTCATATACGAATTGAAAATGTAGACGAATATTATATAGATAATGATATTAGCTATGCTAAATTATTTACTAAAGAAAGACGAAGTTCTTCTATTAATAGTTACTTTGGTAGTTTTGTTAAACATCTAATTTCTAAATCAGATAGTTTATCAAATAATGTAGAATATCTTATTGTCTATACTAATTCAGGCTTGGATCTTACAGAAAAAAAGGAATTAAAAAAAGGACAGTTGAGAAATTTTTATCCTTTTAAATTTGATAGCATAAATACAGAGGAATGTGACATTTTAAAAGACTTTTTGTTTACAAATGATAATACGCAAGGGAGTGGTTTTTATCAGTTTTTGCAGGATGAGGCAACAAGAGAACAACTTTTAGGACAATTAGAATTTTCTCCTGCTATGCGAAAAGCAATAAAAGAGAGAAAACTTTCTCAAGAGTTTGAAAAAGAAACAAAAGAAGCATTTTTAGATAAATTAGTACTTGCAGTTAATCAGCCTAATAGAGAAGAACTGAACAACATCGTTAAAAACGAAATAAAAAAAAATAGTAAAGTTCAAGACGATTATATAGCATTACAAGAAAGAATATTGTGTGATTTAACAGCTTCAGAAAAGGATAAAAAACTTAAGAATCATATATCTGGAGTTATATATGAATTCAATTTATTAATACTCTTCTTGCATGAAATGTTCTTGAATAAAAACATGCTTTCCATAAGTTTTGAGGAAAAAAGCCGTGATACATCAAATAATATTACTATTAATTATAAAGATAGAGTTACTTATGTAAAAGCTCATAATGCAGATAGTAATATTGGTTATGATCAGTTATTTCCCTCCAAAAGACAGGAAACAAAGAATACGTTTTCTATTAATAAATATTTTACTCTTTTCATTGAAAAATTAGAAAATGATAAGGATATAAAATATTTTATTATCTATACTGATGCAGATCTAGACCTTACAGAAGAAAAAAAATTAAAAAAAGGGCAATCTAAAGATTCTTATCCTTTAAAATTTGATAGTATAGATATTCGAAAAAAAAGATATAAAATTTTAAGAAATTGTTCGTGTATAAATGGGAATGGTCTTTATCAATTTGTGCAAGAAGGAACAACAAGAGAGAAACTTTTAAGTCTATTAAAGCTTCCACCTTCTTTGCATAAAGAAGAAGAGAAAGGAAGACTCTCTGATGAGAATGAAATAGAAATAAAAGAGAAATTTTTAGATAAACTAATACTTGCAGTTAACCAACCTAATAGGGAAAATTTAAATAGTGTTATTAGAAATGAGATAGGTAAGTCTGATATTCCATATAATTACGAGAAATTACATGAAGTAGCGTTACGTTGGTCAGAATCTCATGAATTTGGCCCTATTACGAAAGGAATAATGGAAAAGCTTTTGGAAGATATAAAAAATAATAGATCTAGTTATCAGAAAATTCAAAATAAAAACATTGATGAAGAAATTAAATTTGCTAAAAGTGTGGTTGGTAAAAAAGGAACACCTGCATTTAATCAGTTCTTAAGTTTTTTAATTAAAGGAGAAGGAAAAAAATATCTGAAAGTCATGAAAAAAGAAGGAATAAGCTTAACTAATGTGTCCAGTATCTTAGGCGGAGCGAGAGGTAAAGCTCCTACAGCATTTAAAGGCTTATATGGTCTATGGTTTGATAAAGAGGGAAACAAAACTCAATATTTAAAAACCCTAGAAAAAGAGGGAATAAATCTAGCTAATATATCTAGTATTTTGAATAGAGCAAGAGGTAAAGCTCCCACAGCGTTTAAAGACTTATATGATCTGTGGTTTGATGAAGAAGGAAATAAAACTCAATATTTAAAAACTCTAGAAAGAAAAGGAGTAAATTTGGCTAGCACGTCTAGTATTTTAAGTGGAGCAAGAGCTAAAGCTTCTACGGCATTTAAAGACTTACATGATCTATGGTTTGATAAAGATGGGAATGAAACTCAATATATAAAAACTCTAGGAGAAGAAAAAATAAATTTAACTAATATGTCCAGTATTTTAAGTGGGGCTGGGGCTAATGCTGCAACAGCATTTAAAGGCTTGTATGATCTGTGGTTTGATGAAGATGGGAATAAAACTCAATATTTAAAAACTCTAGGAGAAGAAAAAATAAATTTAACTAATATGTCCAGTATTTTAAGTGGGGCTGGGGCTAATGCTGCAACAGCATTTAAAGGCTTATATGATCTGTGGTTTGATGAAGATGGGAATAAAACTCAATATCTGAAAACTCTAGAAGAGGAAGGAATAGGTCTAACTAATATGTCCAGTATTTTGCATGGAGTAGGAGCTAATGCTACAACAGCATTTAAAGGCTTATATGATCTGTGGTTTGATGAAGGTGGAAATAAAACTCAATATCTAAAAACTCTAGAAGAGGAAGGAATAGATCTAACTAATATGTCCAGTATTTTGCATGGAGTAGGAGCTAATGCTACAAAAGCATTTAAAGGCTTATATGATCTGTGGTTTGATGAAAATGGGAATAAAACTCAATATCTGAAAACTCTAGAAGAAGAAGGAATAAGTCTAACTAATATGTCCAATATCTTGCATGGAGTAGGAACTAATGCTGCAACAGCTTTTAAAAACTTATATAATCTATGGTTTGACGTGAAAGGAAATAAAACTCAACATCTGAAAATTCTGGAAGAAAAAGGAATAGATCTAACTAATATGTCCAGTATTTTAGGTGGATCAGGAACTAATATTGCAACAGCTTTCAAAGACTTATATGACCTTTGGCTTGATGAAGAAGGAAATAAAACTCAATGTTTAAAAACTCTAGACAAAGAAGGAGTAAGTCTAACTAATATGTCCAATATTTTAGGCGGAGCAGGAACTAATGCTGCAACAGCTTTTAAAAATCTATATTACCTATGGTTTGGTGAAGAAGGAAATAAAACTCAATATTTAAAAACCCTAGAAAAAGAGGGAATAAACCTAGCTAATATATCCAGTATTTTGCATGGGGTAGGAACTAATGCTGTAACAGCTTTCAAAGACTTATATGGTCTGTGGTTTGATGAAGAAGGAAATAAAACTCAATACTTAAAAACTCTAGAAGAAAAAGGGATAAACCTAACTAATATGTCTAGTATTTTGAATGGAGCAGGAGTTAATGCTGCAGCAGCTTTCAAAAACTTGTATGATCTGTGGTTTGATGAAGAAGGAAATAAAACTCAATATTTAAAAATTTTAGAAAAAGACGGAATGAGTCTAACTAATATATCCAGTATTTTGCATGGAACAGGAGCTAATGCTTCTAAAGCTTTTAAAGAACTATTTGATACTTTTTTTGATGAGCAAGGAAATAGAAAACAGCATTTAAAGCACTTTTTTATTGAGGAAAAAGGTGGAGAAAAAAGCTTTAAGCCAAGTAACTTATCCAGTATTTTAAGTAAAGCAGGAACTAGAGCTAGATATGCTTTTGAAAAATTGCATAATGTCTGTTTTAATGATGAAGGAAAAAGAACAAAACTTTTAGATGATTTCTATAAAGCAGGCTTTAGGCCAAGTAACTTATCCTCTGCATTATGTGGAACAGGAGCTCGTGCTTCTTCTATCTTAAAAAGATTGCATATTGTTTGCTTTAATGAGAAAAGAGAAATAACAAAACTTTTAGATGATTTCTGTAAGGTAGGTTTTAGGCCGGGTAATTTATGTAGTATGTTGAGTGGAGCAAAGAATAATCTAGAAAAGAGTCTGAAGAGGTTTCATGATTTTTGTTTTATAAGAGACACAAAAAGATACTTAAATCGTTTCTTAAGCAAGAAAGAAAGTTTTACGCTGAGTAACTTATCTAAGATATTGCATGGAGCAGGAGCTAATATTTGCCCTGCTTTAAAAAATTTTCATGATGTTTGTTTTGATGAGAAAGGAAACGAAACACAGCTTTTAGGTGACTTTCGTGAGGCAGGTTTTACGCCAAGTGATTTATCTAATATATTATCCATGTCGGGAAATAATGCCACTTTTATTTTAAGAAACTTTCATAAAGTTTGTTTTAATGAAGAAAATTATTTAAATCACTTCTTGGCCGAGAAAAAGCTTTTTACGCCGAAAGATTTATCTAGAATACTACATGGAGTAGGAATTGATGTTTGTTCTATTTTTGAAAGATTGCATTACCTTTGTTTTGATAAAGAGGGAAACAAAACAAAATATTTAAACAATCTCATCAAAAATGGTCGTTATAAGATATCTGATATATTACATGAACAAGTTAAAAAAGCTTCTCCTATTTTTTTAGATAAACAGAATATTAGTAAAGGAGACAAAGTAACTAATGCATCGAGTAATTCATCCGGTAAAACGGAGCAAGAACAAAACTTGGGTAGTTTACAACAAGGTGATTCTAAAATTAAGAGAAAAACCCGGAAGAGTACCGTAAACTGGAGCGAAACGGGCAAGAAACTGATGACGTAATAGATGATAACCCTGAAACTTATTTAAGTGATACAACAATAGATAATCAATTAACAAGATCACCAAGTTTTTAAGCTATTTCTTTCTTGAGTTGTAAAATTTCAGCTTTAGAAAGTCCAGTAGATTGGGCTATCAAGTCAACAGATAAGCTGGCTTTAAGTAAGTTTCTAGTTACAGCTATTTGAGAGTCTTTACAAAGAACATCGACAATACTCTGATTTTTAGCGGCAATTTCAGGGTCTAAAATGGTAGCTAAGAATTCAACATTGTGAATAGCAGCTAAGCCAGTAAAGCCTAAAATATCGTTCAAGAAATGAATGAGAATATCTTTATTCTTCTCGGCACCAAATATTCTTTTAAAGGCATAATCATTGCGTGCATCAAGAAATTTCGAAAGAGCCATGAGAAAGTAAGATAAAAATCACTAGTAATTATACAAAATTGTGAAGAAATATTCAACGTCTTTACTACGCACCTTAGACGTCTTTTGTAGGTATTTTTATCAACCTTCTATAAGGTACATTAAAAGGCCAACCAACATGATTTAGCAGCCTCAAAGATACCTATTTAAAGTGTGAACTTCTTAGCTTGTCATAGCATAGGCATTTAATATACTAGTTCTCAACAAAGGTAACATATGCTAGCAAAATTTCTATCTAAAACTTTTAAGATGGCAGGTTATGAAAAAGAATGACCGTTAGCTATACTAATTCTTTAGATCACGAAGTGGGAGAGAAGGTAAGAAGTTGTAGGATAGCAAAGGGATATACTCAAAAAGATTTAGCAAAAAAAATCGGAACAACATATACTGCAATATGAAAAAGGAACACGCAGAATTTCAATTAAGAAGTTATATGAATTAGCAGAAGCATTATCAACAACTGCTAGAGAGCTAGCTTGCGGACAAGAAGTATCAAATGAGAAAGGGTATGAGGGACAGGAGGTACTAAATCTAGTAAGACGACATAAAGAGATTAAGGATCAAGAATTACGCGAAACGTTTTATTTATTAACCAAATTTATTCGTTTGAGCGAGGAAAGAAGCAGGAAAGCGGTAAAAATAGAAGTAGCAAGGGGTTTGATGAAAGTAGAAGTTTCTGCTCATGTTATCTCTCGAACAACTAACTTATCTATTGGTGAGTATGAGGAGAACAAAATTCCGGTTCCATACAAAGTAGGGCAAAGGATAAAAGAGTGGAGATTGATACGAGGATATACACAAAAAGATTTAGCGAATAAGGTTGGCATAACAAATCAAGGAATATACGAGTATGAACAAGGGAGAGCTACTGTCTCACTTGAAATGTTAGATGAAATAGCAAAGGTATTATCAATCAGTATCATAGATCTACTTCCCGAATCAGATGAGGATAGTGAAGCGAAAGAAAAGCTATCAAACTTGATAGAAGAATACAAAAGATTGAGAGTCGGGAATTACGCGATATGCTAATCAAGTCTTTATTTGAAGGTATACATGTGTGTAGAGAAAAGGTCAGAGAGGAAAAGAAGATTGAAGTTGCAAGGAATTTAGTGAAAGAAGGAATTTCTGTTGATATTATCTTGCAAACGACAGGCTAAACAAATTATATGATTAAGAAATTTTTGTGATTTCATAAAAACTTAGCCAATAGTGGATTTTTTTGTGATAGAATATATGTTTGCTTCTGTAGGAAAAACAGCTTTTAGAGGATTTATCTATGATAATTCAGAGCATATTGGCTCAGTAAGCTACGAGCTAGGGAAAAAAATAGAAAACTAGCAAGCAAAATTGGTTTAACACATAAGGAAATACATAACTTTGAACTAGGGTGCAAGGCTATTACAATCAAAGAATCGTATATAATAGCAGGAGCACTGTCAGTCAATGTTATAGATCTACTTCCAGGACCAACAGTACTAAGAGAAAACGGTTGGTACGAAGATGAGGATAAAGAAATAGTCTATCTAACAAAAATACATACAGAAATTAAGGATCAGGAATTACGCAAGAAGCTGTATCCATTAGTAAGCGTCAAACAGACGAAATCTGTCAAACCAGGAAGAAACTCCCAATTTAAGTTTTGAGTAATTTCTAATATAACTTTGTGAGAAGCGCTTTTGCAGTTATAACCGACCAAGTCACTGGTGCCTTTAGTGCCCGTTCGTAAGCGTGGTTTTGGGAGGAACGGTCAAATCATTGATGGAGTTTTTATAGACTACCTCGGTTAGGAGATTGTACTATCAACCGTTCCAAGCTGAAGCGTTTCCCTATTACAAATTATACGAAGGAGTTGCCATGAAAAAAGCAAAAAGTAAATTAGAAATAGTGAATCCTGATGCAGCAGGGATTGATGTTGGTTCAGCCGTACATTATGTATGTGTACCTGAAGGAAGAGATGAACAACGTATCCAAAAATTTGGCTGCTTCACTGAAGATCTTCATAATTTAGCACGGTGGTTGAAAAAATGTAAAGTTACAACTGTAGCTATGGAATCAACAGGAGTATACTGGATTCCTTTATTTCAAGTACTCGAATCATATGGGTTTGAAGTAAAACTGGTAAATGCGCGACATGTAAAAAATGTACCTGGAAGAAAGTCAGATGTTCAGGACTGTCAGTGGTTACAACAACTACACAGTTATGGACTACTTCATGGATCATTCAGAACCGATGATCAAATTTGCGTATTGCGTAGTTATGTGCGGCAACGTAAAAGTCTTACTGAAACTGCATCTACACATGTTCTGCGTATGCAGAAGGCATTAATTCAAATGAATATACAGCTTCATAAAGTTATAAGAGATATTACTGGAGTAACTGGTATGAAAATTATCAAGGCTATAATCGAAGGCGAAAGGGATCCTGAGAAATTGGTTGAATTCAGGGATGCACGAATAAAAAATGATCAGTCTACTATTGCAAAAGCGTTAGCTGGTGACTATAGGGAGGAACATTTATTCATGCTAAAGCAAGAATTTGAACTATATAATATTTATCAAGAAAAAATAGCAGAATGTGATAGAAATATTGAGGCCTATTACAAGACGTTTGAAACAAAACCTGGCGAAAGTAAACAGTTGAGTAAGGAAAAGAATAAGCATAGAAAAAGTAAGCCAAACTTTGTTTTGCACGAGGAACTACACCGGATAACTGGTATGGATTTTACTAAAGTTCCAGGGCTTGATGTACTAAGTGTACAGACCATAATTTCAGAAACTGGTATAAACCATAGTAAATGGTCAACAGAAAAACATTTCTCATCGTGGTTAGGACTCAGCCCTGCCAATAAAATTACAGGAGAAAAAGTGTTTAGCACAAGAACGCGTAAAGTCATTAATCGTGCTGCAAATGCATTTCGAATGGCTGCTAATTCTATGGGAAATAGTAAAAGTGCATTAGGTGCATACTACAGGAAATTAAAAAAACGATTAGGAGCGCCAAAAGCAATAACAGCTACTGCAAGAAAGATAGCGTGCATATTTTATAGTATGCTCAAATACGGACAGGAATATGTAGAAAAAGGAATGGAATACTATGAAACACGCTATAAAGATGGAACTGTAAAAATTTTGATCAAAAGAGCAAAGGAACTTGGCTATCTCTTGGTAAAAAAAGATGAGTTAGTTCAAGGAGTTTCTTAGGAGGTTTGTATATATTCGCGAGAAAATTAGCCAAGAAGAAGCGAGAATAGAAGTAGCAAAGAATCTACTGAAAGAAGGAGTTTCAGTTGATATTATTTCCCAAGTGACTCGCTTATCTACTTATGAATATGATGATATACAGAAAGAAATTTGTACTGATTCTATACTCTACAAAGTGGGGAAAAGGATAAAAGAGCACAGATTAATACGGGAATACACTCAGGAGGACTTGGCAAATAAAATCGGTTCAACACCTAAAGAAATACACGACTATGAACGAGGATATACAGACATTCCAATTGAAATATTATATAAGATAGCAAAGACATTATCAGTTAACATTAAAGCTCTTGGACTAACAGAATATGAAAATGAGCCAGTTTTGAGGTTTGTAGGTAAATGCGAAAAAATTGAGGATCAAGAATTACTGGATACGGTAGCCAGATCTTTATCTGAAGGAATGCAAACTGGTAAAGAAAAGGTTAAAAAAGCAGAGAAAATCAAGATTGCAAAAGATCTAGTTAAGGCAGGTGTTGCTATTGATATTATTGTGCGAGCAAGTGGTCTAACTGCTGGTGAGTTGGGTGATTGTGAAAATTGAATTGTGTTAAACAATATATTAAGATATACTTAAAAATAGTTATATTTTTAATATTTCTATACAGAATTTGTTTATCACTTTTTGATTGTCCTCGACCATTGCATTTGCCTCCTCCTGCAGAGATTTGATATTTTTTGATGTAATATTATCCATGTCAGGTGATGCTATTTTTAATTGCGAATGTATGCGTATATATTTATCAGCTATAACTTGATCAAGTTGGTAGTTGACTGCATCTAAACTTGAAGAAAACATCACATGTAGTAGTGGTTTTATCCAGCTTATTTTTCCTAATCTTCTTGAATTAGCTATGCTTCTATCTGTTCTACCAGTACCTATCGATAACAGCACAATATCGTCATTTGGAAATAACCTTTTACCACTAGCATAAGCACAAGCCGCTGGATTATTGGCAAACACCCCTCCATCCACTAATACTCTATCTATCTGGTAAATTTTTAGGTGTTTTGGTATGAAATAAGTAGGTGCAGCCGTTGCAGCTCTGAGTGCATCTTTCAGCTTAATAGTACCTTCTTTCCAGCCTTTAAAGAAAAATGGGCAATTATTGTGAATATCATAACTTGTAATCAGTACATTACTTAAAGTATTTTGTAGGGTATCATCACCAAAATATTTATCCAGTACAAATTCAATATTTTTATGTGGGTATTGTGCACAGTTAAACCAAAATAGTATTGATCGCCTCAAGAATGATGACTTGAAAATATATGCTCCGTACTTTTGGTAAAACTCAACTAGGTCGTTGGCTGAGTATTGGGGATTTCCCCGTTCATCTTTTTTACATAATCCCGCTACAACAATTCCACCGGTTGAAGTACCTGCCATAAGATCAAAGATTTCAGCTATCGGTTTCCTTGTCCTTTGCTCTATTTCTGCGAGAATAATGGCTGGTATGATGCCTCTAATTCCACCTCCATCAACGGATAAAATATATTTAATCAATTGTAAATTTAGGTAAGGATATTAAGATTTAATTTTTCCGCTTAAAACCTGCAATTTAAACTCATCTAATTCTTCAGAAAGATTTTTTACCCTTTCCTCAAGTACTAATACTTTTTCCATTAAACCAGTGATGTCAAGGTCGTGCACTTTTCGGCCGATTTTCGAGGCGCTCGCCCACTGCCCCACCACTTCCAAGGAAGGGCCACTGAGCGAGCGGCTAGACGTTTCGTGGGGGCTTCGGCTCAGGAGCGTACCGTGAATAGGTACGTAAAATTTTAAAAAGGTTGTACCTGGGTAGGGTAGAGCGTGCGTTTATGTTCACGGTACGCTCCTGAGCCGAAGCCCCCACGAAACGTCTAGCCGCTCGCTCAGTGGCCCTTCCTTGGAAGTGGTGGGGCAGTGGGCGAGCGCCTCGAAAATCGGCCGAAAAGTGCACGACCTTGACATCACTGCATTAAACCATATTCAATAAGTTTATCGTGAAATTGTACCCTTGAGTCTAGCTTGGAGAATCACCATATCAATGCTACGGTTTGGATTAATATGGTAATAATTACTGTAATTGGGATTTTTTGGTTTAGCATATTTTGTACTGGTTATTTGTGACTTCTAAACAATCTACCTCTGAAGCATAATGTAATGCTGTTAATTTAGGAACCTGCACATTAACATCTAATAGATTTTCTACCAAAAATTTTACAACCTCTAAGTTACAATTTTCAGAAGCAATTTGTAGTACTGTTTTATAATTACTCACAGTTTTACTCTTTGTATAACAACATGTAACAACAACACATATAACTGTTATCATCAGCCATAGAAAATTTATCTTATTCTTTATGTTCTTACTTATTTTGTTCATGTCTAACATTTTTTTAGAATTAAATGACCATTTGCTTAAGTTTCACTTAAACCGCTTTGCTCACTGTTGCCTCTACTATAGTTTGATATCCTCTATTATTCAGAATATGTTCTGCCTTGCTAATTACCCATTCACCTTCAATTTCCTGACAAAATCCTGAAAGGCTGATCTTAGCTTCTGCAAATAATTCTGGATTACCAGGAACAGTTACATTTAAATTTGATGTACTACGTTTTAGTTGTTTTAACTTAGCTGCTGCTGCACTAATTGCTGATTCTGCAGTAGAGTAAAGCGTTTGCAGAGTATAACTTGGACCCTCATTTCCATTCATTTGATCATATCCATTCCTTTGATTTTCCCACTTTCTCTTCTATAGTTTCTCCCTTTTCATAACTGTGCCATTTTGCAATAACAGATCCATATTTGTTACGTACATTAAAATTTACCTCCCAATTTATAATATCTTTAGGTGTTAATACTGTTGTACCTAACATCTTTCCAGTAGCTGATCTTGCTTCTCCCTTTGGAATAAAAATTATATATCCTCCTGCTGGTTTTACTAACGCATCATATTTTTTGCCTAATCCTTCCAAAAAACTCATGTCGCTTTCATCTGCTTGAATGGTATGTGGTATAAATATATTTTCAAATCTTTCAGCAATTTTACCTTCATACCCATGCTTTTGTGCTATTTCTTTAATTAAATCTCCTAAGGTAATATCCTTCCATTCCTTTGATTTTCTTTCCTTTAATGATCCTCTTAAACTTGCAGCATAACATTTTATTCTTAAAGTTTGTAGTGGACTTTGTATTGTAATTTGATTTGCCTTATATACCCTCATAGGTAATAAACCTGTTTCTTTATATCCTAGAAAAACCTGTAAATTACCCTTAAGTTCTAAAGCGCTAGAGCTATAATTAATGCATATCTCAGCTTCGTCACTTGTAGTACCAGATCCATCAGTTACACGTAGTGATATTAAACTCTTTTTTAAAACCTCTGTTACTGGGTTATTTTTTGCTACTATATCAAAGTCTGGTGTCATTCATCTAAAATGTTTACTATCTCCGGCTGAATTTCTTTCTGCAGAGCCTGATGGATTTAGACCCGAATTAGATGCATATTTGGTGTGGATGGTTGATTGGAGTCATCAGCTTCATTTAGGTAAATCAGTATGGGAAGAGGGGAAAATTAAACAACATACAATAAACGTGGGAAATATAAATGTTAGAAAATAATTTTGCAATTTCGGAATTACAGAGGAAAATGGCGAATATTGTGCGTATAGGAGTTGTAAAAGAAATAGATTATGAAAAAGCAAAAGTAAGAGTGAAAGTAGGAGAATTTTTAACAGATTATTTACCATGGATAACGAACAAAGCAGGAAAAGATAAAGATTGGTCTCCACCAGATATCGGTGAACAGGTTATGATATTTTCTCCTCTTGGTGAACTATCATTAGGAGTGGTGTTAGCAGGAATATATCAGGAAAAATACCATGCACCAGAGAATAAATAAGAAATAAATAACATAAAATTTCAAGATGGGACAAGATTGTTATATGATAAAGGAAAGCATCATTTAGAGATTGAAGTAGTGGACAAAATAACATTGAAAGCTGGAGGATCGAGTATAGAAATGACAAAAAGTGGAATAAAACTGAAAGCAGAAAGGATCGATTTAAATTGAACAAAGGAATAGTGAGATTAGAAGACTACTGTGGAGAAGCTATACCACATTTCTGCATTAGCGGCAGTAATAATGTTTTTGTAAACGGTAAGTCAATATGTAGACAAGGAGACAGTTTTAGTGAAGGAAAAGTAATGATTCAAGGATCAAAAATAGTGTTTGCAAATGGTCTTAGTGTAGGAAGAGTAGGAGATATAGTTTCATGTGATTTTAAAGTAATAAAAGGTAGTGGAAGCGTCTTTGAAAAATAGAAATGAAAGGAATGGATGCTAAAACAGGACAAACGTTAGAAGGAATAGAGCACTTAAAGCAGTCGATAATTGATATACTGATCACTCCTATTAACAGTAGAATAATGAGGAGAGATTATGGCTCAAGATTATTTGAATTGGTGGATAAGCCAATAAGTAGAGATTTAACACTTGAGATATATGCAGCGACAGCAGAAGCTTTGGGGAAATGGGAAAAAAGATTTAAATTAGAAAAAGTAAAAATGACAGAGGTGAAAGAAGAAAAAGTAACGCTTGACCTAGAAGGATTATACGTACCAAGTGGGAAAAACATTCGCTTTGATGGGGTTGTAGTATAAAGATGCAGCAGACTAACATTATTGAGCTGCTGAACTTCGAAGAAATTCTGTCTCGGATGAGGGAAGAGTTGGTGAAGCGTGAAGCAAGTTTTACAGCATTAGTTGAAAGTGATCCAGCGATAAAGATTCTGGAGGTAGCAGCATGGCGAGAACTTTTGCTTAGAGAAAGAATAAATGAAGCAGTAAAGAGTAATTTACTTAAATTTGCGACAGGAGAAGATCTGGATAATTTGGCAGAGTTTTATGGAGTAGAGAGGCAGAAAGAAGAAGATGATGAACGATTTAGAAAAAGAATTAAAGCAAAGATAATAGGTTGGAGCACAGGTGGAAGCAAGAAGTATTATAGGTATCATGCACTGTCAGCAGATAGTAGAGTAAAAGATGCATTAGTAGAATCACCTATACTAGGAAAAGTATAGATCTCAATTTTATCAACAAAGTTATCCACAGCATCAGAAGAACTACTTGAAATTGTAAAAAAGCAGGTTACTAGAGATGATATAAGGGTTTTAACAGATACAGTAACAGTAATTGGTTGCAATATTACGGAAATAGATATTCACAGCAGAATGAGCATAAGTCCTGTAATATCGAAGGGGGAAATCAAGAAGCAGTTCATTAAGAAGTTTGAAGCAAATAGAAGGCTGGGATGGAATGTTCCAAGATCTTGGATAATAGCAAATTTGTTTGTAGAGGGTGTAGAAAACGTAGAATTAATCGAGTCAAGAGAGGATGTTGTAGTACTGGGGAATGAGTGTGCAGTGCTTGGCTACGTCAAGTTAGATAGGATTTAAAACGTATTTTTTTGTTTTGTGGAATCGTACCAGTGAGGGGATTGCGTGCAATAAGTGGTTTAAGGTTTACTGGATAAAAATGACCAATGTTAGGGAGACGAAAGTATTGATTTTCTTCCAGAAGTTGTAATTTGTTTTTTAAAGTATGGATAATATGGTCAAATATTATGGAAGCGTGTTCAGTGTTTTCGATATTAAGAACATCTTTATTTTTTATCAGTTCTGCAATGATCTCTTGCTTACTCATAAGCTACCTAAATAAAGGAAATTAAAGCAACTTGAAAGAAAAGACAAATGCAAAGTTTATTACCGCCAAACGCAACAAAGCAAGAGCAAGCACTGGTTGATGCAATAGATTATAAGGTTGATCCAAGCTGTATCAGAGGGTTTAAGTTCAACCTGAAAGAAGAAACATTACCATGGATAATAGAAGAATATGGTTTAGAAGAGATATTGCGCTGGGTAAAAGATAAAAGAAGGGCGATAGTAGAAGGAGTCAAATTTCAAAGACTGCGAGGAACACCTGAATCACTTAAAATAGCACTAAAGTGGGCAAATATAGAAGATATTACAATTATCGAAGAACCACCAGGAAAACATTTTTTTGAGTTGCAGGTAGGGATAAGAGACGTACCAAATGATTTCTTTGTTGATGCAGTAGTAGAGCTGGCAAAACTATCATTGCCTGCAAGATCCAGATTGATGAGAATTTTTAACGATTATTATAAGGCGCAGAGATTTATATTGGATGAGAGTTTATTTGGAGATTTTCTTTCTGACTATTCAGGGGTAAAAATAGAAAAAGATGAACCGGTGTTATCGTTTGGAAGAGTAAATTTCTTCAGGTTTAGTGTTACGTCAATTAAGGTTATAGAGAGTTATCTACGCAACTGTTAGGCGGCGAGCCGACAATAACGCCGTATCGATAAAATAACACTATTGATGTCCGCCGCGCGACCGTTGAGCGGCTACGCGGTTTTCGGCACCGGCTTAAACAAAATAGACTGATTTTACAAAGAAGCCCTCTAGATAAGATTTAGTATAAAAGCAGAGCCCAACCGGGGCCCGCGAGCTAGTTGTACAGAAATCACCGTCGAAGGAACATGTAAACCATATACAGGGTGTAACAAAAATTCTGGGACACTTTTTCAGTATCGATAGTACGCACCAAAAGATGAAAAAAAAGTCTATAAAGTTTTGTCTAAAAACCACCCCCTATCGAGATACAACCCCTTTTGTAAAAAATTTAAAAAAAATCATATCTCCGAAATGGTAGGTCGTAGAGGACCGATTTTAATTGCAATATAACCGGAAGAGACCAAAATTTACGAAAAAAAATATCACTATCTACGCAAAGGAAGATTTAGTGAATGCCCTCAATTTTTCCCAAGTTGTTACAAATCTGCTACGATATAGGTAATCGACGTCGTTTGGATTAAACATGAATAAATGCTATTTAGCAGCAATAATCGCAGCAATTATATTTTTTTCTATTATCTTTGATCTTCTCCGGTTATATTGCAATCAAAACGGGTCTTCTACGACCTACCATTTCGGAGATATGATATTTTAATAATTTTTTACAAAAAGGGTTGTATCTCCATAGGGGATGGTTTTTAGTCAAAACGTTATAGACGTTTTTTTCATCTTTTGGTGCGTACTATCGATACTGAAAAAGTGTCCCAGAATTTTTGTTACACCCTGTATACAATAAACTCTACCGTATTCAATCTACAAGTGTAGTCAAAGTGTCGCATCAACAGTGAACAAAAACCTCTCCCAGTCCACCTCGTAACACAATTTCTGGTGGCAGCGGTGGGATACTGCTGCAAACGAAAACCGGAGGGCTACATCGTCACTGGCAACAGCAGCTCCTGCTTCGAAGAGCCGGCCTAGATTTCCGAGGAAATCGTGAAGAACGGACGGACTTCTATTCAGCGAGAAGGACAACCAGAGGCTACTACGACTGTTGATATTCAGCACGTGAGTAACGATAAGAAAAATGTTCGAAACTGACCGGGAATCTAAGGACGAGACGTGTCACCTGTCCGAGGACGAAGACTACGCACGTCCAGGCCCGTCGCGCGTCTCCTCTTGGCCACAATTAATTCGATCCACCATTAATCCGATTCCGCAAACTATGAACAATACGATAGATGAAACCGGTCTCCCCGACGAGAGACCCTTTTTACCGCCTTCCGCACCAAACGCACGTAAATTAAGTAACGACAGTGACCCAGATATGCTAACACACTTCGGTAAAACTATTAAAAGTATCACGCAAACCATGGGATTATTACCTAATTTTGACGGAGATAACCCTCCTGTAGAGTATTTCCCGCAAAAAGTTGAAACTTTGTTTAAAAATACACGACCAGCAGAGACATTGTTTGTACAGACAGTTTTAGCTCAACGAATCATAGGAAAGGCAAGTCGCGATCTAGTATCCTATGACATTCAATCAATGTATGATCTCACAGACTCACTTAGACGACAGTACGGTAGGAAAGAAGATCTCGCTAATATCACGTTGGAACGCGGGCGGTTACGACAAGGTAGAAACACGGTTCGCGAATATATTAAAATTTTCAATGACCATCAGAGACGCATCAAACATGCCATGTTCAATAAATACGGTGACAGACATACGCGTTTCGTTCTCATGCAAAGTGACGAAGACATAGCAAAAGAACAATTTATCCGCGGCTTAGATGAACAGATTAGAAAATGTATGTTCGGTAGAGAAATTATAGACCTCCGGAACGCGCAGGATTTAGCAGAACAAATTTCTGACCAGAATTATTTTTGCGCGCAAGCAGAACGATTTCATAACGGGTCTAGACAACGAACAGAGGTTTATACTTCAAGAAGTAATAATACCAGATATGTGCGAGAACCGCCGAGGCGTCCTCCCACCTGTTATAAATGTCAAGGGCCACATTACGCGAACGAATGTAGAAACGATTATCGCGACAGACGAGATAATAATTCCCGAGGAAACTATAATCAGTCAAACGATAGACGCGGCGGTAGGGCAATAGAATACACACGGACTAACGAACAACGAAACGGTAGACCTCACGATAAGGAAACACGACAGATAAAACAAACAGATCCGTATTTTAAAGAACCCGATGTGTATATTGATTTTCCCACCAAACGGGTAGGATTTTTAGCTGATACCGGCTCACAAGCGAACTTGCTTAAAGCCTCGTGTGCATTAGGTTTGTCAGTGCAACCAGAAAATAAGGAATTCCAAGGAATCTCCGGACATAAACAGTACTCTAAGTACTCAGTTTTTCATGACGGACACAAATATTATATTGTAGATGAGGAGTTTAATATCCCATTTGACGGCTTAGTAGGACGCAACTTTCTTAGGCGAACTGGATTTAAATGGCCCGGCGCCGATCAGGTCTTAATGTGTCATAATATTACGAATCGCAAAGAGCTTTTATTAGAAAAATTGAGGATAGATAAAGAAAATAAAGAATTAGATGAAACCATAGAAATAATTAAGCAATACGACGACGTTTTTACTTTGCCAGGTGACTCTCTGCCACAAACTACACTTACAACACACGAAATATACACTACTGACGAAAGACCGGTTAATAAGCGAAATTATCGGTACTCAGACCTCCACAAAAATGAAATTGAGAAACAGGTCGAGGAATTATTAGACAAAAAAATAATAGAACCATCCGACTCGCCTTATAACTCTCCCCTTTGGGTAGTTGACAAAAAATCTGACGGAAACGGACAAAAACAGTATCGTATGGTCGTGGATTTTCGCGAATTAAACGAAAAAACTCCTCAGGACAATTATCCCCTCCCAATGATCGACGACATATTAGATCATTTGGGTCAGTGCCGTTATTTTTCGGCATTCGATTTAACCAGCGGGTTTCATCAAATACCAATGAGCGAAAAATCGAAACATAAGACTGCGTTCAGCACCCCGCATGGCCACTATCAATACAGGCGCATGCCGTTTGGTCTTAAGAACGCCCCCGCGACGTTTCAGCGTATGATTGACAATGCTATGCGTGACTTGATCGGAAAAATATGTTTTGTATATGTAGACGATTTGATAATCTTTGGCAAGACATCGAAAGAACATAACGATAATTTAAGAACCGTGTTAAACAGAATTCGTGAAAAAAATTTGTACCTACAACCCGACAAATGTAAAATATTGAAAACCGAACTTCAATACCTTGGTCACTTAATCACTTCAGACGGAGTCAAACCCAATCCAGAAAAAATTAAAGCCGTAGCAGAATTTCCGATACCCACCAATACAAAAAATCGAAACCGTTAAATACATTACTTATTAAAGACGCTGACTTTACATGGACGAAGGAATGTCAGGACAGCTTTGATACCTTAAGGAACGAACTTTGTAACGACAACCTCCTTTCCTATCCAGACCCTACAAAACCATATTTCCTTACCACCGACGCTAGCAACAACGCAATTGGCAGCGTCTTAGAACAGGAAGACGAGCAAGGAAGAAGGAGACCTGTCTCCTACGCGTCAAGAAGCTTAAACAAAGCCGAAGTACACTACACTGTAACCGAAAAGGAATTACTGAGTATCGTGTGGTCAGTCAAACACTTTCGACACTTTTTATTAGGAAAGAAATTCACTATATTCTCTGACCACCAACCTCTTAAGTGGCTCCTTAGCGTCAAGGACCCTTCCAGCAGGTTAATGCGATGGCGCATTAAACTAGAAGAATTCGATTATGAAATCTGTTACAAGAAAGGTAACCAAAATATTGCAGCGGACGCCCTTAGCCGCAATCCGGTACTCCTCACTACCACCAATAAACGTCCCGGATGGAGAAAACACTTCCATTTCGTACAAGAACCGAGTAATCATTCTCTTACATTACAAATCGGAGATGTGTCGGAAGCTCAATGGATGTCTGACGAGTCAGATAACGTAATTGGATACGTGATCCCGAGGGAAACCATTGATATCGAGAAACTTACCACGCTTTTAGAGGACGTGATGCATAAGGCCATAGCGGAGAACATATCGTCTGTCCATATCAACCTAAACAAACTTCACAATATTTGCAGCGAGGACAACAAAAAGGTCGATAATACTATTAAATCCATCTTCAACGATGGACTCATCAACGTAGAATTATCCACGGAAATTATTAAAGAGCCGGAGACGCAAGAAGAAAAAGACGAAATTCTTTCAAGATTTCACGACGGCCGTTATTTTGGTCATCAGAGCGTTAATAAAACTACACAACGCATACTGCAGCAATACTTTTGGAACGGAATATATGAGGACGTCAAGAACTATGTAAAACAATGTAAGATATGTCAACAAGGAAAAATTGATCGAATCATCTACCACGCACCTATAGGAATTTCCGACACTCCGAGAAACTCTGGGGAAAAGATAAGCATGGACATAGTGGGGCCGTTGGAAGCTACAACTAAAGGCAATAAATACATTCTGACCATTCAAGACCACCTCACCAAACATGTAGTAGCTATACCTTTACAGGAAGCAACAGCACGGGCCACCATCGAAGCGTTTATGGAACGATACATATCTTATTATGGTGTTCCTAAACAAATATTGACAGACAACGGACGTAATTTCACTGCACAGTTAACAGAGGAACTCTTTGCTATGTTGGGAATTGAAAATTACAAATCTACGCCCTTCCACCCGGAAAGTAATGGGATAATCGAAAGGATGCACGCATGCCTCAAAGAATTTTTACGAACTAATTGCCATGATGAAGAATGGGACCAAATCTTACCTTCCTTTATGTTAACCTATAACACCTCCAAACATTCCAGTACCTTATATTCCCCTTTCGAGCTCACATACGGACGAACCGCCAAAGACTCTTTACTTAACGAACCACAGACATACAATAGTTACATAGATGATCTCAGACAAAAACTTGTAAAGGGACAAACTCTAGCACGAGAATACCTAATAGAAGGTAAGGAAAAAGTAAAAGAGAAATTTGATAAATCTTTAAACTCTCAGGTATTAAACGTAAATGATTGGGTATGGCTTCGTGTCGACGACAATAAATTCAAAGGAAATCCCTTAAAATACAAATGGGAAGGACCATACAGAGTTATTGAAATTAAAAGCGAGCAAAATATTGCAGTCTCGCGTAACGGAAAAAAATATGTTACGCATAGGAACCGCGTAAAATATGCCAATTTATAACAGCAACTGGACAGGTCTAAAACTTAAGAGACACCAGTTATTTTAATTTTTTTTTGCTATTATTATTAATTTATCTTCATACCACCGATATGTTATTTGTAAGAAACTAATATTTGTATGTAATCTTTGTTTAGTAATGAGAAATGTATTATAATATTCGATTCCAATTTGTAAAACCACGCAATTTTAGCCGTAGATTTAGTATGATTATCGACTAAGTATTTTATTATAGTTTTACTTGTCAAGCGTTCGCTCGTGTCCTAAACGCGAAATTCATATAAAATCTTGAATAATATTTTCAAATGTTCACTAATGGATGCGCTATAATTAGATATTACATGTTGTCGAAATTTTCTCGATACATTTTTGTAAATACATACATATATAAATATATATATTATATTATGAAACTTAAGTGAAAGTACGGGCCTCGATGTAAGTCGGAAATGCTATTAGATTAGAATGTAAGCCAAGTCGATGACTATTTTAGTCTCTAATTTTTTATAAACATTTTCGGGACGAAAATTTGTAAGAACCCCGGGGATGTTAGGCGGCGAGTCGACAATAACGCCGTATCGATAAAATAACACTATTGATATCCGCCGCGCGACCGTTGAGCGGCTACGCGGTTTTCGGCACCGGCTTAAACAAAACAGACTGATTTTACAAAGAAGCCCTCTAGATAAGATTTAGTATAAAAGCAGAGCCCAACCGGGGCCCGCGAGCTAGTTGTACAGAAATCACCGTCGAAGGAACATGTAAACCATATATGTATACAATAAACTCTACCGTATTCAATCTACAAGTGTAGTCAAAGTGTCGCATCAACAGTGAACAAAAACCTCTCCCAGTCCACCTCGTAACACAATTTCTGGTGGCAGCGGTGGGATACTGCTGCAAACGAAAACCGGAGGGCTACATCGTCACTGGCAACAGCAGCTCCTGCTTCGAAGAGCCGGCCTAGATTTCCGAGGAAATCGTGAAGAACGGACGGACTTCTATTCAGCGAGAAGGACAACCAGAGGCTACTACGACTGTTGATATTCAGCACGTGAGTAACGATAAGAAAAATGTTCGAAACTGACCGGGAATCTAAGGACGAGACGTGTCACCTGTCCGAGGACGAAGACTACGCACGTCCAGGCCCGTCGCGCGTCTCCTCTTGGCCACAATTAATTCGATCCACCATTAATCCGATTCCGCAAACTATGAACAATACGATAGATGAAACCGGTCTCCCCGACGAGAGACCCTTTTTACCGCCTTCCGCACCAAACGCACGTAAATTAAGTAACGACAGTGACCCAGATATGCTAACACACTTCGGTAAAACTATTAAAAGTATCACGCAAACCATGGGATTATTACCTAATTTTGACGGAGATAACCCTCCTGTAGAGTATTTCCCGCAAAAAGTTGAAACTTTGTTTAAAAATACACGACCAGCAGAGACATTGTTTGTACAGACAGTTTTAGCTCAACGAATCATAGGAAAGGCAAGTCGCGATCTAGTATCCTATGACATTCAATCAATGTATGATCTCACAGACTCACTTAGACGACAGTACGGTAGGAAAGAAGATCTCGCTAATATCACGTTGGAACGCGGGCGGTTACGACAAGGTAGAAACACGGTTCGCGAATATATTAAAATTTTCAATGACCATCAGAGACGCATCAAACATGCCATGTTCAATAAATACGGTGACAGACATACGCGTTTCGTTCTCATGCAAAGTGACGAAGACATAGCAAAAGAACAATTTATCCGCGGCTTAGATGAACAGATTAGAAAATGTATGTTCGGTAGAGAAATTATAGACCTCCGGAACGCGCAGGATTTAGCAGAACAAATTTCTGACCAGAATTATTTTTGCGCGCAAGCAGAACGATTTCATAACGGGTCTAGACAACGAACAGAGGTTTATACTTCAAGAAGTAATAATACCAGATATGTGCGAGAACCGCCGAGGCGTCCTCCCACCTGTTATAAATGTCAAGGGCCACATTACGCGAACGAATGTAGAAACGATTATCGCGACAGACGAGATAATAATTCCCGAGGAAACTATAATCAGTCAAACGATAGACGCGGCGGTAGGGCAATAGAATACACACGGACTAACGAACAACGAAACGGTAGACCTCACGATAAGGAAACACGACAGATAAAACAAACAGATCCGTATTTTAAAGAACCCGATGTGTATATTGATTTTCCCACCAAACGGGTAGGATTTTTAGCTGATACCGGCTCACAAGCGAACTTGCTTAAAGCCTCGTGTGCATTAGGTTTGTCAGTGCAACCAGAAAATAAGGAATTCCAAGGAATCTCCGGACATAAACAGTACTCTAAGTACTCAGTTTTTCATGACGGACACAAATATTATATTGTAGATGAGGAGTTTAATATCCCATTTGACGGCTTAGTAGGACGCAACTTTCTTAGGCGAACTGGATTTAAATGGCCCGGCGCCGATCAGGTCTTAATGTGTCATAATATTACGAATCGCAAAGAGCTTTTATTAGAAAAATTGAGGATAGATAAAGAAAATAAAGAATTAGATGAAACCATAGAAATAATTAAGCAATACGACGACGTTTTTACTTTGCCAGGTGACTCTCTGCCACAAACTACACTTACAACACACGAAATATACACTACTGACGAAAGACCGGTTAATAAGCGAAATTATCGGTACTCAGACCTCCACAAAAATGAAATTGAGAAACAGGTCGAGGAATTATTAGACAAAAAAATAATAGAACCATCCGACTCGCCTTATAACTCTCCCCTTTGGGTAGTTGACAAAAAATCTGACGGAAACGGACAAAAACAGTATCGTATGGTCGTGGATTTTCGCGAATTAAACGAAAAAACTCCTCAGGACAATTATCCCCTCCCAATGATCGACGACATATTAGATCATTTGGGTCAGTGCCGTTATTTTTCGGCATTCGATTTAACCAGCGGGTTTCATCAAATACCAATGAGCGAAAAATCGAAACATAAGACTGCGTTCAGCACCCCGCATGGCCACTATCAATACAGGCGCATGCCGTTTGGTCTTAAGAACGCCCCCGCGACGTTTCAGCGTATGATTGACAATGCTATGCGTGACTTGATCGGAAAAATATGTTTTGTATATGTAGACGATTTGATAATCTTTGGCAAGACATCGAAAGAACATAACGATAATTTAAGAACCGTGTTAAACAGAATTCGTGAAAAAAATTTGTACCTACAACCCGACAAATGTAAAATATTGAAAACCGAACTTCAATACCTTGGTCACTTAATCACTTCAGACGGAGTCAAACCCAATCCAGAAAAAATTAAAGCCGTAGCAGAATTTCCGATACCCACCAATACAAAAAATCGAAACCGTTAAATACATTACTTATTAAAGACGCTGACTTTACATGGACGAAGGAATGTCAGGACAGCTTTGATACCTTAAGGAACGAACTTT
Organism: Mimumesa dahlbomi; assembly: GCA_917499265.3. Lineage (NCBI taxonomy): Eukaryota > Metazoa > Arthropoda > Insecta > Hymenoptera > Crabronidae > Mimumesa > Mimumesa dahlbomi. The sequence goes on from OU824124.1 coordinate 11,657,025, forward strand.
GTAACGACAACCTCCTTTCCTATCCAGACCCTACAAAACCATATTTCCTTACCACCGACGCTAGCAACAACGCAATTGGCAGCGTCTTAGAACAGGAAGACGAGCAAGGAAGAAGGAGACCTGTCTCCTACGCGTCAAGAAGCTTAAACAAAGCCGAAGTACACTACACTGTAACCGAAAAGGAATTACTGAGTATCGTGTGGTCAGTCAAACACTTTCGACACTTTTTATTAGGAAAGAAATTCACTATATTCTCTGACCACCAACCTCTTAAGTGGCTCCTTAGCGTCAAGGACCCTTCCAGCAGGTTAATGCGATGGCGCATTAAACTAGAAGAATTCGATTATGAAATCTGTTACAAGAAAGGTAACCAAAATATTGCAGCGGACGCCCTTAGCCGCAATCCGGTACTCCTCACTACCACCAATAAACGTCCCGGATGGAGAAAACACTTCCATTTCGTACAAGAACCGAGTAATCATTCTCTTACATTACAAATCGGAGATGTGTCGGAAGCTCAATGGATGTCTGACGAGTCAGATAACGTAATTGGATACGTGATCCCGAGGGAAACCATTGATATCGAGAAACTTACCACGCTTTTAGAGGACGTGATGCATAAGGCCATAGCGGAGAACATATCGTCTGTCCATATCAACCTAAACAAACTTCACAATATTTGCAGCGAGGACAACAAAAAGGTCGATAATACTATTAAATCCATCTTCAACGATGGACTCATCAACGTAGAATTATCCACGGAAATTATTAAAGAGCCGGAGACGCAAGAAGAAAAAGACGAAATTCTTTCAAGATTTCACGACGGCCGTTATTTTGGTCATCAGAGCGTTAATAAAACTACACAACGCATACTGCAGCAATACTTTTGGAACGGAATATATGAGGACGTCAAGAACTATGTAAAACAATGTAAGATATGTCAACAAGGAAAAATTGATCGAATCATCTACCACGCACCTATAGGAATTTCCGACACTCCGAGAAACTCTGGGGAAAAGATAAGCATGGACATAGTGGGGCCGTTGGAAGCTACAACTAAAGGCAATAAATACATTCTGACCATTCAAGACCACCTCACCAAACATGTAGTAGCTATACCTTTACAGGAAGCAACAGCACGGGCCACCATCGAAGCGTTTATGGAACGATACATATCTTATTATGGTGTTCCTAAACAAATATTGACAGACAACGGACGTAATTTCACTGCACAGTTAACAGAGGAACTCTTTGCTATGTTGGGAATTGAAAATTACAAATCTACGCCCTTCCACCCGGAAAGTAATGGGATAATCGAAAGGATGCACGCATGCCTCAAAGAATTTTTACGAACTAATTGCCATGATGAAGAATGGGACCAAATCTTACCTTCCTTTATGTTAACCTATAACACCTCCAAACATTCCAGTACCTTATATTCCCCTTTCGAGCTCACATACGGACGAACCGCCAAAGACTCTTTACTTAACGAACCACAGACATACAATAGTTACATAGATGATCTCAGACAAAAACTTGTAAAGGGACAAACTCTAGCACGAGAATACCTAATAGAAGGTAAGGAAAAAGTAAAAGAGAAATTTGATAAATCTTTAAACTCTCAGGTATTAAACGTAAATGATTGGGTATGGCTTCGTGTCGACGACAATAAATTCAAAGGAAATCCCTTAAAATACAAATGGGAAGGACCATACAGAGTTATTGAAATTAAAAGCGAGCAAAATATTGCAGTCTCGCGTAACGGAAAAAAATATGTTACGCATAGGAACCGCGTAAAATATGCCAATTTATAACAGCAACTGGACAGGTCTAAAACTTAAGAGACACCAGTTATTTTAATTTTTTTTTGCTATTATTATTAATTTATCTTCATACCACCGATATGTTATTTGTAAGAAACTAATATTTGTATGTAATCTTTGTTTAGTAATGAGAAATGTATTATAATATTCGATTCCAATTTGTAAAACCACGCAATTTTAGCCGTAGATTTAGTATGATTATCGACTAAGTATTTTATTATAGTTTTACTTGTCAAGCGTTCGCTCGTGTCCTAAACGCGAAATTCATATAAAATCTTGAATAATATTTTCAAATGTTCACTAATGGATGCGCTATAATTAGATATTACATGTTGTCGAAATTTTCTCGATACATTTTTGTAAATACATACATATATAAATATATATATTATATTATGAAACTTAAGTGAAAGTACGGGCCTCGATGTAAGTCGGAAATGCTATTAGATTAGAATGTAAGCCAAGTCGATGACTATTTTAGTCTCTAATTTTTTATAAACATTTTCGGGACGAAAATTTGTAAGAACCCCGGGGATGTTAGGCGGCGAGCCGACAATAACGCCGTATCGATAAAATAACACTATTGATATCCGCCGCGCGACCGTTGAGCGGCTACGCGGTTTTCGGCACCGGCTTAAACAAAACAGACTGATTTTACAAAGAAGCCCTCTAGATAAGATTTAGTATAAAAGCAGAGCCCAACCGGGGCCCGCGAGCTAGTTGTACAGAAATCACCGTCGAAGGAACATGTAAACCATATATGTATACAATAAACTCTACCGTATTCAATCTACAAGTGTAGTCAAAGTGTCGCATCAACAGTGAACAAAAACCTCTCCCAGTCCACCTCGTAACACAATTTCTGGTGGCAGCGGTGGGATACTGCTGCAAACGAAAACCGGAGGGCTACATCGTCACTGGCAACAGCAGCTCCTGCTTCGAAGAGCCGGCCTAGATTTCCGAGGAAATCGTGAAGAACGGACGGACTTCTATTCAGCGAGAAGGACAACCAGAGGCTACTACGACTGTTGATATTCAGCACGTGAGTAACGATAAGAAAAATGTTCGAAACTGACCGGGAATCTAAGGACGAGACGTGTCACCTGTCCGAGGACGAAGACTACGCACGTCCAGGCCCGTCGCGCGTCTCCTCTTGGCCACAATTAATTCGATCCACCATTAATCCGATTCCGCAAACTATGAACAATACGATAGATGAAACCGGTCTCCCCGACGAGAGACCCTTTTTACCGCCTTCCGCACCAAACGCACGTAAATTAAGTAACGACAGTGACCCAGATATGCTAACACACTTCGGTAAAACTATTAAAAGTATCACGCAAACCATGGGATTATTACCTAATTTTGACGGAGATAACCCTCCTGTAGAGTATTTCCCGCAAAAAGTTGAAACTTTGTTTAAAAATACACGACCAGCAGAGACATTGTTTGTACAGACAGTTTTAGCTCAACGAATCATAGGAAAGGCAAGTCGCGATCTAGTATCCTATGACATTCAATCAATGTATGATCTCACAGACTCACTTAGACGACAGTACGGTAGGAAAGAAGATCTCGCTAATATCACGTTGGAACGCGGGCGGTTACGACAAGGTAGAAACACGGTTCGCGAATATATTAAAATTTTCAATGACCATCAGAGACGCATCAAACATGCCATGTTCAATAAATACGGTGACAGACATACGCGTTTCGTTCTCATGCAAAGTGACGAAGACATAGCAAAAGAACAATTTATCCGCGGCTTAGATGAACAGATTAGAAAATGTATGTTCGGTAGAGAAATTATAGACCTCCGGAACGCGCAGGATTTAGCAGAACAAATTTCTGACCAGAATTATTTTTGCGCGCAAGCAGAACGATTTCATAACGGGTCTAGACAACGAACAGAGGTTTATACTTCAAGAAGTAATAATACCAGATATGTGCGAGAACCGCCGAGGCGTCCTCCCACCTGTTATAAATGTCAAGGGCCACATTACGCGAACGAATGTAGAAACGATTATCGCGACAGACGAGATAATAATTCCCGAGGAAACTATAATCAGTCAAACGATAGACGCGGCGGTAGGGCAATAGAATACACACGGACTAACGAACAACGAAACGGTAGACCTCACGATAAGGAAACACGACAGATAAAACAAACAGCTCCGTATTTTAAAGAACCCGATGTGTATATTGATTTTCCCACCAAACGGGTAGGATTTTTAGCTGATACCGGCTCACAAGCGAACTTGCTTAAAGCCTCGTGTGCATTAGGTTTGTCAGTGCAACCAGAAAATAAGGAATTCCAAGGAATCTCCGGACATAAACAGTACTCTAAGTACTCAGTTTTTCATGACGGACACAAATATTATATTGTAGATGAGGAGTTTAATATCCCATTTGACGGCTTAGTAGGACGCAACTTTCTTAGGCGAACTGGATTTAAATGGCCCGGCGCCGATCAGGTCTTAATGTGTCATAATATTACGAATCGCAAAGAGCTTTTATTAGAAAAATTGAGGATAGATAAAGAAAATAAAGAATTAGATGAAACCATAGAAATAATTAAGCAATACGACGACGTTTTTACTTTGCCAGGTGACTCTCTGCCACAAACTACACTTACAACACACGAAATATACACTACTGACGAAAGACCGGTTAATAAGCGAAATTATCGGTACTCAGACCTCCACAAAAATGAAATTGAGAAACAGGTCGAGGAATTATTAGACAAAAAAATAATAGAACCATCCGACTCGCCTTATAACTCTCCCCTTTGGGTAGTTGACAAAAAATCTGACGGAAACGGACAAAAACAGTATCGTATGGTCGTGGATTTTCGCGAATTAAACGAAAAAACTCCTCAGGACAATTATCCCCTCCCAATGATCGACGACATATTAGATCATTTGGGTCAGTGCCGTTATTTTTCGGCATTCGATTTAACCAGCGGGTTTCATCAAATACCAATGAGCGAAAAATCGAAACATAAGACTGCGTTCAGCACCCCGCATGGCCACTATCAATACAGGCGCATGCCGTTTGGTCTTAAGAACGCCCCCGCGACGTTTCAGCGTATGATTGACAATGCTATGCGTGACTTGATCGGAAAAATATGTTTTGTATATGTAGACGATTTGATAATCTTTGGCAAGACATCGAAAGAACATAACGATAATTTAAGAACCGTGTTAAACAGAATTCGTGAAAAAAATTTGTACCTACAACCCGACAAATGTAAAATATTGAAAACCGAACTTCAATACCTTGGTCACTTAATCACTTCAGACGGAGTCAAACCCAATCCAGAAAAAATTAAAGCCGTAGCAGAATTTCCGATACCCACCAATACAAAAAATCGAAACCGTTAAATACATTACTTATTAAAGACGCTGACTTTACATGGACGAAGGAATGTCAGGACAGCTTTGATACCTTAAGGAACGAACTTTGTAACGACAACCTCCTTTCCTATCCAGACCCTACAAAACCATATTTCCTTACCACCGACGCTAGCAACAACGCAATTGGCAGCGTCTTAGAACAGGAAGACGAGCAAGGAAGAAGGAGACCTGTCTCCTACGCGTCAAGAAGCTTAAACAAAGCCGAAGTACACTACACTGTAACCGAAAAGGAATTACTGAGTATCGTGTGGTCAGTCAAACACTTTCGACACTTTTTATTAGGAAAGAAATTCACTATATTCTCTGACCACCAACCTCTTAAGTGGCTCCTTAGCGTCAAGGACCCTTCCAGCAGGTTAATGCGATGGCGCATTAAACTAGAAGAATTCGATTATGAAATCTGTTACAAGAAAGGTAACCAAAATATTGCATTGGACGCCCTTAGCCGCAATCCGGTACTCCTCACTACCACCAATAAACGTCCCGGATGGAGAAAACACTTCCATTTCGTACAAGAACCGAGTAATCATTCTCTTACATTACAAATCGGAGATGTGTCGGAAGCTCAATGGATGTCTGACGAGTCAGATAACGTAATTGGATACGTGATCCCGAGGGAAACCATTGATATCGAGAAACTTACCACGCTTTTAGAGGACGTGATGCATAAGGCCATAGCGGAGAACATATCGTCTGTCCATATCAACCTAAACAAACTTCACAATATTTGCAGCGAGGACAACAAAAAGGTCGATAATACTATTAAATCCATCTTCAACGATGGACTCATCAACGTAGAATTATCCACGGAAATTATTAAAGAGCCGGAGACGCAAGAAGAAAAAGACGAAATTCTTTCAAGATTTCACGACGGCCGTTATTTTGGTCATCAGAGCGTTAATAAAACTACACAACGCATACTGCAGCAATACTTTTGGAACGGAATATATGAGGACGTCAAGAACTATGTAAAACAATGTAAGATATGTCAACAAGGAAAAATTGATCGAATCATCTACCACGCACCTATAGGAATTTCCGACACTCCGAGAAACTCTGGGGAAAAGATAAGCATGGACATAGTGGGGCCGTTGGAAGCTACAACTAAAGGCAATAAATACATTCTGACCATTCAAGACCACCTCACCAAACATGTAGTAGCTATACCTTTACAGGAAGCAACAGCACGGGCCACCATCGAAGCGTTTATGGAACGATACATATCTTATTATGGTGTTCCTAAACAAATATTGACAGACAACGGACGTAATTTCACTGCACAGTTAACAGAGGAACTCTTTGCTATGTTGGGAATTGAAAATTACAAATCTACGCCCTTCCACCCGGAAAGTAATGGGATAATCGAAAGGATGCACGCATGCCTCAAAGAATTTTTACGAACTAATTGCCATGATGAAGAATGGGACCAAATCTTACCTTCCTTTATGTTAACCTATAACACCTCCAAACATTCCAGTACCTTATATTCCCCTTTCGAGCTCACATACGGACGAACCGCCAAAGACTCTTTACTTAACGAACCACAGACATACAATAGTTACATAGATGATCTCAGACAAAAACTTGTAAAGGGACAAACTCTAGCACGAGAATACCTAATAGAAGGTAAGGAAAAAGTAAAAGAGAAATTTGATAAATCTTTAAACTCTCAGGTATTAAACGTAAATGATTGGGTATGGCTTCGTGTCGACGACAATAAATTCAAAGGAAATCCCTTAAAATACAAATGGGAAGGACCATACAGAGTTATTGAAATTAAAAGCGAGCAAAATATTGCAGTCTCGCGTAACGGAAAAAAATATGTTACGCATAGGAACCGCGTAAAATATGCCAATTTATAACAGCAACTGGACAGGTCTAAAACTTAAGAGACACCAGTTATTTTAATTTTTTTTTGCTATTATTATTAATTTATCTTCATACCACCGATATGTTATTTGTAAGAAACTAATATTTGTATGTAATCTTTGTTTAGTAATGAGAAATGTATTATAATATTCGATTCCAATTTGTAAAACCACGCAATTTTAGCCGTAGATTTAGTATGATTATCGACTAAGTATTTTATTATAGTTTTACTTGTCAAGCGTTCGCTCGTGTCCTAAACGCGAAATTCATATAAAATCTTGAATAATATTTTCAAATGTTCACTAATGGATGCGCTATAATTAGATATTACATGTTGTCGAAATTTTCTCGATACATTTTTGTAAATACATACATATATAAATATATATATTATATTATGAAACTTAAGTGAAAGTACGGGCCTCGATGTAAGTCGGAAATGCTATTAGATTAGAATGTAAGCCAAGTCGATGACTATTTTAGTCTCTAATTTTTTATAAACATTTTCGGGACGAAAATTTGTAAGAACCCCGGGGATGTTAGGCGGCGAGCCGACAATAACGCCGTATCGATAAAATAACACTATTGATATCCGCCGCGCGACCGTTGAGCGGCTACGCGGTTTTCGGCACCGGCTTAAACAAAACAGACTGATTTTACAAAGAAGCCCTCTAGATAAGATTTAGTATAAAAGCAGAGCCCAACCGGGGCCCGCGAGCTAGTTGTACAGAAATCACCGTCGAAGGAACATGTAAACCATATATGTATACAATAAACTCTACCGTATTCAATCTACAAGTGTAGTCAAAGTGTCGCATCAACAGTGAACAAAAACCTCTCCCAGTCCACCTCGTAACACAATTTCTGGTGGCAGCGGTGGGATACTGCTGCAAACGAAAACCGGAGGGCTACATCGTCACTGGCAACAGCAGCTCCTGCTTCGAAGAGCCGGTCTAGATTTCCGAGGAAATCGTGAAGAACGGACGGACTTCTATTCAGCGAGAAGGACAACCAGAGGCTACTACGACTGTTGATATTCAGCACGTGAGTAACGATAAGAAAAATGTTCGAAACTGACCGGGAATCTAAGGACGAGACGTGTCACCTGTCCGAGGACGAAGACTACGCACGTCCAGGCCCGTCGCGCGTCTCCTCTTGGCCACAATTAATTCGATCCACCATTAATCCGATTCCGCAAACTATGAACAATACGATAGATGAAACCGGTCTCCCCGACGAGAGACCCTTTTTACCGCCTTCCGCACCAAACGCACGTAAATTAAGTAACGACAGTGACCCAGATATGCTAACACACTTCGGTAAAACTATTAAAAGTATCACGCAAACCATGGGATTATTACCTAATTTTGACGGAGATAACCCTCCTGTAGAGTATTTCCCGCAAAAAGTTGAAACTTTGTTTAAAAATACACGACCAGCAGAGACATTGTTTGTACAGACAGTTTTAGCTCAACGAATCATAGGAAAGGCAAGTCGCGATCTAGTATCCTATGACATTCAATCAATGTATGATCTCACAGACTCACTTAGACGACAGTACGGTAGGAAAGAAGATCTCGCTAATATCACGTTGGAACGCGGGCGGTTACGACAAGGTAGAAACACGGTTCGCGAATATATTAAAATTTTCAATGACCATCAGAGACGCATCAAACATGCCATGTTCAATAAATACGGTGACAGACATACGCGTTTCGTTCTCATGCAAAGTGACGAAGACATAGCAAAAGAACAATTTATCCGCGGCTTAGATGAACAGATTAGAAAATGTATGTTCGGTAGAGAAATTATAGACCTCCGGAACGCGCAGGATTTAGCAGAACAAATTTCTGACCAGAATTATTTTTGCGCGCAAGCAGAACGATTTCATAACGGGTCTAGACAACGAACAGAGGTTTATACTTCAAGAAGTAATAATACCAGATATGTGCGAGAACCGCCGAGGCGTCCTCCCACCTGTTATAAATGTCAAGGGCCACATTACGCGAACGAATGTAGAAACGATTATCGCGACAGACGAGATAATAATTCCCGAGGAAACTATAATCAGTCAAACGATAGACGCGGCGGTAGGGCAATAGAATACACACGGACTAACGAACAACGAAACGGTAGACCTCACGATAAGGAAACACGACAGATAAAACAAACAGATCCGTATTTTAAAGAACCCGATGTGTATATTGATTTTCCCACCAAACGGGTAGGATTTTTAGCTGATACCGGCTCACAAGCGAACTTGCTTAAAGCCTCGTGTGCATTAGGTTTGTCAGTGCAACCAGAAAATAAGGAATTCCAAGGAATCTCCGGACATAAACAGTACTCTAAGTACTCAGTTTTTCATGACGGACACAAATATTATATTGTAGATGAGGAGTTTAATATCCCATTTGACGGCTTAGTAGGACGCAACTTTCTTAGGCGAACTGGATTTAAATGGCCCGGCGCCGATCAGGTCTTAATGTGTCATAATATTACGAATCGCAAAGAGCTTTTATTAGAAAAATTGAGGATAGATAAAGAAAATAAAGAATTAGATGAAACCATAGAAATAATTAAGCAATACGACGACGTTTTTACTTTGCCAGGTGACTCTCTGCCACAAACTACACTTACAACACACGAAATATACACTACTGACGAAAGACCGGTTAATAAGCGAAATTATCGGTACTCAGACCTCCACAAAAATGAAATTGAGAAACAGGTCGAGGAATTATTAGACAAAAAAATAATAGAACCATCCGACTCGCCTTATAACTCTCCCCTTTGGGTAGTTGACAAAAAATCTGACGGAAACGGACAAAAACAGTATCGTATGGTCGTGGATTTTCGCGAATTAAACGAAAAAACTCCTCAGGACAATTATCCCCTCCCAATGATCGACGACATATTAGATCATTTGGGTCAGTGCCGTTATTTTTCGGCATTCGATTTAACCAGCGGGTTTCATCAAATACCAATGAGCGAAAAATCGAAACATAAGACTGCGTTCAGCACCCCGCATGGCCACTATCAATACAGGCGCATGCCGTTTGGTCTTAAGAACGCCCCCGCGACGTTTCAGCGTATGATTGACAATGCTATGCGTGACTTGATCGGAAAAATATGTTTTGTATATGTAGACGATTTGATAATCTTTGGCAAGACATCGAAAGAACATAACGATAATTTAAGAACCGTGTTAAACAGAATTCGTGAAAAAAATTTGTACCTACAACCCGACAAATGTAAAATATTGAAAACCGAACTTCAATACCTTGGTCACTTAATCACTTCAGACGGAGTCAAACCCAATCCAGAAAAAATTAAAGCCGTAGCAGAATTTCCGATACCCACCAATACAAAAAATCGAAACCGTTAAATACATTACTTATTAAAGACGCTGACTTTACATGGACGAAGGAATGTCAGGACAGCTTTGATACCTTAAGGAACGAACTTTGTAACGACAACCTCCTTTCCTATCCAGACCCTACAAAACCATATTTCCTTACCACCGACGCTAGCAACAACGCAATTGGCAGCGTCTTAGAACAGGAAGACGAGCAAGGAAGAAGGAGACCTGTCTCCTACGCGTCAAGAAGCTTAAACAAAGCCGAAGTACACTACACTGTAACCGAAAAGGAATTACTGAGTATCGTGTGGTCAGTCAAACACTTTCGACACTTTTTATTAGGAAAGAAATTCACTATATTCTCTGACCACCAACCTCTTAAGTGGCTCCTTAGCGTCAAGGACCCTTCCAGCAGGTTAATGCGATGGCGCATTAAACTAGAAGAATTCGATTATGAAATCTGTTACAAGAAAGGTAACCAAAATATTGCAGCGGACGCCCTTAGCCGCAATCCGGTACTCCTCACTACCACCAATAAACGTCCCGGATGGAGAAAACACTTCCATTTCGTACAAGAACCGAGTAATCATTCTCTTACATTACAAATCGGAGATGTGTCGGAAGCTCAATGGATGTCTGACGAGTCAGATAACGTAATTGGATACGTGATCCCGAGGGAAACCATTGATATCGAGAAACTTACCACGCTTTTAGAGGACGTGATGCATAAGGCCATAGCGGAGAACATATCGTCTGTCCATATCAACCTAAACAAACTTCACAATATTTGCAGCGAGGACAACAAAAAGGTCGATAATACTATTAAATCCATCTTCAACGATGGACTCATCAACGTAGAATTATCCACGGAAATTATTAAAGAGCCGGAGACGCAAGAAGAAAAAGACGAAATTCTTTCAAGATTTCACGACGGCCGTTATTTTGGTCATCAGAGCGTTAATAAAACTACACAACGCATACTGCAGCAATACTTTTGGAACGGAATATATGAGGACGTCAAGAACTATGTAAAACAATGTAAGATATGTCAACAAGGAAAAATTGATCGAATCATCTACCACGCACCTATAGGAATTTCCGACACTCCGAGAAACTCTGGGGAAAAGATAAGCATGGACATAGTGGGGCCGTTGGAAGCTACAACTAAAGGCAATAAATACATTCTGACCATTCAAGACCACCTCACCAAACATGTAGTAGCTATACCTTTACAGGAAGCAACAGCACGGGCCACCATCGAAGCGTTTATGGAACGATACATATCTTATTATGGTGTTCCTAAACAAATATTGACAGACAACGGACGTAATTTCACTGCACAGTTAACAGAGGAACTCTTTGCTATGTTGGGAATTGAAAATTACAAATCTACGCCCTTCCACCCGGAAAGTAATGGGATAATCGAAAGGATGCACGCATGCCTCAAAGAATTTTTACGAACTAATTGCCATGATGAAGAATGGGACCAAATCTTACCTTCCTTTATGTTAACCTATAACACCTCCAAACATTCCAGTACCTTATATTCCCCTTTCGAGCTCACATACGGACGAACCGCCAAAGACTCTTTACTTAACGAACCACAGACATACAATAGTTACATAGATGATCTCAGACAAAAACTTGTAAAGGGACAAACTCTAGCACGAGAATACCTAATAGAAGGTAAGGAAAAAGTAAAAGAGAAATTTGATAAATCTTTAAACTCTCAGGTATTAAACGTAAATGATTGGGTATGGCTTCGTGTCGACGACAATAAATTCAAAGGAAATCCCTTAAAATACAAATGGGAAGGACCATACAGAGTTATTGAAATTAAAAGCGAGCAAAATATTGCAGTCTCGCGTAACGGAAAAAAATATGTTACGCATAGGAACCGCGTAAAATATGCCAATTTATAACAGCAACTGGACAGGTCTAAAACTTAAGAGACACCAGTTATTTTAATTTTTTTTTGCTATTATTATTAATTTATCTTCATACCACCGATATGTTATTTGTAAGAAACTAATATTTGTATGTAATCTTTGTTTAGTAATGAGAAATGTATTATAATATTCGATTCCAATTTGTAAAACCACGCAATTTTAGCCGTAGATTTAGTATGATTATCGACTAAGTATTTTATTATAGTTTTACTTGTCAAGCGTTCGCTCGTGTCCTAAACGCGAAATTCATATAAAATCTTGAATAATATTTTCAAATGTTCACTAATGGATGCGCTATAATTAGATATTACATGTTGTCGAAATTTTCTCGATACATTTTTGTAAATACATACATATATAAATATATATATTATATTATGAAACTTAAGTGAAAGTACGGGCCTCGATGTAAGTCGGAAATGCTATTAGATTAGAATGTAAGCCAAGTCGATGACTATTTTAGTCTCTAATTTTTTATAAACATTTTCGGGACGAAAATTTGTAAGAACCCCGGGGATGTTAGGCGGCGAGCCGACAATAACGCCGTATCGATAAAATAACACTATTGATATCCGCCGCGCGACCGTTGAGCGGCTACGCGGTTTTCGGCACCGGCTTAAACAAAACAGACTGATTTTACAAAGAAGCCCTCTAGATAAGATTTAGTATAAAAGCAGAGCCCAACCGGGGCCCGCGAGCTAGTTGTACAGAAATCACCGTCGAAGGAACATGTAAACCATATATGTATACAATAAACTCTACCGTATTCAATCTACAAGTGTAGTCAAAGTGTCGCATCAACAGTGAACAAAAACCTCTCCCAGTCCACCTCGTAACACAATTTCTGGTGGCAGCGGTGGGATACTGCTGCAAACGAAAACCGGAGGGCTACATCGTCACTGGCAACAGCAGCTCCTGCTTCGAAGAGCCGGTCTAGATTTCCGAGGAAATCGTGAAGAACGGACGGACTTCTATTCAGCGAGAAGGACAACCAGAGGCTACTACGACTGTTGATATTCAGCACGTGAGTAACGATAAGAAAAATGTTCGAAACTGACCGGGAATCTAAGGACGAGACGTGTCACCTGTCCGAGGACGAAGACTACGCACGTCCAGGCCCGTCGCGCGTCTCCTCTTGGCCACAATTAATTCGATCCACCATTAATCCGATTCCGCAAACTATGAACAATACGATAGATGAAACCGGTCTCCCCGACGAGAGACCCTTTTTACCGCCTTCCGCACCAAACGCACGTAAATTAAGTAACGACAGTGACCCAGATATGCTAACACACTTCGGTAAAACTATTAAAAGTATCACGCAAACCATGGGATTATTACCTAATTTTGACGGAGATAACCCTCCTGTAGAGTATTTCCCGCAAAAAGTTGAAACTTTGTTTAAAAATACACGACCAGCAGAGACATTGTTTGTACAGACAGTTTTAGCTCAACGAATCATAGGAAAGGCAAGTCGCGATCTAGTATCCTATGACATTCAATCAATGTATGATCTCACAGACTCACTTAGACGACAGTACGGTAGGAAAGAAGATCTCGCTAATATCACGTTGGAACGCGGGCGGTTACGACAAGGTAGAAACACGGTTCGCGAATATATTAAAATTTTCAATGACCATCAGAGACGCATCAAACATGCCATGTTCAATAAATACGGTGACAGACATACGCGTTTCGTTCTCATGCAAAGTGACGAAGACATAGCAAAAGAACAATTTATCCGCGGCTTAGATGAACAGATTAGAAAATGTATGTTCGGTAGAGAAATTATAGACCTCCGGAACGCGCAGGATTTAGCAGAACAAATTTCTGACCAGAATTATTTTTGCGCGCAAGCAGAACGATTTCATAACGGGTCTAGACAACGAACAGAGGTTTATACTTCAAGAAGTAATAATACCAGATATGTGCGAGAACCGCCGAGGCGTCCTCCCACCTGTTATAAATGTCAAGGGCCACATTACGCGAACGAATGTAGAAACGATTATCGCGACAGACGAGATAATAATTCCCGAGGAAACTATAATCAGTCAAACGATAGACGCGGCGGTAGGGCAATAGAATACACACGGACTAACGAACAACGAAACGGTAGACCTCACGATAAGGAAACACGACAGATAAAACAAACAGATCCGTATTTTAAAGAACCCGATGTGTATATTGATTTTCCCACCAAACGGGTAGGATTTTTAGCTGATACCGGCTCACAAGCGAACTTGCTTAAAGCCTCGTGTGCATTAGGTTTGTCAGTGCAACCAGAAAATAAGGAATTCCAAGGAATCTCCGGACATAAACAGTACTCTAAGTACTCAGTTTTTCATGACGGACACAAATATTATATTGTAGATGAGGAGTTTAATATCCCATTTGACGGCTTAGTAGGACGCAACTTTCTTAGGCGAACTGGATTTAAATGGCCCGGCGCCGATCAGGTCTTAATGTGTCATAATATTACGAATCGCAAAGAGCTTTTATTAGAAAAATTGAGGATAGATAAAGAAAATAAAGAATTAGATGAAACCATAGAAATAATTAAGCAATACGACGACGTTTTTACTTTGCCAGGTGACTCTCTGCCACAAACTACACTTACAACACACGAAATATACACTACTGACGAAAGACCGGTTAATAAGCGAAATTATCGGTACTCAGACCTCCACAAAAATGAAATTGAGAAACAGGTCGAGGAATTATTAGACAAAAAAATAATAGAACCATCCGACTCGCCTTATAACTCTCCCCTTTGGGTAGTTGACAAAAAATCTGACGGAAACGGACAAAAACAGTATCGTATGGTCGTGGATTTTCGCGAATTAAACGAAAAAACTCCTCAGGACAATTATCCCCTCCCAATGATCGACGACATATTAGATCATTTGGGTCAGTGCCGTTATTTTTCGGCATTCGATTTAACCAGCGGGTTTCATCAAATACCAATGAGCGAAAAATCGAAACATAAGACTGCGTTCAGCACCCCGCATGGCCACTATCAATACAGGCGCATGCCGTTTGGTCTTAAGAACGCCCCCGCGACGTTTCAGCGTATGATTGACAATGCTATGCGTGACTTGATCGGAAAAATATGTTTTGTATATGTAGACGATTTGATAATCTTTGGCAAGACATCGAAAGAACATAACGATAATTTAAGAACCGTGTTAAACAGAATTCGTGAAAAAAATTTGTACCTACAACCCGACAAATGTAAAATATTGAAAACCGAACTTCAATACCTTGGTCACTTAATCACTTCAGACGGAGTCAAACCCAATCCAGAAAAAATTAAAGCCGTAGCAGAATTTCCGATACCCACCAATACAAAAAATCGAAACCGTTAAATACATTACTTATTAAAGACGCTGACTTTACATGGACGAAGGAATGTCAGGACAGCTTTGATACCTTAAGGAACGAACTTTGTAACGACAACCTCCTTTCCTATCCAGACCCTACAAAACCATATTTCCTTACCACCGACGCTAGCAACAACGCAATTGGCAGCGTCTTAGAACAGGAAGACGAGCAAGGAAGAAGGAGACCTGTCTCCTACGCGTCAAGAAGCTTAAACAAAGCCGAAGTACACTACACTGTAACCGAAAAGGAATTACTGAGTATCGTGTGGTCAGTCAAACACTTTCGACACTTTTTATTAGGAAAGAAATTCACTATATTCTCTGACCACCAACCTCTTAAGTGGCTCCTTAGCGTCAAGGACCCTTCCAGCAGGTTAATGCGATGGCGCATTAAACTAGAAGAATTCGATTATGAAATCTGTTACAAGAAAGGTAACCAAAATATTGCAGCGGACGCCCTTAGCCGCAATCCGGTACTCCTCACTACCACCAATAAACGTCCCGGATGGAGAAAACACTTCCATTTCGTACAAGAACCGAGTAATCATTCTCTTACATTACAAATCGGAGATGTGTCGGAAGCTCAATGGATGTCTGACGAGTCAGATAACGTAATTGGATACGTGATCCCGAGGGAAACCATTGATATCGAGAAACTTACCACGCTTTTAGAGGACGTGATGCATAAGGCCATAGCGGAGAACATATTGTCTGTCCATATCAACCTAAACAAACTTCACAATATTTGCAGCGAGGACAACAAAAAGGTCGATAATACTATTAAATCCATCTTCAACGATGGACTCATCAACGTAGAATTATCCACGGAAATTATTAAAGAGCCGGAGACGCAAGAAGAAAAAGACGAAATTCTTTCAAGATTTCACGTCGGCCGTTATTTTGGTCATCAGAGCGTTAATAAAACTACACAACGCATACTGCAGCAATACTTTTGGAACGGAATATATGAGGACGTCAAGAACTATGTAAAACAATGTAAGATATGTCAACAAGGAAAAATTGATCGAATCATCTACCACGCACCTATAGGAATTTCCGACACTCCGAGAAACTCTGGGGAAAAGATAAGCATGGACATAGTGGGGCCGTTGGAAGCTACAACTAAAGGCAATAAATACATTCTGACCATTCAAGACCACCTCACCAAACATGTAGTAGCTATACCTTTACAGGAAGCAACAGCACGGGCCACCATCGAAGCGTTTATGGAACGATACATATCTTATTATGGTGTTCCTAAACAAATATTGACAGACAACGGACGTAATTTCACTGCACAGTTAACAGAGGAACTCTTTGCTATGTTGGGAATTGAAAATTACAAATCTACGCCCTTCCACCCGGAAAGTAATGGGATAATCGAAAGGATGCACGCATGCCTCAAAGAATTTTTACGAACTAATTGCCATGATGAAGAATGGGACCAAATCTTACCTTCCTTTATGTTAACCTATAACACCTCCAAACATTCCAGTACCTTATATTCCCCTTTCGAGCTCACATACGGACGAACCGCCAAAGACTCTTTACTTAACGAACCACAGACATACAATAGTTACATAGATGATCTCAGACAAAAACTTGTAAAGGGACAAACTCTAGCACGAGAATACCTAATAGAAGGTAAGGAAAAAGTAAAAGAGAAATTTGATAAATCTTTAAACTCTCAGGTATTAAACGTAAATGATTGGGTATGGCTTCGTGTCGACGACAATAAATTCAAAGGAAATCCCTTAAAATACAAATGGGAAGGACCATACAGAGTTATTGAAATTAAAAGCGAGCAAAATATTGCAGTCTCGCGTAACGGAAAAAAATATGTTACGCATAGGAACCGCGTAAAATATGCCAATTTATAACAGCAACTGGACAGGTCTAAAACTTAAGAGACACCAGTTATTTTAATTTTTTTTTGCTATTATTATTAATTTATCTTCATACCACCGATATGTTATTTGTAAGAAACTAATATTTGTATGTAATCTTTGTTTAGTAATGAGAAATGTATTATAATATTCGATTCCAATTTGTAAAACCACGCAATTTTAGCCGTAGATTTAGTATGATTATCGACTAAGTATTTTATTATAGTTTTACTTGTCAAGCGTTCGCTCGTGTCCTAAACGCGAAATTCATATAAAATCTTGAATAATATTTTCAAATGTTCACTAATGGATGCGCTATAATTAGATATTACATGTTGTCGAAATTTTCTCGATACATTTTTGTAAATACATACATATATAAATATATATATTATATTATGAAACTTAAGTGAAAGTACGGGCCTCGATGTAAGTCGGAAATGCTATTAGATTAGAATGTAAGCCAAGTCGATGACTATTTTAGTCTCTAATTTTTTATAAACATTTTCGGGACGAAAATTTGTAAGAACCCCGGGGATGTTAGGCGGCGAGCCGACAATAACGCCGTATCGATAAAATAACACTATTGATATCCGCCGCGCGACCGTTGAGCGGCTACGCGGTTTTCGGCACCGGCTTAAACAAAACAGACTGATTTTACAAAGAAGCCCTCTAGATAAGATTTAGTATAAAAGCAGAGCCCAACCGGGGCCCGCGAGCTAGTTGTACAGAAATCACCGTCGAAGGAACATGTAAACCATATATGTATACAATAAACTCTACCGTATTCAATCTACAAGTGTAGTCAAAGTGTCGCATCAACAGTGAACAAAAACCTCTCCCAGTCCACCTCGTAACACAATTTCTGGTGGCAGCGGTGGGATACTGCTGCAAACGAAAACCGGAGGGCTACATCGTCACTGGCAACAGCAGCTCCTGCTTCGAAGAGCCGGTCTAGATTTCCGAGGAAATCGTGAAGAACGGACGGACTTCTATTCAGCGAGAAGGACAACCAGAGGCTACTACGACTGTTGATATTCAGCACGTGAGTAACGATAAGAAAAATGTTCGAAACTGACCGGGAATCTAAGGACGAGACGTGTCACCTGTCCGAGGACGAAGACTACGCACGTCCAGGCCCGTCGCGCGTCTCCTCTTGGCCACAATTAATTCGATCCACCATTATTCCGATTCCGCAAACTATGAACAATACGATAGATGAAACCGGTCTCCCCGACGAGAGACCCTTTTTACCGCCTTCCGCACCAAACGCACGTAAATTAAGTAACGACAGTGACCCAGATATGCTAACACACTTCGGTAAAACTATTAAAAGTATCACGCAAACCATGGGATTATTACCTAATTTTGACGGAGATAACCCTCCTGTAGAGTATTTCCCGCAAAAAGTTGAAACTTTGTTTAAAAATACACGACCAGCAGAGACATTGTTTGTACAGACAGTTTTAGCTCAACGAATCATAGGAAAGGCAAGTCGCGATCTAGTATCCTATGACATTCAATCAATGTATGATCTCACAGACTCACTTAGACGACAGTACGGTAGGAAAGAAGATCTCGCTAATATCACGTTGGAACGCGGGCGGTTACGACAAGGTAGAAACACGGTTCGCGAATATATTAAAATTTTCAATGACCATCAGAGACGCATCAAACATGCCATGTTCAATAAATACGGTGACAGACATACGCGTTTCGTTCTCATGCAAAGTGACGAAGACATAGCAAAAGAACAATTTATCCGCGGCTTAGATGAACAGATTAGAAAATGTATGTTCGGTAGAGAAATTATAGACCTCCGGAACGCGCAGGATTTAGCAGAACAAATTTCTGACCAGAATTATTTTTGCGCGCAAGCAGAACGATTTCATAACGGGTCTAGACAACGAACAGAGGTTTATACTTCAAGAAGTAATAATACCAGATATGTGCGAGAACCGCCGAGGCGTCCTCCCACCTGTTATAAATGTCAAGGGCCACATTACGCGAACGAATGTAGAAACGATTATCGCGACAGACGAGATAATAATTCCCGAGGAAACTATAATCAGTCAAACGATAGACGCGGCGGTAGGGCAATAGAATACACACGGACTAACGAACAACGAAACGGTAGACCTCACGATAAGGAAACACGACAGATAAAACAAACAGATCCGTATTTTAAAGAACCCGATGTGTATATTGATTTTCCCACCAAACGGGTAGGATTTTTAGCTGATACCGGCTCACAAGCGAACTTGCTTAAAGCCTCGTGTGCATTAGGTTTGTCAGTGCAACCAGAAAATAAGGAATTCCAAGGAATCTCCGGACATAAACAGTACTCTAAGTACTCAGTTTTTCATGACGGACACAAATATTATATTGTAGATGAGGAGTTTAATATCCCATTTGACGGCTTAGTAGGACGCAACTTTCTTAGGCGAACTGGATTTAAATGGCCCGGCGCCGATCAGGTCTTAATGTGTCATAATATTACGAATCGCAAAGAGCTTTTATTAGAAAAATTGAGGATAGATAAAGAAAATAAAGAATTAGATGAAACCATAGAAATAATTAAGCAATACGACGACGTTTTTACTTTGCCAGGTGACTCTCTGCCACAAACTACACTTACAACACACGAAATATACACTACTGACGAAAGACCGGTTAATAAGCGAAATTATCGGTACTCAGACCTCCACAAAAATGAAATTGAGAAACAGGTCGAGGAATTATTAGACAAAAAAATAATAGAACCATCCGACTCGCCTTATAACTCTCCCCTTTGGGTAGTTGACAAAAAATCTGACGGAAACGGACAAAAACAGTATCGTATGGTCGTGGATTTTCGCGAATTAAACGAAAAAACTCCTCAGGACAATTATCCCCTCCCAATGATCGACGACATATTAGATCATTTGGGTCAGTGCCGTTATTTTTCGGCATTCGATTTAACCAGCGGGTTTCATCAAATACCAATGAGCGAAAAATCGAAACATAAGACTGCGTTCAGCACCCCGCATGGCCACTATCAATACAGGCGCATGCCGTTTGGTCTTAAGAACGCCCCCGCGACGTTTCAGCGTATGATTGACAATGCTATGCGTGACTTGATCGGAAAAATATGTTTTGTATATGTAGACGATTTGATAATCTTTGGCAAGACATCGAAAGAACATAACGATAATTTAAGAACCGTGTTAAACAGAATTCGTGAAAAAAATTTGTACCTACAACCCGACAAATGTAAAATATTGAAAACCGAACTTCAATACCTTGGTCACTTAATCACTTCAGACGGAGTCAAACCCAATCCAGAAAAAATTAAAGCCGTAGCAGAATTTCCGATACCCACCAATACAAAAAATCGAAACCGTTAAATACATTACTTATTAAAGACGCTGACTTTACATGGACGAAGGAATGTCAGGACAGCTTTGATACCTTAAGGAACGAACTTTGTAACGACAACCTCCTTTCCTATCCAGACCCTACAAAACCATATTTCCTTACCACCGACGCTAGCAACAACGCAATTGGCAGCGTCTTAGAACAGGAAGACGAGCAAGGAAGAAGGAGACCTGTCTCCTACGCGTCAAGAAGCTTAAACAAAGCCGAAGTACACTACACTGTAACCGAAAAGGAATTACTGAGTATCGTGTGGTCAGTCAAACACTTTCGACACTTTTTATTAGGAAAGAAATTCACTATATTCTCTGACCACCAACCTCTTAAGTGGCTCCTTAGCGTCAAGGACCCTTCCAGCAGGTTAATGCGATGGCGCATTAAACTAGAAGAATTCGATTATGAAATCTGTTACAAGAAAGGTAACCAAAATATTGCAGCGGACGCCCTTAGCCGCAATCCGGTACTCCTCACTACCACCAATAAACGTCCCGGATGGAGAAAACACTTCCATTTCGTACAAGAACCGAGTAATCATTCTCTTACATTACAAATCGGAGATGTGTCGGAAGCTCAATGGATGTCTGACGAGTCAGATAACGTAATTGGATACGTGATCCCGAGGGAAACCATTGATATCGAGAAACTTACCACGCTTTTAGAGGACGTGATGCATAAGGCCATAGCGGAGAACATATCGTCTGTCCATATCAACCTAAACAAACTTCACAATATTTGCAGCGAGGACAACAAAAAGGTCGATAATACTATTAAATCCATCTTCAACGATGGACTCATCAACGTAGAATTATCCACGGAAATTATTAAAGAGCCGGAGACGCAAGAAGAAAAAGACGAAATTCTTTCAAGATTTCACGACGGCCGTTATTTTGGTCATCAGAGCGTTAATAAAACTACACAACGCATACTGCAGCAATACTTTTGGAACGGAATATATGAGGACGTCAAGAACTATGTAAAACAATGTAAGATATGTCAACAAGGAAAAATTGATCGAATCATCTACCACGCACCTATAGGAATTTCCGACACTCCGAGAAACTCTGGGGAAAAGATAAGCATGGACATAGTGGGGCCGTTGGAAGCTACAACTAAAGGCAATCAATACATTCTGACCATTCAAGACCACCTCACCAAACATGTAGTAGCTATACCTTTACAGGAAGCAACAGCACGGGCCACCATCGAAGCGTTTATGGAACGATACATATCTTATTATGGTGTTCCTAAACAAATATTGACAGACAACGGACGTAATTTCACTGCACAGTTAACAGAGGAACTCTTTGCTATGTTGGGAATTGAAAATTACAAATCTACGCCCTTCCACCCGGAAAGTAATGGGATAATCGAAAGGATGCACGCATGCCTCAAAGAATTTTTACGAACTAATTGCCATGATGAAGAATGGGACCAAATCTTACCTTCCTTTATGTTAACCTATAACACCTCCAAACATTCCAGTACCTTATATTCCCCTTTCGAGCTCACATACGGACGAACCGCCAAAGACTCTTTACTTAACGAACCACAGACATACAATAGTTACATAGATGATCTCAGACAAAAACTTGTAAAGGGACAAACTCTAGCACGAGAATACCTAATAGAAGGTAAGGAAAAAGTAAAAGAGAAATTTGATAAATCTTTAAACTCTCAGGTATTAAACGTAAATGATTGGGTATGGCTTCGTGTCGACGACAATAAATTCAAAGGAAATCCCTTAAAATACAAATGGGAAGGACCATACAGAGTTATTGAAATTAAAAGCGAGCAAAATATTGCAGTCTCGCGTAACGGAAAAAAATATGTTACGCATAGGAACCGCGTAAAATATGCCAATTTATAACAGCAACTGGACAGGTCTAAAACTTAAGAGACACCAGTTATTTTAATTTTTTTTTGCTATTATTATTAATTTATCTTCATACCACCGATATGTTATTTGTAAGAAACTAATATTTGTATGTAATCTTTGTTTAGTAATGAGAAATGTATTATAATATTCGATTCCAATTTGTAAAACCACGCAATTTTAGCCGTAGATTTAGTATGATTATCGACTAAGTATTTTATTATAGTTTTACTTGTCAAGCGTTCGCTCGTGTCCTAAACGCGAAATTCATATAAAATCTTGAATAATATTTTCAAATGTTCACTAATGGATGCGCTATAATTAGATATTACATGTTGTCGAAATTTTCTCGATACATTTTTGTAAATACATACATATATAAATATATATATTATATTATGAAACTTAAGTGAAAGTACGGGCCTCGATGTAAGTCGGAAATGCTATTAGATTAGAATGTAAGCCAAGTCGATGACTATTTTAGTCTCTAATTTTTTATAAACATTTTCGGGACGAAAATTTGTAAGAACCCCGGGGATGTTAGGCGGCGAGCCGACAATAACGCCGTATCGATAAAATAACACTATTGATATCCGCCGCGCGACCGTTGAGCGGCTACGCGGTTTTCGGCACCGGCTTAAACAAAACAGACTGATTTTACAAAGAAGCCCTCTAGATAAGATTTAGTATAAAAGCAGAGCCCAACCGGGGCCCGCGAGCTAGTTGTACAGAAATCACCGTCGAAGGAACATGTAAACCATATATGTATACAATAAACTCTACCGTATTCAATCTACAAGTGTAGTCAAAGTGTCGCATCAACAGTGAACAAAAACCTCTCCCAGTCCACCTCGTAACACAATTTCTGGTGGCAGCGGTGGGATACTGCTGCAAACGAAAACCGGAGGGCTACATCGTCACTGGCAACAGCAGCTCCTGCTTCGAAGAGCCGGTCTAGATTTCCGAGGAAATCGTGAAGAACGGACGGACTTCTATTCAGCGAGAAGGACAACCAGAGGCTACTACGACTGTTGATATTCAGCACGTGAGTAACGATAAGAAAAATGTTCGAAACTGACCGGGAATCTAAGGACGAGACGTGTCACCTGTCCGAGGACGAAGACTACGCACGTCCAGGCCCGTCGCGCGTCTCCTCTTGGCCACAATTAATTCGATCCACCATTAATCCGATTCCGCAAACTATGAACAATACGATAGATGAAACCGGTCTCCCCGACGAGAGACCCTTTTTACCGCCTTCCGCACCAAACGCACGTAAATTAAGTAACGACAGTGACCCAGATATGCTAACACACTTCGGTAAAACTATTAAAAGTATCACGCAAACCATGGGATTATTACCTAATTTTGACGGAGATAACCCTCCTGTAGAGTATTTCCCGCAAAAAGTTGAAACTTTGTTTAAAAATACACGACCAGCAGAGACATTGTTTGTACAGACAGTTTTAGCTCAACGAATCATAGGAAAGGCAAGTCGCGATCTAGTATCCTATGACATTCAATCAATGTATGATCTCACAGACTCACTTAGACGACAGTACGGTAGGAAAGAAGATCTCGCTAATATCACGTTGGAACGCGGGCGGTTACGACAAGGTAGAAACACGGTTCGCGAATATATTAAAATTTTCAATGACCATCAGAGACGCATCAAACATGCCATGTTCAATAAATACGGTGACAGACATACGCGTTTCGTTCTCATGCAAAGTGACGAAGACATAGCAAAAGAACAATTTATCCGCGGCTTAGATGAACAGATTAGAAAATGTATGTTCGGTAGAGAAATTATAGACCTCCGGAACGCGCAGGATTTAGCAGAACAAATTTCTGACCAGAATTATTTTTGCGCGCAAGCAGAACGATTTCATAACGGGTCTAGACAACGAACAGAGGTTTATACTTCAAGAAGTAATAATACCAGATATGTGCGAGAACCGCCGAGGCGTCCTCCCACCTGTTATAAATGTCAAGGGCCACATTACGCGAACGAATGTAGAAACGATTATCGCGACAGACGAGATAATAATTCCCGAGGAAACTATAATCAGTCAAACGATAGACGCGGCGGTAGGGCAATAGAATACACACGGACTAACGAACAACGAAACGGTAGACCTCACGATAAGGAAACACGACAGATAAAACAAACAGATCCGTATTTTAAAGAACCCGATGTGTATATTGATTTTCCCACCAAACGGGTAGGATTTTTAGCTGATACCGGCTCACAAGCGAACTTGCTTAAAGCCTCGTGTGCATTAGGTTTGTCAGTGCAACCAGAAAATAAGGAATTCCAAGGAATCTCCGGACATAAACAGTACTCTAAGTACTCAGTTTTTCATGACGGACACAAATATTATATTGTAGATGAGGAGTTTAATATCCCATTTGACGGCTTAGTAGGACGCAACTTTCTTAGGCGAACTGGATTTAAATGGCCCGGCGCCGATCAGGTCTTAACGTGTCATAATATTACGAATCGCAAAGAGCTTTTATTAGAAAAATTGAGGATAGATAAAGAAAATAAAGAATTAGATGAAACCATAGAAATAATTAAGCAATACGACGACGTTTTTACTTTGCCAGGTGACTCTCTGCCACAAACTACACTTACAACACACGAAATATACACTACTGACGAAAGACCGGTTAATAAGCGAAATTATCGGTACTCAGACCTCCACAAAAATGAAATTGAGAAACAGGTCGAGGAATTATTAGACAAAAAAATAATAGAACCATCCGACTCGCCTTATAACTCTCCCCTTTGGGTAGTTGACAAAAAATCTGACGGAAACGGACAAAAACAGTATCGTATGGTCGTGGATTTTCGCGAATTAAACGAAAAAACTCCTCAGGACAATTATCCCCTCCCAATGATCGACGACATATTAGATCATTTGGGTCAGTGCCGTTATTTTTCGGCATTCGATTTAACCAGCGGGTTTCATCAAATACCAATGAGCGAAAAATCGAAACATAAGACTGCGTTCAGCACCCCGCATGGCCACTATCAATACAGGCGCATGCCGTTTGGTCTTAAGAACGCCCCCGCGACGTTTCAGCGTATGATTGACAATGCTATGCGTGACTTGATCGGAAAAATATGTTTTGTATATGTAGACGATTTGATAATCTTTGGCAAGACATCGAAAGAACATAACGATAATTTAAGAACCGTGTTAAACAGAATTCGTGAAAAAAATTTGTACCTACAACCCGACAAATGTAAAATATTGAAAACCGAACTTCAATACCTTGGTCACTTAATCACTTCAGACGGAGTCAAACCCAATCCAGAAAAAATTAAAGCCGTAGCAGAATTTCCGATACCCACCAATACAAAAAATCGAAACCGTTAAATACATTACTTATTAAAGACGCTGACTTTACATGGACGAAGGAATGTCAGGACAGCTTTGATACCTTAAGGAACGAACTTTGTAACGACAACCTCCTTTCCTATCCAGACCCTACAAAACCATATTTCCTTACCACCGACGCTAGCAACAACGCAATTGGCAGCGTCTTAGAACAGGAAGACGAGCAAGGAAGAAGGAGACCTGTCTCCTACGCGTCAAGAAGCTTAAACAAAGCCGAAGTACACTACACTGTAACCGAAAAGGAATTACTGAGTATCGTGTGGTCAGTCAAACACTTTCGACACTTTTTATTAGGAAAGAAATTCACTATATTCTCTGACCACCAACCTCTTAAGTGGCTCCTTAGCGTCAAGGACCCTTCCAGCAGGTTAATGCGATGGCGCATTAAACTAGAAGAATTCGATTATGAAATCTGTTACAAGAAAGGTAACCAAAATATTGCAGCGGACGCCCTTAGCCGCAATCCGGTACTCCTCACTACCACCAATAAACGTCCCGGATGGAGAAAACACTTCCATTTCGTACAAGAACCGAGTAATCATTCTCTTACATTACAAATCGGAGATGTGTCGGAAGCTCAATGGATGTCTGACGAGTCAGATAACGTAATTGGATACGTGATCCCGAGGGAAACCATTGATATCGAGAAACTTACCACGCTTTTAGAGGACGTGATGCATAAGGCCATAGCGGAGAACATATCGTCTGTCCATATCAACCTAAACAAACTTCACAATATTTGCAGCGAGGACAACAAAAAGGTCGATAATACTATTAAATCCATCTTCAACGATGGACTCATCAACGTAGAATTATCCACGGAAATTATTAAAGAGCCGGAGACGCAAGAAGAAAAAGACGAAATTCTTTCAAGATTTCACGACGGCCGTTATTTTGGTCATCAGAGCGTTAATAAAACTACACAACGCATACTGCAGCAATACTTTTGGAACGGAATATATGAGGACGTCAAGAACTATGTAAAACAATGTAAGATATGTCAACAAGGAAAAATTGATCGAATCATCTACCACGCACCTATAGGAATTTCCGACACTCCGAGAAACTCTGGGGAAAAGATAAGCATGGACATAGTGGGGCCGTTGGAAGCTACAACTAAAGGCAATAAATACATTCTGACCATTCAAGACCACCTCACCAAACATGTAGTAGCTATACCTTTACAGGAAGCAACAGCACGGGCCACCATCGAAGCGTTTATGGAACGATACATATCTTATTATGGTGTTCCTAAACAAATATTGACAGACAACGGACGTAATTTCACTGCACAGTTAACAGAGGAACTCTTTGCTATGTTGGGAATTGAAAATTACAAATCTACGCCCTTCCACCCGGAAAGTAATGGGATAATCGAAAGGATGCACGCATGCCTCAAAGAATTTTTACGAACTAATTGCCATGATGAAGAATGGGACCAAATCTTACCTTCCTTTATGTTAACCTATAACACCTCCAAACATTCCAGTACCTTATATTCCCCTTTCGAGCTCACATACGGACGAACCGCCAAAGACTCTTTACTTAACGAACCACAGACATACAATAGTTACATAGATGATCTCAGACAAAAACTTGTAAAGGGACAAACTCTAGCACGAGAATACCTAATAGAAGGTAAGGAAAAAGTAAAAGAGAAATTTGATAAATCTTTAAACTCTCAGGTATTAAACGTAAATGATTGGGTATGGCTTCGTGTCGACGACAATAAATTCAAAGGAAATCCCTTAAAATACAAATGGGAAGGACCATACAGAGTTATTGAAATTAAAAGCGAGCAAAATATTGCAGTCTCGCGTAACGGAAAAAAATATGTTACGCATAGGAACCGCGTAAAATATGCCAATTTATAACAGCAACTGGACAGGTCTAAAACTTAAGAGACACCAGTTATTTTAATTTTTTTTTGCTATTATTATTAATTTATCTTCATACCACCGATATGTTATTTGTAAGAAACTAATATTTGTATGTAATCTTTGTTTAGTAATGAGAAATGTATTATAATATTCGATTCCAATTTGTAAAACCACGCAATTTTAGCCGTAGATTTAGTATGATTATCGACTAAGTATTTTATTATAGTTTTACTTGTCAAGCGTTCGCTCGTGTCCTAAACGCGAAATTCATATAAAATCTTGAATAATATTTTCAAATGTTCACTAATGGATGCGCTATAATTAGATATTACATGTTGTCGAAATTTTCTCGATACATTTTTGTAAATACATACATATATAAATATATATATTATATTATGAAACTTAAGTGAAAGTATGGGCCTCGATGTAAGTCGGAAATGCTATTAGATTAGAATGTAAGCCAAGTCGATGACTATTTTAGTCTCTAATTTTTTATAAACATTTTCGGGACGAAAATTTGTAAGAACCCCGGGGATGTTAGGCGGCGAGCCGACAATAACGCCGTATCGATAAAATAACACTATTGATATCCGCCGCGCGACCGTTGAGCGGCTACGCGGTTTTCGGCACCGGCTTAAACAAAACAGACTGATTTTACAAAGAAGCCCTCTAGATAAGATTTAGTATAAAAGCAGAGCCCAACCGGGGCCCGCGAGCTAGTTGTACAGAAATCACCGTCGAAGGAACATGTAAACCATATATGTATACAATAAACTCTACCGTATTCAATCTACAAGTGTAGTCAAAGTGTCGCATCAACAGTGAACAAAAACCTCTCCCAGTCCACCTCGTAACACAATTTCTGGTGGCAGCGGTGGGATACTGCTGCAAACGAAAACCGGAGGGCTACATCGTCACTGGCAACAGCAGCTCCTGCTTCGAAGAGCCGGCCTAGATTTCCGAGGAAATCGTGAAGAACGGACGGACTTCTATTCAGCGAGAAGGACAACCAGAGGCTACTACGACTGTTGATATTCAGCACGTGAGTAACGATAAGAAAAATGTTCGAAACTGACCGGGAATCTAAGGACGAGACGTGTCACCTGTCCGAGGACGAAGACTACGCACGTCCAGGCCCGTCGCGCATCTCCTCTTGGCCACAATTAATTCGATCCACCATTAATCCGATTCCGCAAACTATGAACAATACGATAGATGAAACCGGTCTCCCCGACGAGAGACCCTTTTTACCGCCTTCCGCACCAAACGCACGTAAATTAAGTAACGACAGTGACCCAGATATGCTAACACACTTCGGTAAAACTATTAAAAGTATCACGCAAACCATGGGATTATTACCTAATTTTGACGGAGATAACCCTCCTGTAGAGTATTTCCCGCAAAAAGTTGAAACTTTGTTTAAAAATACACGACCAGCAGAGACATTGTTTGTACAGACAGTTTTAGCTCAACGAATCATAGGAAAGGCAAGTCGCGATCTAGTATCCTATGACATTCAATCAATGTATGATCTCACAGACTCACTTAGACGACAGTACGGTAGGAAAGAAGATCTCGCTAATATCACGTTGGAACGCGGGCGGTTACGACAAGGTAGAAACACGGTTCGCGAATATATTAAAATTTTCAATGACCATCAGAGACGCATCAAACATGCCATGTTCAATAAATACGGTGACAGACATACGCGTTTCGTTCTCATGCAAAGTGACGAAGACATAGCAAAAGAACAATTTATCCGCGGCTTAGATGAACAGATTAGAAAATGTATGTTCGGTAGAGAAATTATAGACCTCCGGAACGCGCAGGATTTAGCAGAACAAATTTCTGACCAGAATTATTTTTGCGCGCAAGCAGAACGATTTCATAACGGGTCTAGACAACGAACAGAGGTTTATACTTCAAGAAGTAATAATACCAGATATGTGCGAGAACCGCCGAGGCGTCCTCCCACCTGTTATAAATGTCAAGGGCCACATTACGCGAACGAATGTAGAAACGATTATCGCGACAGACGAGATAATAATTCCCGAGGAAACTATAATCAGTCAAACGATAGACGCGGCGGTAGGGCAATAGAATACACACGGACTAACGAACAACGAAACGGTAGACCTCACGATAAGGAAACACGACAGATAAAACAAACAGATCCGTATTTTAAAGAACCCGATGTGTATATTGATTTTCCCACCAAACGGGTAGGATTTTTAGCTGATACCGGCTCACAAGCGAACTTGCTTAAAGCCTCGTGTGCATTAGGTTTGTCAGTGCAACCAGAAAATAAGGAATTCCAAGGAATCTCCGGACATAAACAGTACTCTAAGTACTCAGTTTTTCATGACGGACACAAATATTATATTGTAGATGAGGAGTTTAATATCCCATTTGACGGCTTAGTAGGACGCAACTTTCTTAGGCGAACTGGATTTAAATGGCCCGGCGCCGATCAGGTCTTAATGTGTCATAATATTACGAATCGCAAAGAGCTTTTATTAGAAAAATTGAGGATAGATAAAGAAAATAAAGAATTAGATGAAACCATAGAAATAATTAAGCAATACGACGACGTTTTTACTTTGCCAGGTGACTCTCTGCCACAAACTACACTTACAACACACGAAATATACACTACTGACGAAAGACCGGTTAATAAGCAAAATTATCGGTACTCAGACCTCCACAAAAATGAAATTGAGAAACAGGTCGAGGAATTATTAGACAAAAAAATAATAGAACCATCCGACTCGCCTTATAACTCTCCCCTTTGGGTAGTTGACAAAAAATCTGACGGAAACGGACAAAAACAGTATCGTATGGTCGTGGATTTTCGCGAATTAAACGAAAAAACTCCTCAGGACAATTATCCCCTCCCAATGATCGACGACATATTAGATCATTTGGGTCAGTGCCGTTATTTTTCGGCATTCGATTTAACCAGCGGGTTTCATCAAATACCAATGAGCGAAAAATCGAAACATAAGACTGCGTTCAGCACCCCGCATGGCCACTATCAATACAGGCGCATGCCGTTTGGTCTTAAGAACGCCCCCGCGACGTTTCAGCGTATGATTGACAATGCTATGCGTGACTTGATCGGAAAAATATGTTTTGTATATGTAGACGATTTGATAATCTTTGGCAAGACATCGAAAGAACATAACGATAATTTAAGAACCGTGTTAAACAGAATTCGTGAAAAAAATTTGTACCTACAACCCGACAAATGTAAAATATTGAAAACCGAACTTCAATACCTTGGTCACTTAATCACTTCAGACGGAGTCAAACCCAATCCAGAAAAAATTAAAGCCGTAGCAGAATTTCCGATACCCACCAATACAAAAAATCGAAACCGTTAAATACATTACTTATTAAAGACGCTGACTTTACATGGACGAAGGAATGTCAGGACAGCTTTGATACCTTAAGGAACGAACTTTGTAACGACAACCTCCTTTCCTATCCAGACCCTACAAAACCATATTTCCTTACCACCGACGCTAGCAACAACGCAATTGGCAGCGTCTTAGAACAGGAAGACGAGCAAGGAAGAAGGAGACCTGTCTCCTACGCGTCAAGAAGCTTAAACAAAGCCGAAGTACACTACACTGTAACCGAAAAGGAATTACTGAGTATCGTGTGGTCAGTCAAACACTTTCGACACTTTTTATTAGGAAAGAAATTCACTATATTCTCTGACCACCAACCTCTTAAGTGGCTCCTTAGCGTCAAGGACCCTTCCAGCAGGTTAATGCGATGGCGCATTAAACTAGAAGAATTCGATTATGAAATCTGTTACAAGAAAGGTAACCAAAATATTGCAGCGGACGCCCTTAGCCGCAATCCGGTACTCCTCACTACCACCAATAAACGTCCCGGATGGAGAAAACACTTCCATTTCGTACAAGAACCGAGTAATCATTCTCTTACATTACAAATCGGAGATGTGTCGGAAGCTCAATGGATGTCTGACGAGTCAGATAACGTAATTGGATACGTGATCCCGAGGGAAACCATTGATATCGAGAAACTTACCACGCTTTTAGAGGACGTGATGCATAAGGCCATAGCGGAGAACATATCGTCTGTCCATATCAACCTAAACAAACTTCACAATATTTGCAGCGAGGACAACAAAAAGGTCGATAATACTATTAAATCCATCTTCAACGATGGACTCATCAACGTAGAATTATCCACGGAAATTATTAAAGAGCCGGAGACGCAAGAAGAAAAAGACGAAATTCTTTCAAGATTTCACGACGGCCGTTATTTTGGTCATCAGAGCGTTAATAAAACTACACAACGCATACTGCAGCAATACTTTTGGAACGGAATATATGAGGACGTCAAGAACTATGTAAAACAATGTAAGATATGTCAACAAGGAAAAATTGATCGAATCATCTACCACGCACCTATAGGAATTTCCGACACTCCGAGAAACTCTGGGGAAAAGATAAGCATGGACATAGTGGGGCCGTTGGAAGCTACAACTAAAGGCAATAAATACATTCTGACCATTCAAGACCACCTCACCAAACATGTAGTAGCTATACCTTTACAGGAAGCAACAGCACGGGCCACCATCGAAGCGTTTATGGAACGATACATATCTTATTATGGTGTTCCTAAACAAATATTGACAGACAACGGACGTAATTTCACTGCACAGTTAACAGAGGAACTCTTTGCTATGTTGGGAATTGAAAATTACAAATCTACGCCCTTCCACCCGGAAAGTAATGGGATAATCGAAAGGATGCACGCATGCCTCAAAGAATTTTTACGAACTAATTGCCATGATGAAGAATGGGACCAAATCTTACCTTCCTTTATGTTAACCTATAACACCTCCAAACATTCCAGTACCTTATATTCCCCTTTCGAGCTCACATACGGACAAACCGCCAAAGACTCTTTACTTAACGAACCACAGACATACAATAGTTACATAGATGATCTCAGACAAAAACTTGTAAAGGGACAAACTCTAGCACGAGAATACCTAATAGAAGGTAAGGAAAAAGTAAAAGAGAAATTTGATAAATCTTTAAACTCTCAGGTATTAAACGTAAATGATTGGGTATGGCTTCGTGTCGACGACAATAAATTCAAAGGAAATCCCTTAAAATACAAATGGGAAGGACCATACAGAGTTATTGAAATTAAAAGCGAGCAAAATATTGCAGTCTCGCGTAACGGAAAAAAATATGTTACGCATAGGAACCGCGTAAAATATGCCAATTTATAACAGCAACTGGACAGGTCTAAAACTTAAGAGACACCAGTTATTTTAATTTTTTTTTGCTATTATTATTAATTTATCTTCATACCACCGATATGTTATTTGTAAGAAACTAATATTTGTATGTAATCTTTGTTTAGTAATGAGAAATGTATTATAATATTCGATTCCAATTTGTAAAACCACGCAATTTTAGCCGTAGATTTAGTATGATTATCGACTAAGTATTTTATTATAGTTTTACTTGTCAAGCGTTCGCTCGTGTCCTAAACGCGAAATTCATATAAAATCTTGAATAATATTTTCAAATGTTCACTAATGGATGCGCTATAATTAGATATTACATGTTGTCGAAATTTTCTCGATACATTTTTGTAAATACATACATATATAAATATATATATTATATTATGAAACTTAAGTGAAAGTATGGGCCTCGATGTAAGTCGGAAATGCTATTAGATTAGAATGTAAGCCAAGTCGATGACTATTTTAGTCTCTAATTTTTTATAAACATTTTCGGGACGAAAATTTGTAAGAACCCCGGAGATGTTAGGCGGCGAGCCGACAATAACGCCGTATCGATAAAATAACACTATTGATATCCGCCGCGCGACCGTTGAGCGGCTACGCGGTTTTCGGCACCGGCTTAAACAAAACAGACTGATTTTACAAAGAAGCCCTCTAGATAAGATTTAGTATAAAAGCAGAGCCCAACCGGGGCCCGCGAGCTAGTTGTACAGAAATCACCGTCGAAGGAACATGTAAACCATATGTGTATACAATAAACTCTACCGTATTCAATCTACAAGTGTAGTCAAAGTGTCGCATCAACAGTGAACAAAAACCTCTCCCAGTCCACCTCGTAACACAATTTCTGGTGGCAGCGGTGGGATACTGCTGCAAACGAAAACCGGAGGGCTACATCGTCACTGGCAACAGCAGCTCCTGCTTCGAAGAGCCGGCCTAGATTTCCGAGGAAATCGTGAAGAACGGACGGACTTCTATTCAGCGAGAAGGACAACCAGAGGCTACTACGACTGTTGATATTCAGCACGTGAGTAACGATAAGAAAAATGTTCGAAACTGACCGGGAATCTAAGGACGAGACGTGTCACCTGTCCGAGGACGAAGACTACGCACGTCCAGGCCCGTCGCGCGTCTCCTCTTGGCCACAATTAATTCGATCCACCATTAATCCGATTCCGCAAACTATGAACAATACGATAGATGAAACCGGTCTCCCCGACGAGAGACCCTTTTTACCGCCTTCCGCACCAAACGCACGTAAATTAAGTAACGACAGTGACCCAGATATGCTAACACACTTCGGTAAAACTATTAAAAGTATCACGCAAACCATGGGATTATTACCTAATTTTGACGGAGATAACCCTCCTGTAGAGTATTTCCCGCAAAAAGTTGAAACTTTGTTTAAAAATACACGACCAGCAGAGACATTGTTTGTACAGACAGTTTTAGCTCAACGAATCATAGGAAAGGCAAGTCGCGATCTAGTATCCTATGACATTCAATCAATGTATGATCTCACAGACTCACTTAGACGACAGTACGGTAGGAAAGAAGATCTCGCTAATATCACGTTGGAACGCGGGCGGTTACGACAAGGTAGAAACACGGTTCGCGAATATATTAAAATTTTCAATGACCATCAGAGACGCATCAAACATGCCATGTTCAATAAATACGGTGACAGACATACGCGTTTCGTTCTCATGCAAAGTGACGAAGACATAGCAAAAGAACAATTTATCCGCGGCTTAGATGAACAGATTAGAAAATGTATGTTCGGTAGAGAAATTATAGACCTCCGGAACGCGCAGGATTTAGCAGAACAAATTTCTGACCAGAATTATTTTTGCGCGCAAGCAGAACGATTTCATAACGGGTCTAGACAACGAACAGAGGTTTATACTTCAAGAAGTAATAATACCAGATATGTGCGAGAACCGCCGAGGCGTCCTCCCACCTGTTATAAATGTCAAGGGCCACATTACGCGAACGAATGTAGAAACGATTATCGCGACAGACGAGATAATAATTCCCGAGGAAACTATAATCAGTCAAACGATAGACGCGGCGGTAGGGCAATAGAATACACACGGACTAACGAACAACGAAACGGTAGACCTCACGATAAGGAAACACGACAGATAAAACAAACAGATCCGTATTTTAAAGAACCCGATGTGTATATTGATTTTCCCACCAAACGGGTAGGATTTTTAGCTGATACCGGCTCACAAGCGAACTTGCTTAAAGCCTCGTGTGCATTAGGTTTGTCAGTGCAACCAGAAAATAAGGAATTCCAAGGAATCTCCGGACATAAACAGTACTCTAAGTACTCAGTTTTTCATGACGGACACAAATATTATATTGTAGATGAGGAGTTTAATATCCCATTTGACGGCTTAGTAGGACGCAACTTTCTTAGGCGAACTGGATTTAAATGGCCCGGCGCCGATCAGGTCTTAACGTGTCATAATATTACGAATCGCAAAGAGCTTTTATTAGAAAAATTGAGGATAGATAAAGAAAATAAAGAATTAGATGAAACCATAGAAATAATTAAGCAATACGACGACGTTTTTACTTTGCCAGGTGACTCTCTGCCACAAACTACACTTACAACACACGAAATATACACTACTGACGAAAGACCGGTTAATAAGCGAAATTATCGGTACTCAGACCTCCACAAAAATGAAATTGAGAAACAGGTCGAGGAATTATTAGACAAAAAAATAATAGAACCATCCGACTCGCCTTATAACTCTCCCCTTTGGGTAGTTGACAAAAAATCTGACGGAAACGGACAAAAACAGTATCGTATGGTCGTGGATTTTCGCGAATTAAACGAAAAAACTCCTCAGGACAATTATCCCCTCCCAATGATCGACGACATATTAGATCATTTGGGTCAGTGCCGTTATTTTTCGGCATTCGATTTAACCAGCGGGTTTCATCAAATACCAATGAGCGAAAAATCGAAACATAAGACTGCGTTCAGCACCCCGCATGGCCACTATCAATACAGGCGCATGCCGTTTGGTCTTAAGAACGCCCCCGCGACGTTTCAGCGTATGATTGACAATGCTATGCGTGACTTGATCGGAAAAATATGTTTTGTATATGTAGACGATTTGATAATCTTTGGCAAGACATCGAAAGAACATAACGATAATTTAAGAACCGTGTTAAACAGAATTCGTGAAAAAAATTTGTACCTACAACCCGACAAATGTAAAATATTGAAAACCGAACTTCAATACCTTGGTCACTTAATCACTTCAGACGGAGTCAAACCCAATCCAGAAAAAATTAAAGCCGTAGCAGAATTTCCGATACCCACCAATACAAAAAATCGAAACCGTTAAATACATTACTTATTAAAGACGCTGACTTTACATGGACGAAGGAATGTCAGGACAGCTTTGATACCTTAAGGAACGAACTTTGTAACGACAACCTCCTTTCCTATCCAGACCCTACAAAACCATATTTCCTTACCACCGACGCTAGCAACAACGCAATTGGCAGCGTCTTAGAACAGGAAGACGAGCAAGGAAGAAGGAGACCTGTCTCCTACGCGTCAAGAAGCTTAAACAAAGCCGAAGTACACTACACTGTAACCGAAAAGGAATTACTGAGTATCGTGTGGTCAGTCAAACACTTTCGACACTTTTTATTAGGAAAGAAATTCACTATATTCTCTGACCACCAACCTCTTAAGTGGCTCCTTAGCGTCAAGGACCCTTCCAGCAGGTTAATGCGATGGCGCATTAAACTAGAAGAATTCGATTATGAAATCTGTTACAAGAAAGGTAACCAAAATATTGCAGCGGACGCCCTTAGCCGCAATCCGGTACTCCTCACTACCACCAATAAACGTCCCGGATGGAGAAAACACTTCCATTTCGTACAAGAACCGAGTAATCATTCTCTTACATTACAAATCGGAGATGTGTCGGAAGCTCAATGGATGTCTGACGAGTCAGATAACGTAATTGGATACGTGATCCCGAGGGAAACCATTGATATCGAGAAACTTACCACGCTTTTAGAGGACGTGATGCATAAGGCCATAGCGGAGAACATATCGTCTGTCCATATCAACCTAAACAAACTTCACAATATTTGCAGCGAGGACAACAAAAAGGTCGATAATACTATTAAATCCATCTTCAACGATGGACTCATCAACGTAGAATTATCCACGGAAATTATTAAAGAGCCGGAGACGCAAGAAGAAAAAGACGAAATTCTTTCAAGATTTCACGACGGCCGTTATTTTGGTCATCAGAGCGTTAATAAAACTACACAACGCATACTGCAGCAATACTTTTGGAACGGAATATATGAGGACGTCAAGAACTATGTAAAACAATGTAAGATATGTCAACAAGGAAAAATTGATCGAATCATCTACCACGCACCTATAGGAATTTCCGACACTCCGAGAAACTCTGGGGAAAAGATAAGCATGGACATAGTGGGGCCGTTGGAAGCTACAACTAAAGGCAATAAATACATTCTGACCATTCAAGACCACCTCACCAAACATGTAGTAGCTATACCTTTACAGGAAGCAACAGCACGGGCCACCATCGAAGCGTTTATGGAACGATACATATCTTATTATGGTGTTCCTAAACAAATATTGACAGACAACGGACGTAATTTCACTGCACAGTTAACAGAGGAACTCTTTGCTATGTTGGGAATTGAAAATTACAAATCTACGCCCTTCCACCCGGAAAGTAATGGGATAATCGAAAGGATGCACGCATGCCTCAAAGAATTTTTACGAACTAATTGCCATGATGAAGAATGGGACCAAATCTTACCTTCCTTTATGTTAACCTATAACACCTCCAAACATTCCAGTACCTTATATTCCCCTTTCGAGCTCACATACGGACAAACCGCCAAAGACTCTTTACTTAACGAACCACAGACATACAATAGTTACATAGATGATCTCAGACAAAAACTTGTAAAGGGACAAACTCTAGCACGAGAATACCTAATAGAAGGTAAGGAAAAAGTAAAAGAGAAATTTGATAAATCTTTAAACTCTCAGGTATTAAACGTAAATGATTGGGTATGGCTTCGTGTCGACGACAATAAATTCAAAGGAAATCCCTTAAAATACAAATGGGAAGGACCATACAGAGTTATTGAAATTAAAAGCGAGCAAAATATTGCAGTCTCGCGTAACGGAAAAAAATATGTTACGCATAGGAACCGCGTAAAATATGCCAATTTATAACAGCAACTGGACAGGTCTAAAACTTAAGAGACACCAGTTATTTTAATTTTTTTTTGCTATTAT
This sequence comes from Mimumesa dahlbomi, assembly GCA_917499265.3. Classification (NCBI taxonomy): domain Eukaryota; kingdom Metazoa; phylum Arthropoda; class Insecta; order Hymenoptera; family Crabronidae; genus Mimumesa; species Mimumesa dahlbomi. The sequence goes on from OU824124.1 coordinate 11,695,911, forward strand.
TATTAATTTATCTTCATACCACCGATATGTTATTTGTAAGAAACTAATATTTGTATGTAATCTTTGTTTAGTAATGAGAAATGTATTATAATATTCGATTCCAATTTGTAAAACCACGCAATTTTAGCCGTAGATTTAGTATGATTATCGACTAAGTATTTTATTATAGTTTTACTTGTCAAGCGTTCGCTCGTGTCCTAAACGCGAAATTCATATAAAATCTTGAATAATATTTTCAAATGTTCACTAATGGATGCGCTATAATTAGATATTACATGTTGTCGAAATTTTCTCGATACATTTTTGTAAATACATACATATATAAATATATATATTATATTATGAAACTTAAGTGAAAGTATGGGCCTCGATGTAAGTCGGAAATGCTATTAGATTAGAATGTAAGCCAAGTCGATGACTATTTTAGTCTCTAATTTTTTATAAACATTTTCGGGACGAAAATTTGTAAGAACCCCGGAGATGTTAGGCGGCGAGCCGACAATAACGCCGTATCGATAAAATAACACTATTGATATCCGCCGCGCGACCGTTGAGCGGCTACGCGGTTTTCGGCACCGGCTTAAACAAAACAGACTGATTTTACAAAGAAGCCCTCTAGATAAGATTTAGTATAAAAGCAGAGCCCAACCGGGGCCCGCGAGCTAGTTGTACAGAAATCACCGTCGAAGGAACATGTAAACCATATATGTATACAATAAACTCTACCGTATTCAATCTACAAGTGTAGTCAAAGTGTCGCATCAACAGTGAACAAAAACCTCTCCCAGTCCACCTCGTAACACAATTTCTGGTGGCAGCGGTGGGATACTGCTGCAAACGAAAACCGGAGGGCTACATCGTCACTGGCAACAGCAGCTCCTGCTTCGAAGAGCCGGCCTAGATTTCCGAGGAAATCGTGAAGAACGGACGGACTTCTATTCAGCGAGAAGGACAACCAGAGGCTACTACGACTGTTGATATTCAGCACGTGAGTAACGATAAGAAAAATGTTCGAAACTGACCGGGAATCTAAGGACGAGACGTGTCACCTGTCCGAGGACGAAGACTACGCACGTCCAGGCCCGTCGCGCATCTCCTCTTGGCCACAATTAATTCGATCCACCATTAATCCGATTCCGCAAACTATGAACAATACGATAGATGAAACCGGTCTCCCCGACGAGAGACCCTTTTTACCGCCTTCCGCACCAAACGCACGTAAATTAAGTAACGACAGTGACCCAGATATGCTAACACACTTCGGTAAAACTATTAAAAGTATCACGCAAACCATGGGATTATTACCTAATTTTGACGGAGATAACCCTCCTGTAGAGTATTTCCCGCAAAAAGTTGAAACTTTGTTTAAAAATACACGACCAGCAGAGACATTGTTTGTACAGACAGTTTTAGCTCAACGAATCATAGGAAAGGCAAGTCGCGATCTAGTATCCTATGACATTCAATCAATGTATGATCTCACAGACTCACTTAGACGACAGTACGGTAGGAAAGAAGATCTCGCTAATATCACGTTGGAACGCGGGCGGTTACGACAAGGTAGAAACACGGTTCGCGAATATATTAAAATTTTCAATGACCATCAGAGACGCATCAAACATGCCATGTTCAATAAATACGGTGACAGACATACGCGTTTCGTTCTCATGCAAAGTGACGAAGACATAGCAAAAGAACAATTTATCCGCGGCTTAGATGAACAGATTAGAAAATGTATGTTCGGTAGAGAAATTATAGACCTCCGGAACGCGCAGGATTTAGCAGAACAAATTTCTGACCAGAATTATTTTTGCGCGCAAGCAGAACGATTTCATAACGGGTCTAGACAACGAACAGAGGTTTATACTTCAAGAAGTAATAATACCAGATATGTGCGAGAACCGCCGAGGCGTCCTCCCACCTGTTATAAATGTCAAGGGCCACATTACGCGAACGAATGTAGAAACGATTATCGCGACAGACGAGATAATAATTCCCGAGGAAACTATAATCAGTCAAACGATAGACGCGGCGGTAGGGCAATAGAATACACACGGACTAACGAACAACGAAACGGTAGACCTCACGATAAGGAAACACGACAGATAAAACAAACAGCTCCGTATTTTAAAGAACCCGATGTGTATATTGATTTTCCCACCAAACGGGTAGGATTTTTAGCTGATACCGGCTCACAAGCGAACTTGCTTAAAGCCTCGTGTGCATTAGGTTTGTCAGTGCAACCAGAAAATAAGGAATTCCAAGGAATCTCCGGACATAAACAGTACTCTAAGTACTCAGTTTTTCATGACGGACACAAATATTATATTGTAGATGAGGAGTTTAATATCCCATTTGACGGCTTAGTAGGACGCAACTTTCTTAGGCGAACTGGATTTAAATGGCCCGGCGCCGATCAGGTCTTAATGTGTCATAATATTACGAATCGCAAAGAGCTTTTATTAGAAAAATTGAGGATAGATAAAGAAAATAAAGAATTAGATGAAACCATAGAAATAATTAAGCAATACGACGACGTTTTTACTTTGCCAGGTGACTCTCTGCCACAAACTACACTTACAACACACGAAATATACACTACTGACGAAAGACCGATTAATAAGCGAAATTATCGGTACTCAGACCTCCACAAAAATGAAATTGAGAAACAGGTCGAGGAATTATTAGACAAAAAAATAATACAACCATCCGACTCGCCTTATAACTCTCCCCTTTGGGTAGTTGACAAAAAATCTGACGGAAACGGACAAAAACAGTATCGTATGGTCGTGGATTTTCGCGAATTAAACGAAAAAACTCCTCAGGACAATTATCCCCTCCCAATGATCGACGACATATTAGATCATTTGGGTCAGTGCCGTTATTTTTCGGCATTCGATTTAACCAGCGGGTTTCATCAAATACCAATGAGCGAAAAATCGAAACATAAGACTGCGTTCAGCACCCCGCATGGCCACTATCAATACAGGCGCATGCCGTTTGGTCTTAAGAACGCCCCCGCGACGTTTCAGCGTATGATTGACAATGCTATGCGTGACTTGATCGGAAAAATATGTTTTGTATATGTAGACGATTTGATAATCTTTGGCAAGACATCGAAAGAACATAACGATAATTTAAGAACCGTGTTAAACAGAATTCGTGAAAAAAATTTGTACCTACAACCCGACAAATGTAAAATATTGAAAACCGAACTTCAATACCTTGGTCACTTAATCACTTCAGACGGAGTCAAACCCAATCCAGAAAAAATTAAAGCCGTAGCAGAATTTCCGATACCCACCAATACAAAAAATCGAAACCGTTAAATACATTACTTATTAAAGACGCTGACTTTACATGGACGAAGGAATGTCAGGACAGCTTTGATACCTTAAGGAACGAACTTTGTAACGACAACCTCCTTTCCTATCCAGACCCTACAAAACCATATTTCCTTACCACCGACGCTAGCAACAACGCAATTGGCAGCGTCTTAGAACAGGAAGACGAGCAAGGAAGAAGGAGACCTGTCTCCTACGCGTCAAGAAGCTTAAACAAAGCCGAAGTACACTACACTGTAACCGAAAAGGAATTACTGAGTATCGTGTGGTCAGTCAAACACTTTCGACACTTTTTATTAGGAAAGAAATTCACTATATTCTCTGACCACCAACCTCTTAAGTGGCTCCTTAGCGTCAAGGACCCTTCCAGCAGGTTAATGCGATGGCGCATTAAACTAGAAGAATTCGATTATGAAATCTGTTACAAGAAAGGTAACCAAAATATTGCAGCGGACGCCCTTAGCCGCAATCCGGTACTCCTCACTACCACCAATAAACGTCCCGGATGGAGAAAACACTTCCATTTCGTACAAGAACCGAGTAATCATTCTCTTACATTACAAATCGGAGATGTGTCGGAAGCTCAATGGATGTCTGACGAGTCAGATAACGTAATTGGATACGTGATCCCGAGGGAAACCATTGATATCGAGAAACTTACCACGCTTTTAGAGGACGTGATGCATAAGGCCATAGCGGAGAACATATCGTCTGTCCATATCAACCTAAACAAACTTCACAATATTTGCAGCGAGGACAACAAAAAGGTCGATAATACTATTAAATCCATCTTCAACGATGGACTCATCAACGTAGAATTATCCACGGAAATTATTAAAGAGCCGGAGACGCAAGAAGAAAAAGACGAAATTCTTTCAAGATTTCACGACGGCCGTTATTTTGGTCATCAGAGCGTTAATAAAACTACACAACGCATACTGCAGCAATACTTTTGGAACGGAATATATGAGGACGTCAAGAACTATGTAAAACAATGTAAGATATGTCAACAAGGAAAAATTGATCGAATCATCTACCACGCACCTATAGGAATTTCCGACACTCCGAGAAACTCTGGGGAAAAGATAAGCATGGACATAGTGGGGCCGTTGGAAGCTACAACTAAAGGCAATAAATACATTCTGACCATTCAAGACCACCTCACCAAACATGTAGTAGCTATACCTTTACAGGAAGCAACAGCACGGGCCACCATCGAAGCGTTTATGGAACGATACATATCTTATTATGGTGTTCCTAAACAAATATTGACAGACAACGGACGTAATTTCACTGCACAGTTAACAGAGGAACTCTTTACTATGTTGGGAATTGAAAATTACAAATCTACGCCCTTCCACCCGGAAAGTAATGGGATAATCGAAAGGATGCACGCATGCCTCAAAGAATTTTTACGAACTAATTGCCATGATGAAGAATGGGACCAAATCTTACCTTCCTTTATGTTAACCTATAACACCTCCAAACATTCCAGTACCTTATATTCCCCTTTCGAGCTCACATACGGACAAACCGCCAAAGACTCTTTACTTAACGAACCACAGACATACAATAGTTACATAGATGATCTCAGACAAAAACTTGTAAAGGGACAAACTCTAGCACGAGAATACCTAATAGAAGGTAAGGAAAAAGTAAAAGAGAAATTTGATAAATCTTTAAACTCTCAGGTATTAAACGTAAATGATTGGGTATGGCTTCGTGTCGACGACAATAAATTCAAAGGAAATCCCTTAAAATACAAATGGGAAGGACCATACAGAGTTATTGAAATTAAAAGCGAGCAAAATATTGCAGTCTCGCGTAACGGAAAAAAATATGTTACGCATAGGAACCGCGTAAAATATGCCAATTTATAACAGCAACTGGACAGGTCTAAAACTTAAGAGACACCAGTTATTTTAATTTTTTTTTGCTATTATTATTAATTTATCTTCATACCACCGATATGTTATTTGTAAGAAACTAATATTTGTATGTAATCTTTGTTTAGTAATGAGAAATGTATTATAATATTCGATTCCAATTTGTAAAACCACGCAATTTTAGCCGTAGATTTAGTATGATTATCGACTAAGTATTTTATTATAGTTTTACTTGTCAAGCGTTCGCTCGTGTCCTAAACGCGAAATTCATATAAAATCTTGAATAATATTTTCAAATGTTCACTAATGGATGCGCTATAATTAGATATTACATGTTGTCGAAATTTTCTCGATACATTTTTGTAAATACATACATATATAAATATATATATTATATTATGAAACTTAAGTGAAAGTATGGGCCTCGATGTAAGTCGGAAATGCTATTAGATTAGAATGTAAGCCAAGTCGATGACTATTTTAGTCTCTAATTTTTTATAAACATTTTCGGGACGAAAATTTGTAAGAACCCCGGAGATGTTAGGCGGCGAGCCGACAATAACGCCGTATCGATAAAATAACACTATTGATATCCGCCGCGCGACCGTTGAGCGGCTACGCGGTTTTCGGCACCGGCTTAAACAAAACAGACTGATTTTACAAAGAAGCCCTCTAGATAAGATTTAGTATAAAAGCAGAGCCCAACCGGGGCCCGCGAGCTAGTTGTACAGAAATCACCGTCGAAGGAACATGTAAACCATATATGTATACAATAAACTCTACCGTATTCAATCTACAAGTGTAGTCAAAGTGTCGCATCAACAGTGAACAAAAACCTCTCCCAGTCCACCTCGTAACACAATTTCTGGTGGCAGCGGTGGGATACTGCTGCAAACGAAAACCGGAGGGCTACATCGTCACTGGCAACAGCAGCTCCTGCTTCGAAGAGCCGGCCTAGATTTCCGAGGAAATCGTGAAGAACGGACGGACTTCTATTCAGCGAGAAGGACAACCAGAGGCTACTACGACTGTTGATATTCAGCACGTGAGTAACGATAAGAAAAATGTTCGAAACTGACCGGGAATCTAAGGACGAGACGTGTCACCTGTCCGAGGACGAAGACTACGCACGTCCAGGCCCGTCGCGCGTCTCCTCTTGGCCACAATTAATTCGATCCACCATTAATCCGATTCCGCAAACTATGAACAATACGATAGATGAAACCAGTCTCCCCGACGAGAGACCCTTTTTACCGCCTTCCGCACCAAACGCACGTAAATTAAGTAACGACAGTGACCCAGATATGCTAACACACTTCGGTAAAACTATTAAAAGTATCACGCAAACCATGGGATTATTACCTAATTTTGACGGAGATAACCCTCCTGTAGAGTATTTCCCGCAAAAAGTTGAAACTTTGTTTAAAAATACACGACCAGCAGAGACATTGTTTGTACAGACAGTTTTAGCTCAACGAATCATAGGAAAGGCAAGTCGCGATCTAGTATCCTATGACATTCAATCAATGTATGATCTCACAGACTCATTTAGACGACAGTACGGTAGGAAAGAAGATCTCGCTAATATCACGTTGGAACGCGGGCGGTTACGACAAGGTAGAAACACGGTTCGCGAATATATTAAAATTTTCAATGACCATCAGAGACGCATCAAACATGCCATGTTCAATAAATACGGTGACAGACATACGCGTTTCGTTCTCATGCAAAGTGACGAAGACATAGCAAAAGAACAATTTATCCGCGGCTTAGATGAACAGATTAGAAAATGTATGTTCGGTAGAGAAATTATAGACCTCCGGAACGCGCAGGATTTAGCAGAACAAATTTCTGACCAGAATTATTTTTGCGCGCAAGCAGAACGATTTCATAACGGGTCTAGACAACGAACAGAGGTTTATACTTCAAGAAGTAATAATACCAGATATGTGCGAGAACCGCCGAGGCGTCCTCCCACCTGTTATAAATGTCAAGGGCCACATTACGCGAACGAATGTAGAAACGATTATCGCGACAGACGAGATAATAATTCCCGAGGAAACTATAATCAGTCAAACGATAGACGCGGCGGTAGGGCAATAGAATACACACGGACTAACGAACAACGAAACGGTAGACCTCACGATAAGGAAACACGACAGATAAAACAAACAGATCCGTATTTTAAAGAACCCGATGTGTATATTGATTTTCCCACCAAACGGGTAGGATTTTTAGCTGATACCGGCTCACAAGCGAACTTGCTTAAAGCCTCGTGTGCATTAGGTTTGTCAGTGCAACCAGAAAATAAGGAATTCCAAGGAATCTCCGGACATAAACAGTACTCTAAGTACTCAGTTTTTCATGACGGACACAAATATTATATTGTAGATGAGGAGTTTAATATCCCATTTGACGGCTTAGTAGGACGCAACTTTCTTAGGCGAACTGGATTTAAATGGCCCGGCGCCGATCAGGTCTTAACGTGTCATAATATTACGAATCGCAAAGAGCTTTTATTAGAAAAATTGAGGATAGATAAAGAAAATAAAGAATTAGATGAAACCATAGAAATAATTAAGCAATACGACGACGTTTTTACTTTGCCAGGTGACTCTCTGCCACAAACTACACTTACAACACACGAAATATACACTACTGACGAAAGACCGGTTAATAAGCGAAATTATCGGTACTCAGACCTCCACAAAAATGAAATTGAGAAACAGGTCGAGGAATTATTAGACAAAAAAATAATAGAACCATCCGACTCGCCTTATAACTCTCCCCTTTGGGTAGTTGACAAAAAATCTGACGGAAACGGACAAAAACAGTATCGTATGGTCGTGGATTTTCGCGAATTAAACGAAAAAACTCCTCAGGACAATTATCCCCTCCCAATGATCGACGACATATTAGATCATTTGGGTCAGTGCCGTTATTTTTCGGCATTCGATTTAACCAGCGGGTTTCATCAAATACCAATGAGCGAAAAATCGAAACATAAGACTGCGTTCAGCACCCCGCATGGCCACTATCAATACAGGCGCATGCCGTTTGGTCTTAAGAACGCCCCCGCGACGTTTCAGCGTATGATTGACAATGCTATGCGTGACTTGATCGGAAAAATATGTTTTGTATATGTAGACGATTTGATAATCTTTGGCAAGACATCGAAAGAACATAACGATAATTTAAGAACCGTGTTAAACAGAATTCGTGAAAAAAATTTGTACCTACAACCCGACAAATGTAAAATATTGAAAACCGAACTTCAATACCTTGGTCACTTAATCACTTCAGACGGAGTCAAACCCAATCCAGAAAAAATTAAAGCCGTAGCAGAATTTCCGATACCCACCAATACAAAAAATCGAAACCGTTAAATACATTACTTATTAAAGACGCTGACTTTACATGGACGAAGGAATGTCAGGACAGCTTTGATACCTTAAGGAACGAACTTTGTAACGACAACCTCCTTTCCTATCCAGACCCTACAAAACCATATTTCCTTACCACCGACGCTAGCAACAACGCAATTGGCAGCGTCTTAGAACAGGAAGACGAGCAAGGAAGAAGGAGACCTGTCTCCTACGCGTCAAGAAGCTTAAACAAAGCCGAAGTACACTACACTGTAACCGAAAAGGAATTACTGAGTATCGTGTGGTCAGTCAAACACTTTCGACACTTTTTATTAGGAAAGAAATTCACTATATTCTCTGACCACCAACCTCTTAAGTGGCTCCTTAGCGTCAAGGACCCTTCCAGCAGGTTAATGCGATGGCGCATTAAACTAGAAGAATTCGATTATGAAATCTGTTACAAGAAAGGTAACCAAAATATTGCAGCGGACGCCCTTAGCCGCAATCCGGTACTCCTCACTACCACCAATAAACGTCCCGGATGGAGAAAACACTTCCATTTCGTACAAGAACCGAGTAATCATTCTCTTACATTACAAATCGGAGATGTGTCGGAAGCTCAATGGATGTCTGACGAGTCAGATAACGTAATTGGATACGTGATCCCGAGGGAAACCATTGATATCGAGAAACTTACCACGCTTTTAGAGGACGTGATGCATAAGGCCATAGCGGAGAACATATCGTCTGTCCATATCAACCTAAACAAACTTCACAATATTTGCAGCGAGGACAACAAAAAGGTCGATAATACTATTAAATCCATCTTCAACGATGGACTCATCAACGTAGAATTATCCACGGAAATTATTAAAGAGCCGGAGACGCAAGAAGAAAAAGACGAAATTCTTTCAAGATTTCACGACGGCCGTTATTTTGGTCATCAGAGCGTTAATAAAACTACACAACGCATACTGCAGCAATACTTTTGGAACGGAATATATGAGGACGTCAAGAACTATGTAAAACAATGTAAGATATGTCAACAAGGAAAAATTGATCGAATCATCTACCACGCACCTATAGGAATTTCCGACACTCCGAGAAACTCTGGGGAAAAGATAAGCATGGACATAGTGGGGCCGTTGGAAGCTACAACTAAAGGCAATAAATACATTCTGACCATTCAAGACCACCTCACCAAACATGTAGTAGCTATACCTTTACAGGAAGCAACAGCACGGGCCACCATCGAAGCGTTTATGGAACGATACATATCTTATTATGGTGTTCCTAAACAAATATTGACAGACAACGGACGTAATTTCACTGCACAGTTAACAGAGGAACTCTTTGCTATGTTGGGAATTGAAAATTACAAATCTACGCCCTTCCACCCGGAAAGTAATGGGATAATCGAAAGGATGCACGCATGCCTCAAAGAATTTTTACGAACTAATTGCCATGATGAAGAATGGGACCAAATCTTACCTTCCTTTATGTTAACCTATAACACCTCCAAACATTCCAGTACCTTATATTCCCCTTTCGAGCTCACATACGGACGAACCGCCAAAGACTCTTTACTTAACGAACCACAGACATACAATAGTTACATAGATGATCTCAGACAAAAACTTGTAAAGGGACAAACTCTAGCACGAGAATACCTAATAGAAGGTAAGGAAAAAGTAAAAGAGAAATTTGATAAATCTTTAAACTCTCAGGTATTAAACGTAAATGATTGGGTATGGCTTCGTGTCGACGACAATAAATTCAAAGGAAATCCCTTAAAATACAAATGGGAAGGACCATACAGAGTTATTGAAATTAAAAGCGAGCAAAATATTGCAGTCTCGCGTAACGGAAAAAAATATGTTACGCATAGGAACCGCGTAAAATATGCCAATTTATAACAGCAACTGGACAGGTCTAAAACTTAAGAGACACCAGTTATTTTAATTTTTTTTTGCTATTATTATTAATTTATCTTCATACCACCGATATGTTATTTGTAAGAAACTAATATTTGTATGTAATCTTTGTTTAGTAATGAGAAATGTATTATAATATTCGATTCCAATTTGTAAAACCACGCAATTTTAGCCGTAGATTTAGTATGATTATCGACTAAGTATTTTATTATAGTTTTACTTGTCAAGCGTTCGCTCGTGTCCTAAACGCGAAATTCATATAAAATCTTGAATAATATTTTCAAATGTTCACTAATGGATGCGCTATAATTAGATATTACATGTTGTCGAAATTTTCTCGATACATTTTTGTAAATACATACATATATAAATATATATATTATATTATGAAACTTAAGTGAAAGTACGGGCCTCGATGTAAGTCGGAAATGCTATTAGATTAGAATGTAAGCCAAGTCGATGACTATTTTAGTCTCTAATTTTTTATAAACATTTTCGGGACGAAAATTTGTAAGAACCCCGGGGATGTTAGGCGGCGAGCCGACAATAACGCCGTATCGATAAAATAACACTATTGATATCCGCCGCGCGACCGTTGAGCGGCTACGCGGTTTTCGGCACCGGCTTAAACAAAACAGACTGATTTTACAAAGAAGCCCTCTAGATAAGATTTAGTATAAAAGCAGAGCCCAACCGGGGCCCGCGAGCTAGTTGTACAGAAATCACCGTCGAAGGAACATGTAAACCATATATGTATACAATAAACTCTACCGTATTCAATCTACAAGTGTAGTCAAAGTGTCGCATCAACAGTGAACAAAAACCTCTCCCAGTCCACCTCGTAACACAATTTCTGGTGGCAGCGGTGGGATACTGCTGCAAACGAAAACCGGAGGGCTACATCGTCACTGGCAACAGCAGCTCCTGCTTCGAAGAGCCGGCCTAGATTTCCGAGGAAATCGTGAAGAACGGACGGACTTCTATTCAGCGAGAAGGACAACCAGAGGCTACTACGACTGTTGATATTCAGCACGTGAGTAACGATAAGAAAAATGTTCGAAACTGACCGGGAATCTAAGGACGAGACGTGTCACCTGTCCGAGGACGAAGACTACGCACGTCCAGGCCCGTCGCGCGTCTCCTCTTGGCCACAATTAATTCGATCCACCATTAATCCGATTCCGCAAACTATGAACAATACGATAGATGAAACCGGTCTCCCCGACGAGAGACCCTTTTTACCGCCTTCCGCACCAAACGCACGTAAATTAAGTAACGACAGTGACCCAGATATGCTAACACACTTCGGTAAAACTATTAAAAGTATCACGCAAACCATGGGATTATTACCTAATTTTGACGGAGATAACCCTCCTGTAGAGTATTTCCCGCAAAAAGTTGAAACTTTGTTTAAAAATACACGACCAGCAGAGACATTGTTTGTACAGACAGTTTTAGCTCAACGAATCATAGGAAAGGCAAGTCGCGATCTAGTATCCTATGACATTCAATCAATGTATGATCTCACAGACTCACTTAGACGACAGTACGGTAGGAAAGAAGATCTCGCTAATATCACGTTGGAACGCGGGCGGTTACGACAAGGTAGAAACACGGTTCGCGAATATATTAAAATTTTCAATGACCATCAGAGACGCATCAAACATGCCATGTTCAATAAATACGGTGACAGACATACGCGTTTCGTTCTCATGCAAAGTGACGAAGACATAGCAAAAGAACAATTTATCCGCGGCTTAGATGAACAGATTAGAAAATGTATGTTCGGTAGAGAAATTATAGACCTCCGGAACGCGCAGGATTTAGCAGAACAAATTTCTGACCAGAATTATTTTTGCGCGCAAGCAGAACGATTTCATAACGGGTCTAGACAACGAACAGAGGTTTATACTTCAAGAAGTAATAATACCAGATATGTGCGAGAACCGCCGAGGCGTCCTCCCACCTGTTATAAATGTCAAGGGCCACATTACGCGAACGAATGTAGAAACGATTATCGCGACAGACGAGATAATAATTCCCGAGGAAACTATAATCAGTCAAACGATAGACGCGGCGGTAGGGCAATAGAATACACACGGACTAACGAACAACGAAACGGTAGACCTCACGATAAGGAAACACGACAGATAAAACAAACAGATCCGTATTTTAAAGAACCCGATGTGTATATTGATTTTCCCACCAAACGGGTAGGATTTTTAGCTGATACCGGCTCACAAGCGAACTTGCTTAAAGCCTCGTGTGCATTAGGTTTGTCAGTGCAACCAGAAAATAAGGAATTCCAAGGAATCTCCGGACATAAACAGTACTCTAAGTACTCAGTTTTTCATGACGGACACAAATATTATATTGTAGATGAGGAGTTTAATATCCCATTTGACGGCTTAGTAGGACGCAACTTTCTTAGGCGAACTGGATTTAAATGGCCCGGCGCCGATCAGGTCTTAATGTGTCATAATATTACGAATCGCAAAGAGCTTTTATTAGAAAAATTGAGGATAGATAAAGAAAATAAAGAATTAGATGAAACCATAGAAATAATTAAGCAATACGACGACGTTTTTACTTTGCCAGGTGACTCTCTGCCACAAACTACACTTACAACACACGAAATATACACTACTGACGAAAGACCGATTAATAAGCGAAATTATCGGTACTCAGACCTCCACAAAAATGAAATTGAGAAACAGGTCGAGGAATTATTAGACAAAAAAATAATACAACCATCCGACTCGCCTTATAACTCTCCCCTTTGGGTAGTTGACAAAAAATCTGACGGAAACGGACAAAAACAGTATCGTATGGTCGTGGATTTTCGCGAATTAAACGAAAAAACTCCTCAGGACAATTATCCCCTCCCAATGATCGACGACATATTAGATCATTTGGGTCAGTGCCGTTATTTTTCGGCATTCGATTTAACCAGCGGGTTTCATCAAATACCAATGAGCGAAAAATCGAAACATAAGACTGCGTTCAGCACCCCGCATGGCCACTATCAATACAGGCGCATGCCGTTTGGTCTTAAGAACGCCCCCGCGACGTTTCAGCGTATGATTGACAATGCTATGCGTGACTTGATCGGAAAAATATGTTTTGTATATGTAGACGATTTGATAATCTTTGGCAAGACATCGAAAGAACATAACGATAATTTAAGAACCGTGTTAAACAGAATTCGTGAAAAAAATTTGTACCTACAACCCGACAAATGTAAAATATTGAAAACCGAACTTCAATACCTTGGTCACTTAATCACTTCAGACGGAGTCAAACCCAATCCAGAAAAAATTAAAGCCGTAGCAGAATTTCCGATACCCACCAATACAAAAAATCGAAACCGTTAAATACATTACTTATTAAAGACGCTGACTTTACATGGACGAAGGAATGTCAGGACAGCTTTGATACCTTAAGGAACGAACTTTGTAACGACAACCTCCTTTCCTATCCAGACCCTACAAAACCATATTTCCTTACCACCGACGCTAGCAACAACGCAATTGGCAGCGTCTTAGAACAGGAAGACGAGCAAGGAAGAAGGAGACCTGTCTCCTACGCGTCAAGAAGCTTAAACAAAGCCGAAGTACACTACACTGTAACCGAAAAGGAATTACTGAGTATCGTGTGGTCAGTCAAACACTTTCGACACTTTTTATTAGGAAAGAAATTCACTATATTCTCTGACCACCAACCTCTTAAGTGGCTCCTTAGCGTCAAGGACCCTTCCAGCAGGTTAATGCGATGGCGCATTAAACTAGAAGAATTCGATTATGAAATCTGTTACAAGAAAGGTAACCAAAATATTGCAGCGGACGCCCTTAGCCGCAATCCGGTACTCCTCACTACCACCAATAAACGTCCCGGATGGAGAAAACACTTCCATTTCGTACAAGAACCGAGTAATCATTCTCTTACATTACAAATCGGAGATGTGTCGGAAGCTCAATGGATGTCTGACGAGTCAGATAACGTAATTGGATACGTGATCCCGAGGGAAACCATTGATATCGAGAAACTTACCACGCTTTTAGAGGACGTGATGCATAAGGCCATAGCGGAGAACATATCGTCTGTCCATATCAACCTAAACAAACTTCACAATATTTGCAGCGAGGACAACAAAAAGGTCGATAATACTATTAAATCCATCTTCAACGATGGACTCATCAACGTAGAATTATCCACGGAAATTATTAAAGAGCCGGAGACGCAAGAAGAAAAAGACGAAATTCTTTCAAGATTTCACGACGGCCGTTATTTTGGTCATCAGAGCGTTAATAAAACTACACAACGCATACTGCAGCAATACTTTTGGAACGGAATATATGAGGACGTCAAGAACTATGTAAAACAATGTAAGATATGTCAACAAGGAAAAATTGATCGAATCATCTACCACGCACCTATAGGAATTTCCGACACTCCGAGAAACTCTGGGGAAAAGATAAGCATGGACATAGTGGGGCCGTTGGAAGCTACAACTAAAGGCAATAAATACATTCTGACCATTCAAGACCACCTCACCAAACATGTAGTAGCTATACCTTTACAGGAAGCAACAGCACGGGCCACCATCGAAGCGTTTATGGAACGATACATATCTTATTATGGTGTTCCTAAACAAATATTGACAGACAACGGACGTAATTTCACTGCACAGTTAACAGAGGAACTCTTTGCTATGTTGGGAATTGAAAATTACAAATCTACGCCCTTCCACCCGGAAAGTAATGGGATAATCGAAAGGATGCACGCATGCCTCAAAGAATTTTTACGAACTAATTGCCATGATGAAGAATGGGACCAAATCTTACCTTCCTTTATGTTAACCTATAACACCTCCAAACATTCCAGTACCTTATATTCCCCTTTCGAGCTCACATACGGACAAACCGCCAAAGACTCTTTACTTAACGAACCACAGACATACAATAGTTACATAGATGATCTCAGACAAAAACTTGTAAAGGGACAAACTCTAGCACGAGAATACCTAATAGAAGGTAAGGAAAAAGTAAAAGAGAAATTTGATAAATCTTTAAACTCTCAGGTATTAAACGTAAATGATTGGGTATGGCTTCGTGTCGACGACAATAAATTCAAAGGAAATCCCTTAAAATACAAATGGGAAGGACCATACAGAGTTATTGAAATTAAAAGCGAGCAAAATATTGCAGTCTCGCGTAACGGAAAAAAATATGTTACGCATAGGAACCGCGTAAAATATGCCAATTTATAACAGCAACTGGACAGGTCTAAAACTTAAGAGACACCAGTTATTTTAATTTTTTTTTGCTATTATTATTAATTTATCTTCATACCACCGATATGTTATTTGTAAGAAACTAATATTTGTATGTAATCTTTGTTTAGTAATGAGAAATGTATTATAATATTCGATTCCAATTTGTAAAACCACGCAATTTTAGCCGTAGATTTAGTATGATTATCGACTAAGTATTTTATTATAGTTTTACTTGTCAAGCGTTCGCTCGTGTCCTAAACGCGAAATTCATATAAAATCTTGAATAATATTTTCAAATGTTCACTAATGGATGCGCTATAATTAGATATTACATGTTGTCGAAATTTTCTCGATACATTTTTGTAAATACATACATATATAAATATATATATTATATTATGAAACTTAAGTGAAAGTATGGGCCTCGATGTAAGTCGGAAATGCTATTAGATTAGAATGTAAGCCAAGTCGATGACTATTTTAGTCTCTAATTTTTTATAAACATTTTCGGGACGAAAATTTGTAAGAACCCCGGGGATGTTAGGCGGCGAGCCGACAATAACGCCGTATCGATAAAATAACACTATTGATATCCGCCGCGCGACCGTTGAGCGGCTACGCGGTTTTCGGCACCGGCTTAAACAAAACAGACTGATTTTACAAAGAAGCCCTCTAGATAAGATTTAGTATAAAAGCAGAGCCCAACCGGGGCCCGCGAGCTAGTTGTACAGAAATCACCGTCGAAGGAACATGTAAACCATATATGTATACAATAAACTCTACCGTATTCAATCTACAAGTGTAGTCAAAGTGTCGCATCAACAGTGAACAAAAACCTCTCCCAGTCCACCTCGTAACACAATTTCTGGTGGCAGCGGTGGGATACTGCTGCAAACGAAAACCGGAGGGCTACATCGTCACTGGCAACAGCAGCTCCTGCTTCGAAGAGCCGGCCTAGATTTCCGAGGAAATCGTGAAGAACGGACGGACTTCTATTCAGCGAGAAGGACAACCAGAGGCTACTACGACTGTTGATATTCAGCACGTGAGTAACGATAAGAAAAATGTTCGAAACTGACCGGGAATCTAAGGACGAGACGTGTCACCTGTCCGAGGACGAAGACTACGCACGTCCAGGCCCGTCGCGCATCTCCTCTTGGCCACAATTAATTCGATCCACCATTAATCCGATTCCGCAAACTATGAACAATACGATAGATGAAACCGGTCTCCCCGACGAGAGACCCTTTTTACCGCCTTCCGCACCAAACGCACGTAAATTAAGTAACGACAGTGACCCAGATATGCTAACACACTTCGGTAAAACTATTAAAAGTATCACGCAAACCATGGGATTATTACCTAATTTTGACGGAGATAACCCTCCTGTAGAGTATTTCCCGCAAAAAGTTGAAACTTTGTTTAAAAATACACGACCAGCAGAGACATTGTTTGTACAGACAGTTTTAGCTCAACGAATCATAGGAAAGGCAAGTCGCGATCTAGTATCCTATGACATTCAATCAATGTATGATCTCACAGACTCACTTAGACGACAGTACGGTAGGAAAGAAGATCTCGCTAATATCACGTTGGAACGCGGGCGGTTACGACAAGGTAGAAACACGGTTCGCGAATATATTAAAATTTTCAATGACCATCAGAGACGCATCAAACATGCCATGTTCAATAAATACGGTGACAGACATACGCGTTTCGTTCTCATGCAAAGTGACGAAGACATAGCAAAAGAACAATTTATCCGCGGCTTAGATGAACAGATTAGAAAATGTATGTTCGGTAGAGAAATTATAGACCTCCGGAACGCGCAGGATTTAGCAGAACAAATTTCTGACCAGAATTATTTTTGCGCGCAAGCAGAACGATTTCATAACGGGTCTAGACAACGAACAGAGGTTTATACTTCAAGAAGTAATAATACCAGATATGTGCGAGAACCGCCGAGGCGTCCTCCCACCTGTTATAAATGTCAAGGGCCACATTACGCGAACGAATGTAGAAACGATTATCGCGACAGACGAGATAATAATTCCCGAGGAAACTATAATCAGTCAAACGATAGACGCGGCGGTAGGGCAATAGAATACACACGGACTAACGAACAACGAAACGGTAGACCTCACGATAAGGAAACACGACAGATAAAACAAACAGATCCGTATTTTAAAGAACCCGATGTGTATATTGATTTTCCCACCAAACGGGTAGGATTTTTAGCTGATACCGGCTCACAAGCGAACTTGCTTAAAGCCTCGTGTGCATTAGGTTTGTCAGTGCAACCAGAAAATAAGGAATTCCAAGGAATCTCCGGACATAAACAGTACTCTAAGTACTCAGTTTTTCATGACGGACACAAATATTATATTGTAGATGAGGAGTTTAATATCCCATTTGACGGCTTAGTAGGACGCAACTTTCTTAGGCGAACTGGATTTAAATGGCCCGGCGCCGATCAGGTCTTAACGTGTCATAATATTACGAATCGCAAAGAGCTTTTATTAGAAAAATTGAGGATAGATAAAGAAAATAAAGAATTAGATGAAACCATAGAAATAATTAAGCAATACGACGACGTTTTTACTTTGCCAGGTGACTCTCTGCCACAAACTACACTTACAACACACGAAATATACACTACTGACGAAAGACCGGTTAATAAGCGAAATTATCGGTACTCAGACCTCCACAAAAATGAAATTGAGAAACAGGTCGAGGAATTATTAGACAAAAAAATAATAGAACCATCCGACTCGCCTTATAACTCTCCCCTTTGGGTAGTTGACAAAAAATCTGACGGAAACGGACAAAAACAGTATCGTATGGTCGTGGATTTTCGCGAATTAAACGAAAAAACTCCTCAGGACAATTATCCCCTCCCAATGATCGACGACATATTAGATCATTTGGGTCAGTGCCGTTATTTTTCGGCATTCGATTTAACCAGCGGGTTTCATCAAATACCAATGAGCGAAAAATCGAAACATAAGACTGCGTTCAGCACCCCGCATGGCCACTATCAATACAGGCGCATGCCGTTTGGTCTTAAGAACGCCCCCGCGACGTTTCAGCGTATGATTGACAATGCTATGCGTGACTTGATCGGAAAAATATGTTTTGTATATGTAGACGATTTGATAATCTTTGGCAAGACATCGAAAGAACATAACGATAATTTAAGAACCGTGTTAAACAGAATTCGTGAAAAAAATTTGTACCTACAACCCGACAAATGTAAAATATTGAAAACCGAACTTCAATACCTTGGTCACTTAATCACTTCAGACGGAGTCAAACCCAATCCAGAAAAAATTAAAGCCGTAGCAGAATTTCCGATACCCACCAATACAAAAAATCGAAACCGTTAAATACATTACTTATTAAAGACGCTGACTTTACATGGACGAAGGAATGTCAGGACAGCTTTGATACCTTAAGGAACGAACTTTGTAACGACAACCTCCTTTCCTATCCAGACCCTACAAAACCATATTTCCTTACCACCGACGCTAGCAACAACGCAATTGGCAGCGTCTTAGAACAGGAAGACGAGCAAGGAAGAAGGAGACCTGTCTCCTACGCGTCAAGAAGCTTAAACAAAGCCGAAGTACACTACACTGTAACCGAAAAGGAATTACTGAGTATCGTGTGGTCAGTCAAACACTTTCGACACTTTTTATTAGGAAAGAAATTCACTATATTCTCTGACCACCAACCTCTTAAGTGGCTCCTTAGCGTCAAGGACCCTTCCAGCAGGTTAATGCGATGGCGCATTAAACTAGAAGAATTCGATTATGAAATCTGTTACAAGAAAGGTAACCAAAATATTGCAGCGGACGCCCTTAGCCGCAATCCGGTACTCCTCACTACCACCAATAAACGTCCCGGATGGAGAAAACACTTCCATTTCGTACAAGAACCGAGTAATCATTCTCTTACATTACAAATCGGAGATGTGTCGGAAGCTCAATGGATGTCTGACGAGTCAGATAACGTAATTGGATACGTGATCCCGAGGGAAACCATTGATATCGAGAAACTTACCACGCTTTTAGAGGACGTGATGCATAAGGCCATAGCGGAGAACATATCGTCTGTCCATATCAACCTAAACAAACTTCACAATATTTGCAGCGAGGACAACAAAAAGGTCGATAATACTATTAAATCCATCTTCAACGATGGACTCATCAACGTAGAATTATCCACGGAAATTATTAAAGAGCCGGAGACGCAAGAAGAAAAAGACGAAATTCTTTCAAGATTTCACGACGGCCGTTATTTTGGTCATCAGAGCGTTAATAAAACTACACAACGCATACTGCAGCAATACTTTTGGAACGGAATATATGAGGACGTCAAGAACTATGTAAAACAATGTAAGATATGTCAACAAGGAAAAATTGATCGAATCATCTACCACGCACCTATAGGAATTTCCGACACTCCGAGAAACTCTGGGGAAAAGATAAGCATGGACATAGTGGGGCCGTTGGAAGCTACAACTAAAGGCAATAAATACATTCTGACCATTCAAGACCACCTCACCAAACATGTAGTAGCTATACCTTTACAGGAAGCAACAGCACGGGCCACCATCGAAGCGTTTATGGAACGATACATATCTTATTATGGTGTTCCTAAACAAATATTGACAGACAACGGACGTAATTTCACTGCACAGTTAACAGAGGAACTCTTTGCTATGTTGGGAATTGAAAATTACAAATCTACGCCCTTCCACCCGGAAAGTAATGGGATAATCGAAAGGATGCACGCATGCCTCAAAGAATTTTTACGAACTAATTGCCATGATGAAGAATGGGACCAAATCTTACCTTCCTTTATGTTAACCTATAACACCTCCAAACATTCCAGTACCTTATATTCCCCTTTCGAGCTCACATACGGACAAACCGCCAAAGACTCTTTACTTAACGAACCACAGACATACAATAGTTACATAGATGATCTCAGACAAAAACTTGTAAAGGGACAAACTCTAGCACGAGAATACCTAATAGAAGGTAAGGAAAAAGTAAAAGAGAAATTTGATAAATCTTTAAACTCTCAGGTATTAAACGTAAATGATTGGGTATGGCTTCGTGTCGACGACAATAAATTCAAAGGAAATCCCTTAAAATACAAATGGGAAGGACCATACAGAGTTATTGAAATTAAAAGCGAGCAAAATATTGCAGTCTCGCGTAACGGAAAAAAATATGTTACGCATAGGAACCGCGTAAAATATGCCAATTTATAACAGCAACTGGACAGGTCTAAAACTTAAGAGACACCAGTTATTTTAATTTTTTTTTGCTATTATTATTAATTTATCTTCATACCACCGATATGTTATTTGTAAGAAACTAATATTTGTATGTAATCTTTGTTTAGTAATGAGAAATGTATTATAATATTCGATTCCAATTTGTAAAACCACGCAATTTTAGCCGTAGATTTAGTATGATTATCGACTAAGTATTTTATTATAGTTTTACTTGTCAAGCGTTCGCTCGTGTCCTAAACGCGAAATTCATATAAAATCTTGAATAATATTTTCAAATGTTCACTAATGGATGCGCTATAATTAGATATTACATGTTGTCGAAATTTTCTCGATACATTTTTGTAAATACATACATATATAAATATATATATTATATTATGAAACTTAAGTGAAAGTATGGGCCTCGATGTAAGTCGGAAATGCTATTAGATTAGAATGTAAGCCAAGTCGATGACTATTTTAGTCTCTAATTTTTTATAAACATTTTCGGGACGAAAATTTGTAAGAACCCCGGAGATGTTAGGCGGCGAGCCGACAATAACGCCGTATCGATAAAATAACACTATTGATATCCGCCGCGCGACCGTTGAGCGGCTACGCGGTTTTCGGCACCGGCTTAAACAAAACAGACTGATTTTACAAAGAAGCCCTCTAGATAAGATTTAGTATAAAAGCAGAGCCCAACCGGGGCCCGCGAGCTAGTTGTACAGAAATCACCGTCGAAGGAACATGTAAACCATATATGTATACAATAAACTCTACCGTATTCAATCTACAAGTGTAGTCAAAGTGTCGCATCAACAGTGAACAAAAACCTCTCCCAGTCCACCTCGTAACACAATTTCTGGTGGCAGCGGTGGGATACTGCTGCAAACGAAAACCGGAGGGCTACATCGTCACTGGCAACAGCAGCTCCTGCTTCGAAGAGCCGGCCTAGATTTCCGAGGAAATCGTGAAGAACGGACGGACTTCTATTCAGCGAGAAGGACAACCAGAGGCTACTACGACTGTTGATATTCAGCACGTGAGTAACGATAAGAAAAATGTTCGAAACTGACCGGGAATCTAAGGACGAGACGTGTCACCTGTCCGAGGACGAAGACTACGCACGTCCAGGCCCGTCGCGCATCTCCTCTTGGCCACAATTAATTCGATCCACCATTAATCCGATTCCGCAAACTATGAACAATACGATAGATGAAACCGGTCTCCCCGACGAGAGACCCTTTTTACCGCCTTCCGCACCAAACGCACGTAAATTAAGTAACGACAGTGACCCAGATATGCTAACACACTTCGGTAAAACTATTAAAAGTATCACGCAAACCATGGGATTATTACCTAATTTTGACGGAGATAACCCTCCTGTAGAGTATTTCCCGCAAAAAGTTGAAACTTTGTTTAAAAATACACGACCAGCAGAGACATTGTTTGTACAGACAGTTTTAGCTCAACGAATCATAGGAAAGGCAAGTCGCGATCTAGTATCCTATGACATTCAATCAATGTATGATCTCACAGACTCACTTAGACGACAGTACGGTAGGAAAGAAGATCTCGCTAATATCACGTTGGAACGCGGGCGGTTACGACAAGGTAGAAACACGGTTCGCGAATATATTAAAATTTTCAATGACCATCAGAGACGCATCAAACATGCCATGTTCAATAAATACGGTGACAGACATACGCGTTTCGTTCTCATGCAAAGTGACGAAGACATAGCAAAAGAACAATTTATCCGCGGCTTAGATGAACAGATTAGAAAATGTATGTTCGGTAGAGAAATTATAGACCTCCGGAACGCGCAGGATTTAGCAGAACAAATTTCTGACCAGAATTATTTTTGCGCGCAAGCAGAACGATTTCATAACGGGTCTAGACAACGAACAGAGGTTTATACTTCAAGAAGTAATAATACCAGATATGTGCGAGAACCGCCGAGGCGTCCTCCCACCTGTTATAAATGTCAAGGGCCACATTACGCGAACGAATGTAGAAACGATTATCGCGACAGACGAGATAATAATTCCCGAGGAAACTATAATCAGTCAAACGATAGACGCGGCGGTAGGGCAATAGAATACACACGGACTAACGAACAACGAAACGGTAGACCTCACGATAAGGAAACACGACAGATAAAACAAACAGATCCGTATTTTAAAGAACCCGATGTGTATATTGATTTTCCCACCAAACGGGTAGGATTTTTAGCTGATACCGGCTCACAAGCGAACTTGCTTAAAGCCTCGTGTGCATTAGGTTTGTCAGTGCAACCAGAAAATAAGGAATTCCAAGGAATCTCCGGACATAAACAGTACTCTAAGTACTCAGTTTTTCATGACGGACACAAATATTATATTGTAGATGAGGAGTTTAATATCCCATTTGACGGCTTAGTAGGACGCAACTTTCTTAGGCGAACTGGATTTAAATGGCCCGGCGCCGATCAGGTCTTAATGTGTCATAATATTACGAATCGCAAAGAGCTTTTATTAGAAAAATTGAGGATAGATAAAGAAAATAAAGAATTAGATGAAACCATAGAAATAATTAAGCAATACGACGACGTTTTTACTTTGCCAGGTGACTCTCTGCCACAAACTACACTTACAACACACGAAATAT
Organism: Mimumesa dahlbomi; assembly: GCA_917499265.3. Classification (NCBI taxonomy): domain Eukaryota; kingdom Metazoa; phylum Arthropoda; class Insecta; order Hymenoptera; family Crabronidae; genus Mimumesa; species Mimumesa dahlbomi. Next base: position 11,719,654 of record OU824124.1, read on the forward strand.
ACACTACTGACGAAAGACCGATTAATAAGCGAAATTATCGGTACTCAGACCTCCACAAAAATGAAATTGAGAAACAGGTCGAGGAATTATTAGACAAAAAAATAATACAACCATCCGACTCGCCTTATAACTCTCCCCTTTGGGTAGTTGACAAAAAATCTGACGGAAACGGACAAAAACAGTATCGTATGGTCGTGGATTTTCGCGAATTAAACGAAAAAACTCCTCAGGACAATTATCCCCTCCCAATGATCGACGACATATTAGATCATTTGGGTCAGTGCCGTTATTTTTCGGCATTCGATTTAACCAGCGGGTTTCATCAAATACCAATGAGCGAAAAATCGAAACATAAGACTGCGTTCAGCACCCCGCATGGCCACTATCAATACAGGCGCATGCCGTTTGGTCTTAAGAACGCCCCCGCGACGTTTCAGCGTATGATTGACAATGCTATGCGTGACTTGATCGGAAAAATATGTTTTGTATATGTAGACGATTTGATAATCTTTGGCAAGACATCGAAAGAACATAACGATAATTTAAGAACCGTGTTAAACAGAATTCGTGAAAAAAATTTGTACCTACAACCCGACAAATGTAAAATATTGAAAACCGAACTTCAATACCTTGGTCACTTAATCACTTCAGACGGAGTCAAACCCAATCCAGAAAAAATTAAAGCCGTAGCAGAATTTCCGATACCCACCAATACAAAAAATCGAAACCGTTAAATACATTACTTATTAAAGACGCTGACTTTACATGGACGAAGGAATGTCAGGACAGCTTTGATACCTTAAGGAACGAACTTTGTAACGACAACCTCCTTTCCTATCCAGACCCTACAAAACCATATTTCCTTACCACCGACGCTAGCAACAACGCAATTGGCAGCGTCTTAGAACAGGAAGACGAGCAAGGAAGAAGGAGACCTGTCTCCTACGCGTCAAGAAGCTTAAACAAAGCCGAAGTACACTACACTGTAACCGAAAAGGAATTACTGAGTATCGTGTGGTCAGTCAAACACTTTCGACACTTTTTATTAGGAAAGAAATTCACTATATTCTCTGACCACCAACCTCTTAAGTGGCTCCTTAGCGTCAAGGACCCTTCCAGCAGGTTAATGCGATGGCGCATTAAACTAGAAGAATTCGATTATGAAATCTGTTACAAGAAAGGTAACCAAAATATTGCAGCGGACGCCCTTAGCCGCAATCCGGTACTCCTCACTACCACCAATAAACGTCCCGGATGGAGAAAACACTTCCATTTCGTACAAGAACCGAGTAATCATTCTCTTACATTACAAATCGGAGATGTGTCGGAAGCTCAATGGATGTCTGACGAGTCAGATAACGTAATTGGATACGTGATCCCGAGGGAAACCATTGATATCGAGAAACTTACCACGCTTTTAGAGGACGTGATGCATAAGGCCATAGCGGAGAACATATCGTCTGTCCATATCAACCTAAACAAACTTCACAATATTTGCAGCGAGGACAACAAAAAGGTCGATAATACTATTAAATCCATCTTCAACGATGGACTTATCAACGTAGAATTATCCACGGAAATTATTAAAGAGCCGGAGACGCAAGAAGAAAAAGACGAAATTCTTTCAAGATTTCACGACGGCCGTTATTTTGGTCATCAGAGCGTTAATAAAACTACACAACGCATACTGCAGCAATACTTTTGGAACGGAATATATGAGGACGTCAAGAACTATGTAAAACAATGTAAGATATGTCAACAAGGAAAAATTGATCGAATCATCTACCACGCACCTATAGGAATTTCCGACACTCCGAGAAACTCTGGGGAAAAGATAAGCATGGACATAGTGGGGCCGTTGGAAGCTACAACTAAAGGCAATAAATACATTCTGACCATTCAAGACCACCTCACCAAACATGTAGTAGCTATACCTTTACAGGAAGCAACAGCACGGGCCACCATCGAAGCGTTTATGGAACGATACATATCTTATTATGGTGTTCCTAAACAAATATTGACAGACAACGGACGTAATTTCACTGCACAGTTAACAGAGGAACTCTTTGCTATGTTGGGAATTGAAAATTACAAATCTACGCCCTTCCACCCGGAAAGTAATGGGATAATCGAAAGGATGCACGCATGCCTCAAAGAATTTTTACGAACTAATTGCCATGATGAAGAATGGGACCAAATCTTACCTTCCTTTATGTTAACCTATAACACCTCCAAACATTCCAGTACCTTATATTCCCCTTTCGAGCTCACATACGGACGAACCGCCAAAGACTCTTTACTTAACGAACCACAGACATACAATAGTTACATAGATGATCTCAGACAAAAACTTGTAAAGGGACAAACTCTAGCACGAGAATACCTAATAGAAGGTAAGGAAAAAGTAAAAGAGAAATTTGATAAATCTTTAAACTCTCAGGTATTAAACGTAAATGATTGGGTATGGCTTCGTGTCGACGACAATAAATTCAAAGGAAATCCCTTAAAATACAAATGGGAAGGACCATACAGAGTTATTGAAATTAAAAGCGAGCAAAATATTGCAGTCTCGCGTAACGGAAAAAAATATGTTACGCATAGGAACCGCGTAAAATATGCCAATTTATAACAGCAACTGGACAGGTCTAAAACTTAAGAGACACCAGTTATTTTAATTTTTTTTTGCTATTATTATTAATTTATCTTCATACCACCGATATGTTATTTGTAAGAAACTAATATTTGTATGTAATCTTTGTTTAGTAATGAGAAATGTATTATAATATTCGATTCCAATTTGTAAAACCACGCAATTTTAGCCGTAGATTTAGTATGATTATCGACTAAGTATTTTATTATAGTTTTACTTGTCAAGCGTTCGCTCGTGTCCTAAACGCGAAATTCATATAAAATCTTGAATAATATTTTCAAATGTTCACTAATGGATGCGCTATAATTAGATATTACATGTTGTCGAAATTTTCTCGATACATTTTTGTAAATACATACATATATAAATATATATATTATATTATGAAACTTAAGTGAAAGTATGGGCCTCGATGTAAGTCGGAAATGCTATTAGATTAGAATGTAAGCCAAGTCGATGACTATTTTAGTCTCTAATTTTTTATAAACATTTTCGGGACGAAAATTTGTAAGAACCCCGGGGATGTTAGGCGGCGAGCCGACAATAACGCCGTATCGATAAAATAACACTATTGATATCCGCCGCGCGACCGTTGAGCGGCTACGCGGTTTTCGGCACCGGCTTAAACAAAACAGACTGATTTTACAAAGAAGCCCTCTAGATAAGATTTAGTATAAAAGCAGAGCCCAACCGGGGCCCGCGAGCTAGTTGTACAGAAATCACCGTCGAAGGAACATGTAAACCATATATGTATACAATAAACTCTACCGTATTCAATCTACAAGTGTAGTCAAAGTGTCGCATCAACAGTGAACAAAAACCTCTCCCAGTCCACCTCGTAACACAATTTCTGGTGGCAGCGGTGGGATACTGCTGCAAACGAAAACCGGAGGGCTACATCGTCACTGGCAACAGCAGCTCCTGCTTCGAAGAGCCGGCCTAGATTTCCGAGGAAATCGTGAAGAACGGACGGACTTCTATTCAGCGAGAAGGACAACCAGAGGCTACTACGACTGTTGATATTCAGCACGTGAGTAACGATAAGAAAAATGTTCGAAACTGACCGGGAATCTAAGGACGAGACGTGTCACCTGTCCGAGGACGAAGACTACGCACGTCCAGGCCCGTCGCGCATCTCCTCTTGGCCACAATTAATTCGATCCACCATTAATCCGATTCCGCAAACTATGAACAATACGATAGATGAAACCGGTCTCCCCGACGAGAGACCCTTTTTACCGCCTTCCGCACCAAACGCACGTAAATTAAGTAACGACAGTGACCCAGATATGCTAACACACTTCGGTAAAACTATTAAAAGTATCACGCAAACCATGGGATTATTACCTAATTTTGACGGAGATAACCCTCCTGTAGAGTATTTCCCGCAAAAAGTTGAAACTTTGTTTAAAAATACACGACCAGCAGAGACATTGTTTGTACAGACAGTTTTAGCTCAACGAATCATAGGAAAGGCAAGTCGCGATCTAGTATCCTATGACATTCAATCAATGTATGATCTCACAGACTCACTTAGACGACAGTACGGTAGGAAAGAAGATCTCGCTAATATCACGTTGGAACGCGGGCGGTTACGACAAGGTAGAAACACGGTTCGCGAATATATTAAAATTTTCAATGACCATCAGAGACGCATCAAACATGCCATGTTCAATAAATACGGTGACAGACATACGCGTTTCGTTCTCATGCAAAGTGACGAAGACATAGCAAAAGAACAATTTATCCGCGGCTTAGATGAACAGATTAGAAAATGTATGTTCGGTAGAGAAATTATAGACCTCCGGAACGCGCAGGATTTAGCAGAACAAATTTCTGACCAGAATTATTTTTGCGCGCAAGCAGAACGATTTCATAACGGGTCTAGACAACGAACAGAGGTTTATACTTCAAGAAGTAATAATACCAGATATGTGCGAGAACCGCCGAGGCGTCCTCCCACCTGTTATAAATGTCAAGGGCCACATTACGCGAACGAATGTAGAAACGATTATCGCGACAGACGAGATAATAATTCCCGAGGAAACTATAATCAGTCAAACGATAGACGCGGCGGTAGGGCAATAGAATACACACGGACTAACGAACAACGAAACGGTAGACCTCACGATAAGGAAACACGACAGATAAAACAAACAGATCCGTATTTTAAAGAACCCGATGTGTATATTGATTTTCCCACCAAACGGGTAGGATTTTTAGCTGATACCGGCTCACAAGCGAACTTGCTTAAAGCCTCGTGTGCATTAGGTTTGTCAGTGCAACCAGAAAATAAGGAATTCCAAGGAATCTCCGGACATAAACAGTACTCTAAGTACTCAGTTTTTCATGACGGACACAAATATTATATTGTAGATGAGGAGTTTAATATCCCATTTGACGGCTTAGTAGGACGCAACTTTCTTAGGCGAACTGGATTTAAATGGCCCGGCGCCGATCAGGTCTTAATGTGTCATAATATTACGAATCGCAAAGAGCTTTTATTAGAAAAATTGAGGATAGATAAAGAAAATAAAGAATTAGATGAAACCATAGAAATAATTAAGCAATACGACGACGTTTTTACTTTGCCAGGTGACTCTCTGCCACAAACTACACTTACAACACACGAAATATACACTACTGACGAAAGACCGGTTAATAAGCGAAATTATCGGTACTCAGACCTCCACAAAAATGAAATTGAGAAACAGGTCGAGGAATTATTAGACAAAAAAATAATAGAACCATCCGACTCGCCTTATAACTCTCCCCTTTGGGTAGTTGACAAAAAATCTGACGGAAACGGACAAAAACAGTATCGTATGGTCGTGGATTTTCGCGAATTAAACGAAAAAACTCCTCAGGACAATTATCCCCTCCCAATGATCGACGACATATTAGATCATTTGGGTCAGTGCCGTTATTTTTCGGCATTCGATTTAACCAGCGGGTTTCATCAAATACCAATGAGCGAAAAATCGAAACATAAGACTGCGTTCAGCACCCCGCCTCGATGTAAGTCGGAAATGCTATTAGATTAGAATGTAAGCCAAGTCGATGACTATTTTAGTCTCTAATTTTTTATAAACATTTTCGGGACGAAAATTTGTAAGAACCCCGGGGATGTTAGGCGGCGAGCCGACAATAACGCCGTATCGATAAAATAACACTATTGATATCCGCCGCGCGACCGTTGAGCGGCTACGCGGTTTTCGGCACCGGCTTAAACAAAACAGACTGATTTTACAAAGAAGCCCTCTAGATAAGATTTAGTATAAAAGCAGAGCCCAACCGGGGCCCGCGAGCTAGTTGTACAGAAATCACCGTCGAAGGAACATGTAAACCATATATGTATACAATAAACTCTACCGTATTCAATCTACAAGTGTAGTCAAAGTGTCGCATCAACAGTGAACAAAAACCTCTCCCAGTCCACCTCGTAACACAATTTCTGGTGGCAGCGGTGGGATACTGCTGCAAACGAAAACCGGAGGGCTACATCGTCACTGGCAACAGCAGCTCCTGCTTCGAAGAGCCGGTCTAGATTTCCGAGGAAATCGTGAAGAACGGACGGACTTCTATTCAGCGAGAAGGACAACCAGAGGCTACTACGACTGTTGATATTCAGCACGTGAGTAACGATAAGAAAAATGTTCGAAACTGACCGGGAATCTAAGGACGAGACGTGTCACCTGTCCGAGGACGAAGACTACGCACGTCCAGGCCCGTCGCGCGTCTCCTCTTGGCCACAATTAATTCGATCCACCATTAATCCGATTCCGCAAACTATGAACAATACGATAGATGAAACCGGTCTCCCCGACGAGAGACCCTTTTTACCGCCTTCCGCACCAAACGCACGTAAATTAAGTAACGACAGTGACCCAGATATGCTAACACACTTCGGTAAAACTATTAAAAGTATCACGCAAACCATGGGATTATTACCTAATTTTGACGGAGATAACCCTCCTGTAGAGTATTTCCCGCAAAAAGTTGAAACTTTGTTTAAAAATACACGACCAGCAGAGACATTGTTTGTACAGACAGTTTTAGCTCAACGAATCATAGGAAAGGCAAGTCGCGATCTAGTATCCTATGACATTCAATCAATGTATGATCTCACAGACTCACTTAGACGACAGTACGGTAGGAAAGAAGATCTCGCTAATATCACGTTGGAACGCGGGCGGTTACGACAAGGTAGAAACACGGTTCGCGAATATATTAAAATTTTCAATGACCATCAGAGACGCATCAAACATGCCATGTTCAATAAATACGGTGACAGACATACGCGTTTCGTTCTCATGCAAAGTGACGAAGACATAGCAAAAGAACAATTTATCCGCGGCTTAGATGAACAGATTAGAAAATGTATGTTCGGTAGAGAAATTATAGACCTCCGGAACGCGCAGGATTTAGCAGAACAAATTTCTGACCAGAATTATTTTTGCGCGCAAGCAGAACGATTTCATAACGGGTCTAGACAACGAACAGAGGTTTATACTTCAAGAAGTAATAATACCAGATATGTGCGAGAACCGCCGAGGCGTCCTCCCACCTGTTATAAATGTCAAGGGCCACATTACGCGAACGAATGTAGAAACGATTATCGCGACAGACGAGATAATAATTCCCGAGGAAACTATAATCAGTCAAACGATAGACGCGGCGGTAGGGCAATAGAATACACACGGACTAACGAACAACGAAACGGTAGACCTCACGATAAGGAAACACGACAGATAAAACAAACAGATCCGTATTTTAAAGAACCCGATGTGTATATTGATTTTCCCACCAAACGGGTAGGATTTTTAGCTGATACCGGCTCACAAGCGAACTTGCTTAAAGCCTCGTGTGCATTAGGTTTGTCAGTGCAACCAGAAAATAAGGAATTCCAAGGAATCTCCGGACATAAACAGTACTCTAAGTACTCAGTTTTTCATGACGGACACAAATATTATATTGTAGATGAGGAGTTTAATATCCCATTTGACGGCTTAGTAGGACGCAACTTTCTTAGGCGAACTGGATTTAAATGGCCCGGCGCCGATCAGGTCTTAATGTGTCATAATATTACGAATCGCAAAGAGCTTTTATTAGAAAAATTGAGGATAGATAAAGAAAATAAAGAATTAGATGAAACCATAGAAATAATTAAGCAATACGACGACGTTTTTACTTTGCCAGGTGACTCTCTGCCACAAACTACACTTACAACACACGAAATATACACTACTGACGAAAGACCGATTAATAAGCGAAATTATCGGTACTCAGACCTCCACAAAAATGAAATTGAGAAACAGGTCGAGGAATTATTAGACAAAAAAATAATACAACCATCCGACTCGCCTTATAACTCTCCCCTTTGGGTAGTTGACAAAAAATCTGACGGAAACGGACAAAAACAGTATCGTATGGTCGTGGATTTTCGCGAATTAAACGAAAAAACTCCTCAGGACAATTATCCCCTCCCAATGATCGACGACATATTAGATCATTTGGGTCAGTGCCGTTATTTTTCGGCATTCGATTTAACCAGCGGGTTTCATCAAATACCAATGAGCGAAAAATCGAAACATAAGACTGCGTTCAGCACCCCGCATGGCCACTATCAATACAGGCGCATGCCGTTTGGTCTTAAGAACGCCCCCGCGACGTTTCAGCGTATGATTGACAATGCTATGCGTGACTTGATCGGAAAAATATGTTTTGTATATGTAGACGATTTGATAATCTTTGGCAAGACATCGAAAGAACATAACGATAATTTAAGAACCGTGTTAAACAGAATTCGTGAAAAAAATTTGTACCTACAACCCGACAAATGTAAAATATTGAAAACCGAACTTCAATACCTTGGTCACTTAATCACTTCAGACGGAGTCAAACCCAATCCAGAAAAAATTAAAGCCGTAGCAGAATTTCCGATACCCACCAATACAAAAAATCGAAACCGTTAAATACATTACTTATTAAAGACGCTGACTTTACATGGACGAAGGAATGTCAGGACAGCTTTGATACCTTAAGGAACGAACTTTGTAACGACAACCTCCTTTCCTATCCAGACCCTACAAAACCATATTTCCTTACCACCGACGCTAGCAACAACGCAATTGGCAGCGTCTTAGAACAGGAAGACGAGCAAGGAAGAAGGAGACCTGTCTCCTACGCGTCAAGAAGCTTAAACAAAGCCGAAGTACACTACACTGTAACCGAAAAGGAATTACTGAGTATCGTGTGGTCAGTCAAACACTTTCGACACTTTTTATTAGGAAAGAAATTCACTATATTCTCTGACCACCAACCTCTTAAGTGGCTCCTTAGCGTCAAGGACCCTTCCAGCAGGTTAATGCGATGGCGCATTAAACTAGAAGAATTCGATTATGAAATCTGTTACAAGAAAGGTAACCAAAATATTGCAGCGGACGCCCTTAGCCGCAATCCGGTACTCCTCACTACCACCAATAAACGTCCCGGATGGAGAAAACACTTCCATTTCGTACAAGAACCGAGTAATCATTCTCTTACATTACAAATCGGAGATGTGTCGGAAGCTCAATGGATGTCTGACGAGTCAGATAACGTAATTGGATACGTGATCCCGAGGGAAACCATTGATATCGAGAAACTTACCACGCTTTTAGAGGACGTGATGCATAAGGCCATAGCGGAGAACATATCGTCTGTCCATATCAACCTAAACAAACTTCACAATATTTGCAGCGAGGACAACAAAAAGGTCGATAATACTATTAAATCCATCTTCAACGATGGACTCATCAACGTAGAATTATCCACGGAAATTATTAAAGAGCCGGAGACGCAAGAAGAAAAAGACGAAATTCTTTCAAGATTTCACGACGGCCGTTATTTTGGTCATCAGAGCGTTAATAAAACTACACAACGCATACTGCAGCAATACTTTTGGAACGGAATATATGAGGACGTCAAGAACTATGTAAAACAATGTAAGATATGTCAACAAGGAAAAATTGATCGAATCATCTACCACGCACCTATAGGAATTTCCGACACTCCGAGAAACTCTGGGGAAAAGATAAGCATGGACATAGTGGGGCCGTTGGAAGCTACAACTAAAGGCAATAAATACATTCTGACCATTCAAGACCACCTCACCAAACATGTAGTAGCTATACCTTTACAGGAAGCAACAGCACGGGCCACCATCGAAGCGTTTATGGAACGATACATATCTTATTATGGTGTTCCTAAACAAATATTGACAGACAACGGACGTAATTTCACTGCACAGTTAACAGAGGAACTCTTTGCTATGTTGGGAATTGAAAATTACAAATCTACGCCCTTCCACCCGGAAAGTAATGGGATAATCGAAAGGATGCACGCATGCCTCAAAGAATTTTTACGAACTAATTGCCATGATGAAGAATGGGACCAAATCTTACCTTCCTTTATGTTAACCTATAACACCTCCAAACATTCCAGTACCTTATATTCCCCTTTCGAGCTCACATACGGACAAACCGCCAAAGACTCTTTACTTAACGAACCACAGACATACAATAGTTACATAGATGATCTCAGACAAAAACTTGTAAAGGGACAAACTCTAGCACGAGAATACCTAATAGAAGGTAAGGAAAAAGTAAAAGAGAAATTTGATAAATCTTTAAACTCTCAGGTATTAAACGTAAATGATTGGGTATGGCTTCGTGTCGACGACAATAAATTCAAAGGAAATCCCTTAAAATACAAATGGGAAGGACCATACAGAGTTATTGAAATTAAAAGCGAGCAAAATATTGCAGTCTCGCGTAACGGAAAAAAATATGTTACGCATAGGAACCGCGTAAAATATGCCAATTTATAACAGCAACTGGACAGGTCTAAAACTTAAGAGACACCAGTTATTTTAATTTTTTTTTGCTATTATTATTAATTTATCTTCATACCACCGATATGTTATTTGTAAGAAACTAATATTTGTATGTAATCTTTGTTTAGTAATGAGAAATGTATTATAATATTCGATTCCAATTTGTAAAACCACGCAATTTTAGCCGTAGATTTAGTATGATTATCGACTAAGTATTTTATTATAGTTTTACTTGTCAAGCGTTCGCTCGTGTCCTAAACGCGAAATTCATATAAAATCTTGAATAATATTTTCAAATGTTCACTAATGGATGCGCTATAATTAGATATTACATGTTGTCGAAATTTTCTCGATACATTTTTGTAAATACATACATATATAAATATATATATTATATTATGAAACTTAAGTGAAAGTATGGGCCTCGATGTAAGTCGGAAATGCTATTAGATTAGAATGTAAGCCAAGTCGATGACTATTTTAGTCTCTAATTTTTTATAAACATTTTCGGGACGAAAATTTGTAAGAACCCCGGAGATGTTAGGCGGCGAGCCGACAATAACGCCGTATCGATAAAATAACACTATTGATATCCGCCGCGCGACCGTTGAGCGGCTACGCGGTTTTCGGCACCGGCTTAAACAAAACAGACTGATTTTACAAAGAAGCCCTCTAGATAAGATTTAGTATAAAAGCAGAGCCCAACCGGGGCCCGCGAGCTAGTTGTACAGAAATCACCGTCGAAGGAACATGTAAACCATATATGTATACAATAAACTCTACCGTATTCAATCTACAAGTGTAGTCAAAGTGTCGCATCAACAGTGAACAAAAACCTCTCCCAGTCCACCTCGTAACACAATTTCTGGTGGCAGCGGTGGGATACTGCTGCAAACGAAAACCGGAGGGCTACATCGTCACTGGCAACAGCAGCTCCTGCTTCGAAGAGCCGGCCTAGATTTCCGAGGAAATCGTGAAGAACGGACGGACTTCTATTCAGCGAGAAGGACAACCAGAGGCTACTACGACTGTTGATATTCAGCACGTGAGTAACGATAAGAAAAATGTTCGAAACTGACCGGGAATCTAAGGACGAGACGTGTCACCTGTCCGAGGACGAAGACTACGCACGTCCAGGCCCGTCGCGCGTCTCCTCTTGGCCACAATTAATTCGATCCACCATTAATCCGATTCCGCAAACTATGAACAATACGATAGATGAAACCGGTCTCCCCGACGAGAGACCCTTTTTACCGCCTTCCGCACCAAACGCACGTAAATTAAGTAACGACAGTGACCCAGATATGCTAACACACTTCGGTAAAACTATTAAAAGTATCACGCAAACCATGGGATTATTACCTAATTTTGACGGAGATAACCCTCCTGTAGAGTATTTCCCGCAAAAAGTTGAAACTTTGTTTAAAAATACACGACCAGCAGAGACATTGTTTGTACAGACAGTTTTAGCTCAACGAATCATAGGAAAGGCAAGTCGCGATCTAGTATCCTATGACATTCAATCAATGTATGATCTCACAGACTCACTTAGACGACAGTACGGTAGGAAAGAAGATCTCGCTAATATCACGTTGGAACGCGGGCGGTTACGACAAGGTAGAAACACGGTTCGCGAATATATTAAAATTTTCAATGACCATCAGAGACGCATCAAACATGCCATGTTCAATAAATACGGTGACAGACATACGCGTTTCGTTCTCATGCAAAGTGACGAAGACATAGCAAAAGAACAATTTATCCGCGGCTTAGATGAACAGATTAGAAAATGTATGTTCGGTAGAGAAATTATAGACCTCCGGAACGCGCAGGATTTAGCAGAACAAATTTCTGACCAGAATTATTTTTGCGCGCAAGCAGAACGATTTCATAACGGGTCTAGACAACGAACAGAGGTTTATACTTCAAGAAGTAATAATACCAGATATGTGCGAGAACCGCCGAGGCGTCCTCCCACCTGTTATAAATGTCAAGGGCCACATTACGCGAACGAATGTAGAAACGATTATCGCGACAGACGAGATAATAATTCCCGAGGAAACTATAATCAGTCAAACGATAGACGCGGCGGTAGGGCAATAGAATACACACGGACTAACGAACAACGAAACGGTAGACCTCACGATAAGGAAACACGACAGATAAAACAAACAGATCCGTATTTTAAAGAACCCGATGTGTATATTGATTTTCCCACCAAACGGGTAGGATTTTTAGCTGATACCGGCTCACAAGCGAACTTGCTTAAAGCCTCGTGTGCATTAGGTTTGTCAGTGCAACCAGAAAATAAGGAATTCCAAGGAATCTCCGGACATAAACAGTACTCTAAGTACTCAGTTTTTCATGACGGACACAAATATTATATTGTAGATGAGGAGTTTAATATCCCATTTGACGGCTTAGTAGGACGCAACTTTCTTAGGCGAACTGGATTTAAATGGCCCGGCGCCGATCAGGTCTTAACGTGTCATAATATTACGAATCGCAAAGAGCTTTTATTAGAAAAATTGAGGATAGATAAAGAAAATAAAGAATTAGATGAAACCATAGAAATAATTAAGCAATACGACGACGTTTTTACTTTGCCAGGTGACTCTCTGCCACAAACTACACTTACAACACACGAAATATACACTACTGACGAAAGACCGGTTAATAAGCGAAATTATCGGTACTCAGACCTCCACAAAAATGAAATTGAGAAACAGGTCGAGGAATTATTAGACAAAAAAATAATAGAACCATCCGACTCGCCTTATAACTCTCCCCTTTGGGTAGTTGACAAAAAATCTGACGGAAACGGACAAAAACAGTATCGTATGGTCGTGGATTTTCGCGAATTAAACGAAAAAACTCCTCAGGACAATTATCCCCTCCCAATGATCGACGACATATTAGATCATTTGGGTCAGTGCCGTTATTTTTCGGCATTCGATTTAACCAGCGGGTTTCATCAAATACCAATGAGCGAAAAATCGAAACATAAGACTGCGTTCAGCACCCCGCATGGCCACTATCAATACAGGCGCATGCCGTTTGGTCTTAAGAACGCCCCCGCGACGTTTCAGCGTATGATTGACAATGCTATGCGTGACTTGATCGGAAAAATATGTTTTGTATATGTAGACGATTTGATAATCTTTGGCAAGACATCGAAAGAACATAACGATAATTTAAGAACCGTGTTAAACAGAATTCGTGAAAAAAATTTGTACCTACAACCCGACAAATGTAAAATATTGAAAACCGAACTTCAATACCTTGGTCACTTAATCACTTCAGACGGAGTCAAACCCAATCCAGAAAAAATTAAAGCCGTAGCAGAATTTCCGATACCCACCAATACAAAAAATCGAAACCGTTAAATACATTACTTATTAAAGACGCTGACTTTACATGGACGAAGGAATGTCAGGACAGCTTTGATACCTTAAGGAACGAACTTTGTAACGACAACCTCCTTTCCTATCCAGACCCTACAAAACCATATTTCCTTACCACCGACGCTAGCAACAACGCAATTGGCAGCGTCTTAGAACAGGAAGACGAGCAAGGAAGAAGGAGACCTGTCTCCTACGCGTCAAGAAGCTTAAACAAAGCCGAAGTACACTACACTGTAACCGAAAAGGAATTACTGAGTATCGTGTGGTCAGTCAAACACTTTCGACACTTTTTATTAGGAAAGAAATTCACTATATTCTCTGACCACCAACCTCTTAAGTGGCTCCTTAGCGTCAAGGACCCTTCCAGCAGGTTAATGCGATGGCGCATTAAACTAGAAGAATTCGATTATGAAATCTGTTACAAGAAAGGTAACCAAAATATTGCAGCGGACGCCCTTAGCCGCAATCCGGTACTCCTCACTACCACCAATAAACGTCCCGGATGGAGAAAACACTTCCATTTCGTACAAGAACCGAGTAATCATTCTCTTACATTACAAATCGGAGATGTGTCGGAAGCTCAATGGATGTCTGACGAGTCAGATAACGTAATTGGATACGTGATCCCGAGGGAAACCATTGATATCGAGAAACTTACCACGCTTTTAGAGGACGTGATGCATAAGGCCATAGCGGAGAACATATCGTCTGTCCATATCAACCTAAACAAACTTCACAATATTTGCAGCGAGGACAACAAAAAGGTCGATAATACTATTAAATCCATCTTCAACGATGGACTCATCAACGTAGAATTATCCACGGAAATTATTAAAGAGCCGGAGACGCAAGAAGAAAAAGACGAAATTCTTTCAAGATTTCACGACGGCCGTTATTTTGGTCATCAGAGCGTTAATAAAACTACACAACGCATACTGCAGCAATACTTTTGGAACGGAATATATGAGGACGTCAAGAACTATGTAAAACAATGTAAGATATGTCAACAAGGAAAAATTGATCGAATCATCTACCACGCACCTATAGGAATTTCCGACACTCCGAGAAACTCTGGGGAAAAGATAAGCATGGACATAGTGGGGCCGTTGGAAGCTACAACTAAAGGCAATAAATACATTCTGACCATTCAAGACCACCTCACCAAACATGTAGTAGCTATACCTTTACAGGAAGCAACAGCACGGGCCACCATCGAAGCGTTTATGGAACGATACATATCTTATTATGGTGTTCCTAAACAAATATTGACAGACAACGGACGTAATTTCACTGCACAGTTAACAGAGGAACTCTTTGCTATGTTGGGAATTGAAAATTACAAATCTACGCCCTTCCACCCGGAAAGTAATGGGATAATCGAAAGGATGCACGCATGCCTCAAAGAATTTTTACGAACTAATTGCCATGATGAAGAATGGGACCAAATCTTACCTTCCTTTATGTTAACCTATAACACCTCCAAACATTCCAGTACCTTATATTCCCCTTTCGAGCTCACATACGGACAAACCGCCAAAGACTCTTTACTTAACGAACCACAGACATACAATAGTTACATAGATGATCTCAGACAAAAACTTGTAAAGGGACAAACTCTAGCACGAGAATACCTAATAGAAGGTAAGGAAAAAGTAAAAGAGAAATTTGATAAATCTTTAAACTCTCAGGTATTAAACGTAAATGATTGGGTATGGCTTCGTGTCGACGACAATAAATTCAAAGGAAATCCCTTAAAATACAAATGGGAAGGACCATACAGAGTTATTGAAATTAAAAGCGAGCAAAATATTGCAGTCTCGCGTAACGGAAAAAAATATGTTACGCATAGGAACCGCGTAAAATATGCCAATTTATAACAGCAACTGGACAGGTCTAAAACTTAAGAGACACCAGTTATTTTAATTTTTTTTTGCTATTATTATTAATTTATCTTCATACCACCGATATGTTATTTGTAAGAAACTAATATTTGTATGTAATCTTTGTTTAGTAATGAGAAATGTATTATAATATTCGATTCCAATTTGTAAAACCACGCAATTTTAGCCGTAGATTTAGTATGATTATCGACTAAGTATTTTATTATAGTTTTACTTGTCAAGCGTTCGCTCGTGTCCTAAACGCGAAATTCATATAAAATCTTGAATAATATTTTCAAATGTTCACTAATGGATGCGCTATAATTAGATATTACATGTTGTCGAAATTTTCTCGATACATTTTTGTAAATACATACATATATAAATATATATATTATATTATGAAACTTAAGTGAAAGTATGGGCCTCGATGTAAGTCGGAAATGCTATTAGATTAGAATGTAAGCCAAGTCGATGACTATTTTAGTCTCTAATTTTTTATAAACATTTTCGGGACGAAAATTTGTAAGAACCCCGGGGATGTTAGGCGGCGAGCCGACAATAACGCCGTATCGATAAAATAACACTATTGATATCCGCCGCGCGACCGTTGAGCGGCTACGCGGTTTTCGGCACCGGCTTAAACAAAACAGACTGATTTTACAAAGAAGCCCTCTAGATAAGATTTAGTATAAAAGCAGAGCCCAACCGGGGCCCGCGAGCTAGTTGTACAGAAATCACCGTCGAAGGAACATGTAAACCATATATGTATACAATAAACTCTACCGTATTCAATCTACAAGTGTAGTCAAAGTGTCGCATCAACAGTGAACAAAAACCTCTCCCAGTCCACCTCGTAACACAATTTCTGGTGGCAGCGGTGGGATACTGCTGCAAACGAAAACCGGAGGGCTACATCGTCACTGGCAACAGCAGCTCCTGCTTCGAAGAGCCGGCCTAGATTTCCGAGGAAATCGTGAAGAACGGACGGACTTCTATTCAGCGAGAAGGACAACCAGAGGCTACTACGACTGTTGATATTCAGCACGTGAGTAACGATAAGAAAAATGTTCGAAACTGACCGGGAATCTAAGGACGAGACGTGTCACCTGTCCGAGGACGAAGACTACGCACGTCCAGGCCCGTCGCGCATCTCCTCTTGGCCACAATTAATTCGATCCACCATTAATCCGATTCCGCAAACTATGAACAATACGATAGATGAAACCGGTCTCCCCGACGAGAGACCCTTTTTACCGCCTTCCGCACCAAACGCACGTAAATTAAGTAACGACAGTGACCCAGATATGCTAACACACTTCGGTAAAACTATTAAAAGTATCACGCAAACCATGGGATTATTACCTAATTTTGACGGAGATAACCCTCCTGTAGAGTATTTCCCGCAAAAAGTTGAAACTTTGTTTAAAAATACACGACCAGCAGAGACATTGTTTGTACAGACAGTTTTAGCTCAACGAATCATAGGAAAGGCAAGTCGCGATCTAGTATCCTATGACATTCAATCAATGTATGATCTCACAGACTCACTTAGACGACAGTACGGTAGGAAAGAAGATCTCGCTAATATCACGTTGGAACGCGGGCGGTTACGACAAGGTAGAAACACGGTTCGCGAATATATTAAAATTTTCAATGACCATCAGAGACGCATCAAACATGCCATGTTCAATAAATACGGTGACAGACATACGCGTTTCGTTCTCATGCAAAGTGACGAAGACATAGCAAAAGAACAATTTATCCGCGGCTTAGATGAACAGATTAGAAAATGTATGTTCGGTAGAGAAATTATAGACCTCCGGAACGCGCAGGATTTAGCAGAACAAATTTCTGACCAGAATTATTTTTGCGCGCAAGCAGAACGATTTCATAACGGGTCTAGACAACGAACAGAGGTTTATACTTCAAGAAGTAATAATACCAGATATGTGCGAGAACCGCCGAGGCGTCCTCCCACCTGTTATAAATGTCAAGGGCCACATTACGCGAACGAATGTAGAAACGATTATCGCGACAGACGAGATAATAATTCCCGAGGAAACTATAATCAGTCAAACGATAGACGCGGCGGTAGGGCAATAGAATACACACGGACTAACGAACAACGAAACGGTAGACCTCACGATAAGGAAACACGACAGATAAAACAAACAGATCCGTATTTTAAAGAACCCGATGTGTATATTGATTTTCCCACCAAACGGGTAGGATTTTTAGCTGATACCGGCTCACAAGCGAACTTGCTTAAAGCCTCGTGTGCATTAGGTTTGTCAGTGCAACCAGAAAATAAGGAATTCCAAGGAATCTCCGGACATAAACAGTACTCTAAGTACTCAGTTTTTCATGACGGACACAAATATTATATTGTAGATGAGGAGTTTAATATCCCATTTGACGGCTTAGTAGGACGCAACTTTCTTAGGCGAACTGGATTTAAATGGCCCGGCGCCGATCAGGTCTTAATGTGTCATAATATTACGAATCGCAAAGAGCTTTTATTAGAAAAATTGAGGATAGATAAAGAAAATAAAGAATTAGATGAAACCATAGAAATAATTAAGCAATACGACGACGTTTTTACTTTGCCAGGTGACTCTCTGCCACAAACTACACTTACAACACACGAAATATACACTACTGACGAAAGACCGATTAATAAGCGAAATTATCGGTACTCAGACCTCCACAAAAATGAAATTGAGAAACAGGTCGAGGAATTATTAGACAAAAAAATAATACAACCATCCGACTCGCCTTATAACTCTCCCCTTTGGGTAGTTGACAAAAAATCTGACGGAAACGGACAAAAACAGTATCGTATGGTCGTGGATTTTCGCGAATTAAACGAAAAAACTCCTCAGGACAATTATCCCCTCCCAATGATCGACGACATATTAGATCATTTGGGTCAGTGCCGTTATTTTTCGGCATTCGATTTAACCAGCGGGTTTCATCAAATACCAATGAGCGAAAAATCGAAACATAAGACTGCGTTCAGCACCCCGCATGGCCACTATCAATACAGGCGCATGCCGTTTGGTCTTAAGAACGCCCCCGCGACGTTTCAGCGTATGATTGACAATGCTATGCGTGACTTGATCGGAAAAATATGTTTTGTATATGTAGACGATTTGATAATCTTTGGCAAGACATCGAAAGAACATAACGATAATTTAAGAACCGTGTTAAACAGAATTCGTGAAAAAAATTTGTACCTACAACCCGACAAATGTAAAATATTGAAAACCGAACTTCAATACCTTGGTCACTTAATCACTTCAGACGGAGTCAAACCCAATCCAGAAAAAATTAAAGCCGTAGCAGAATTTCCGATACCCACCAATACAAAAAATCGAAACCGTTAAATACATTACTTATTAAAGACGCTGACTTTACATGGACGAAGGAATGTCAGGACAGCTTTGATACCTTAAGGAACGAACTTTGTAACGACAACCTCCTTTCCTATCCAGACCCTACAAAACCATATTTCCTTACCACCGACGCTAGCAACAACGCAATTGGCAGCGTCTTAGAACAGGAAGACGAGCAAGGAAGAAGGAGACCTGTCTCCTACGCGTCAAGAAGCTTAAACAAAGCCGAAGTACACTACACTGTAACCGAAAAGGAATTACTGAGTATCGTGTGGTCAGTCAAACACTTTCGACACTTTTTATTAGGAAAGAAATTCACTATATTCTCTGACCACCAACCTCTTAAGTGGCTCCTTAGCGTCAAGGACCCTTCCAGCAGGTTAATGCGATGGCGCATTAAACTAGAAGAATTCGATTATGAAATCTGTTACAAGAAAGGTAACCAAAATATTGCAGCGGACGCCCTTAGCCGCAATCCGGTACTCCTCACTACCACCAATAAACGTCCCGGATGGAGAAAACACTTCCATTTCGTACAAGAACCGAGTAATCATTCTCTTACATTACAAATCGGAGATGTGTCGGAAGCTCAATGGATGTCTGACGAGTCAGATAACGTAATTGGATACGTGATCCCGAGGGAAACCATTGATATCGAGAAACTTACCACGCTTTTAGAGGACGTGATGCATAAGGCCATAGCGGAGAACATATCGTCTGTCCATATCAACCTAAACAAACTTCACAATATTTGCAGCGAGGACAACAAAAAGGTCGATAATACTATTAAATCCATCTTCAACGATGGACTTATCAACGTAGAATTATCCACGGAAATTATTAAAGAGCCGGAGACGCAAGAAGAAAAAGACGAAATTCTTTCAAGATTTCACGACGGCCGTTATTTTGGTCATCAGAGCGTTAATAAAACTACACAACGCATACTGCAGCAATACTTTTGGAACGGAATATATGAGGACGTCAAGAACTATGTAAAACAATGTAAGATATGTCAACAAGGAAAAATTGATCGAATCATCTACCACGCACCTATAGGAATTTCCGACACTCCGAGAAACTCTGGGGAAAAGATAAGCATGGACATAGTGGGGCCGTTGGAAGCTACAACTAAAGGCAATAAATACATTCTGACCATTCAAGACCACCTCACCAAACATGTAGTAGCTATACCTTTACAGGAAGCAACAGCACGGGCCACCATCGAAGCGTTTATGGAACGATACATATCTTATTATGGTGTTCCTAAACAAATATTGACAGACAACGGACGTAATTTCACTGCACAGTTAACAGAGGAACTCTTTGCTATGTTGGGAATTGAAAATTACAAATCTACGCCCTTCCACCCGGAAAGTAATGGGATAATCGAAAGGATGCACGCATGCCTCAAAGAATTTTTACGAACTAATTGCCATGATGAAGAATGGGACCAAATCTTACCTTCCTTTATGTTAACCTATAACACCTCCAAAGATTCCAGTACCTTATATTCCCCTTTCGAGCTCACATACGGACGAACCGCCAAAGACTCTTTACTTAACGAACCACAGACATACAATAGTTACATAGATGATCTCAGACAAAAACTTGTAAAGGGACAAACTCTAGCACGAGAATACCTAATAGAAGGTAAGGAAAAAGTAAAAGAGAAATTTGATAAATCTTTAAACTCTCAGGTATTAAACGTAAATGATTGGGTATGGCTTCGTGTCGACGACAATAAATTCAAAGGAAATCCCTTAAAATACAAATGGGAAGGACCATACAGAGTTATTGAAATTAAAAGCGAGCAAAATATTGCAGTCTCGCGTAACGGAAAAAAATATGTTACGCATAGGAACCGCGTAAAATATGCCAATTTATAACAGCAACTGGACAGGTCTAAAACTTAAGAGACACCAGTTATTTTAATTTTTTTTTGCTATTATTATTAATTTATCTTCATACCACCGATATGTTATTTGTAAGAAACTAATATTTGTATGTAATCTTTGTTTAGTAATGAGAAATGTATTATAATATTCGATTCCAATTTGTAAAACCACGCAATTTTAGCCGTAGATTTAGTATGATTATCGACTAAGTATTTTATTATAGTTTTACTTGTCAAGCGTTCGCTCGTGTCCTAAACGCGAAATTCATATAAAATCTTGAATAATATTTTCAAATGTTCACTAATGGATGCGCTATAATTAGATATTACATGTTGTCGAAATTTTCTCGATACATTTTTGTAAATACATACATATATAAATATATATATTATATTATGAAACTTAAGTGAAAGTACGGGCCTCGATGTAAGTCGGAAATGCTATTAGATTAGAATGTAAGCCAAGTCGATGACTATTTTAGTCTCTAATTTTTTATAAACATTTTCGGGACGAAAATTTGTAA
The DNA here is from genome assembly GCA_917499265.3 of Mimumesa dahlbomi. Lineage (NCBI taxonomy): Eukaryota > Metazoa > Arthropoda > Insecta > Hymenoptera > Crabronidae > Mimumesa > Mimumesa dahlbomi. The sequence goes on from OU824124.1 coordinate 11,741,280, forward strand.
GAACCCCGGGGATGTTAGGCGGCGAGCCGACAATAACGCCGTATCGATAAAATAACACTATTGATATCCGCCGCGCGACCGTTGAGCGGCTACGCGGTTTTCGGCACCGGCTTAAACAAAACAGACTGATTTTACAAAGAAGCCCTCTAGATAAGATTTAGTATAAAAGCAGAGCCCAACCGGGGCCCGCGAGCTAGTTGTACAGAAATCACCGTCGAAGGAACATGTAAACCATATATGTATACAATAAACTCTACCGTATTCAATCTACAAGTGTAGTCAAAGTGTCGCATCAACAGTGAACAAAAACCTCTCCCAGTCCACCTCGTAACACAATTTCTGGTGGCAGCGGTGGGATACTGCTGCAAACGAAAACCGGAGGGCTACATCGTCACTGGCAACAGCAGCTCCTGCTTCGAAGAGCCGGTCTAGATTTCCGAGGAAATCGTGAAGAACGGACGGACTTCTATTCAGCGAGAAGGACAACCAGAGGCTACTACGACTGTTGATATTCAGCACGTGAGTAACGATAAGAAAAATGTTCGAAACTGACCGGGAATCTAAGGACGAGACGTGTCACCTGTCCGAGGACGAAGACTACGCACGTCCAGGCCCGTCGCGCGTCTCCTCTTGGCCACAATTAATTCGATCCACCATTAATCCGATTCCGCAAACTATGAACAATACGATAGATGAAACCGGTCTCCCCGACGAGAGACCCTTTTTACCGCCTTCCGCACCAAACGCACGTAAATTAAGTAACGACAGTGACCCAGATATGCTAACACACTTCGGTAAAACTATTAAAAGTATCACGCAAACCATGGGATTATTACCTAATTTTGACGGAGATAACCCTCCTGTAGAGTATTTCCCGCAAAAAGTTGAAACTTTGTTTAAAAATACACGACCAGCAGAGACATTGTTTGTACAGACAGTTTTAGCTCAACGAATCATAGGAAAGGCAAGTCGCGATCTAGTATCCTATGACATTCAATCAATGTATGATCTCACAGACTCACTTAGACGACAGTACGGTAGGAAAGAAGATCTCGCTAATATCACGTTGGAACGCGGGCGGTTACGACAAGGTAGAAACACGGTTCGCGAATATATTAAAATTTTCAATGACCATCAGAGACGCATCAAACATGCCATGTTCAATAAATACGGTGACAGACATACGCGTTTCGTTCTCATGCAAAGTGACGAAGACATAGCAAAAGAACAATTTATCCGCGGCTTAGATGAACAGATTAGAAAATGTATGTTCGGTAGAGAAATTATAGACCTCCGGAACGCGCAGGATTTAGCAGAACAAATTTCTGACCAGAATTATTTTTGCGCGCAAGCAGAACGATTTCATAACGGGTCTAGACAACGAACAGAGGTTTATACTTCAAGAAGTAATAATACCAGATATGTGCGAGAACCGCCGAGGCGTCCTCCCACCTGTTATAAATGTCAAGGGCCACATTACGCGAACGAATGTAGAAACGATTATCGCGACAGACGAGATAATAATTCCCGAGGAAACTATAATCAGTCAAACGATAGACGCGGCGGTAGGGCAATAGAATACACACGGACTAACGAACAACGAAACGGTAGACCTCACGATAAGGAAACACGACAGATAAAACAAACAGATCCGTATTTTAAAGAACCCGATGTGTATATTGATTTTCCCACCAAACGGGTAGGATTTTTAGCTGATACCGGCTCACAAGCGAACTTGCTTAAAGCCTCGTGTGCATTAGGTTTGTCAGTGCAACCAGAAAATAAGGAATTCCAAGGAATCTCCGGACATAAACAGTACTCTAAGTACTCAGTTTTTCATGACGGACACAAATATTATATTGTAGATGAGGAGTTTAATATCCCATTTGACGGCTTAGTAGGACGCAACTTTCTTAGGCGAACTGGATTTAAATGGCCCGGCGCCGATCAGGTCTTAATGTGTCATAATATTACGAATCGCAAAGAGCTTTTATTAGAAAAATTGAGGATAGATAAAGAAAATAAAGAATTAGATGAAACCATAGAAATAATTAAGCAATACGACGACGTTTTTACTTTGCCAGGTGACTCTCTGCCACAAACTACACTTACAACACACGAAATATACACTACTGACGAAAGACCGGTTAATAAGCGAAATTATCGGTACTCAGACCTCCACAAAAATGAAATTGAGAAACAGGTCGAGGAATTATTAGACAAAAAAATAATAGAACCATCCGACTCGCCTTATAACTCTCCCCTTTGGGTAGTTGACAAAAAATCTGACGGAAACGGACAAAAACAGTATCGTATGGTCGTGGATTTTCGCGAATTAAACGAAAAAACTCCTCAGGACAATTATCCCCTCCCAATGATCGACGACATATTAGATCATTTGGGTCAGTGCCGTTATTTTTCGGCATTCGATTTAACCAGCGGGTTTCATCAAATACCAATGAGCGAAAAATCGAAACATAAGACTGCGTTCAGCACCCCGCCTCGATGTAAGTCGGAAATGCTATTAGATTAGAATGTAAGCCAAGTCGATGACTATTTTAGTCTCTAATTTTTTATAAACATTTTCGGGACGAAAATTTGTAAGAACCCCGGGGATGTTAGGCGGCGAGCCGACAATAACGCCGTATCGATAAAATAACACTATTGATATCCGCCGCGCGACCGTTGAGCGGCTACGCGGTTTTCGGCACCGGCTTAAACAAAACAGACTGATTTTACAAAGAAGCCCTCTAGATAAGATTTAGTATAAAAGCAGAGCCCAACCGGGGCCCGCGAGCTAGTTGTACAGAAATCACCGTCGAAGGAACATGTAAACCATATATGTATACAATAAACTCTACCGTATTCAATCTACAAGTGTAGTCAAAGTGTCGCATCAACAGTGAACAAAAACCTCTCCCAGTCCACCTCGTAACACAATTTCTGGTGGCAGCGGTGGGATACTGCTGCAAACGAAAACCGGAGGGCTACATCGTCACTGGCAACAGCAGCTCCTGCTTCGAAGAGCCGGTCTAGATTTCCGAGGAAATCGTGAAGAACGGACGGACTTCTATTCAGCGAGAAGGACAACCAGAGGCTACTACGACTGTTGATATTCAGCACGTGAGTAACGATAAGAAAAATGTTCGAAACTGACCGGGAATCTAAGGACGAGACGTGTCACCTGTCCGAGGACGAAGACTACGCACGTCCAGGCCCGTCGCGCGTCTCCTCTTGGCCACAATTAATTCGATCCACCATTAATCCGATTCCGCAAACTATGAACAATACGATAGATGAAACCGGTCTCCCCGACGAGAGACCCTTTTTACCGCCTTCCGCACCAAACGCACGTAAATTAAGTAACGACAGTGACCCAGATATGCTAACACACTTCGGTAAAACTATTAAAAGTATCACGCAAACCATGGGATTATTACCTAATTTTGACGGAGATAACCCTCCTGTAGAGTATTTCCCGCAAAAAGTTGAAACTTTGTTTAAAAATACACGACCAGCAGAGACATTGTTTGTACAGACAGTTTTAGCTCAACGAATCATAGGAAAGGCAAGTCGCGATCTAGTATCCTATGACATTCAATCAATGTATGATCTCACAGACTCACTTAGACGACAGTACGGTAGGAAAGAAGATCTCGCTAATATCACGTTGGAACGCGGGCGGTTACGACAAGGTAGAAACACGGTTCGCGAATATATTAAAATTTTCAATGACCATCAGAGACGCATCAAACATGCCATGTTCAATAAATACGGTGACAGACATACGCGTTTCGTTCTCATGCAAAGTGACGAAGACATAGCAAAAGAACAATTTATTCGCGGCTTAGATGAACAGATTAGAAAATGTATGTTCGGTAGAGAAATTATAGACCTCCGGAACGCGCGGGATTTAGCAGAACAAATTTCTGACCAGAATTATTTTTGCGCGCAAGCAGAACGATTTCATAACGGGTCTAGACAACGAACAGAGGTTTATACTTCAAGAAGTAATAATACCAGATATGTGCGAGAACCGCCGAGGCGTCCTCCCACCTGTTATAAATGTCAAGGGCCACATTACGCGAACGAATGTAGAAACGATTATCGCGACAGACGAGATAATAATTCCCGAGGAAACTATAATCAGTCAAACGATAGACGCGGCGGTAGGGCAATAGAATACACACGGACTAACGAACAACGAAACGGTAGACCTCACGATAAGGAAACACGACAGATAAAACAAACAGATCCGTATTTTAAAGAACCCGATGTGTATATTGATTTTCCCACCAAACGGGTAGGATTTTTAGCTGATACCGGCTCACAAGCGAACTTGCTTAAAGCCTCGTGTGCATTAGGTTTGTCAGTGCAACCAGAAAATAAGGAATTCCAAGGAATCTCCGGACATAAACAGTACTCTAAGTACTCAGTTTTTCATGACGGACACAAATATTATATTGTAGATGAGGAGTTTAATATCCCATTTGACGGCTTAGTAGGACGCAACTTTCTTAGGCGAACTGGATTTAAATGGCCCGGCGCCGATCAGGTCTTAATGTGTCATAATATTACGAATCGCAAAGAGCTTTTATTAGAAAAATTGAGGATAGATAAAGAAAATAAAGAATTAGATGAAACCATAGAAATAATTAAGCAATACGACGACGTTTTTACTTTGCCAGGTGACTCTCTGCCACAAACTACACTTACAACACACGAAATATACACTACTGACGAAAGACCGGTTAATAAGCGAAATTATCGGTACTCAGACCTCCACAAAAATGAAATTGAGAAACAGGTCGAGGAATTATTAGACAAAAAAATAATAGAACCATCCGACTCGCCTTATAACTCTCCCCTTTGGGTAGTTGACAAAAAATCTGACGGAAACGGACAAAAACAGTATCGTATGGTCGTGGATTTTCGCGAATTAAACGAAAAAACTCCTCAGGACAATTATCCCCTCCCAATGATCGACGACATATTAGATCATTTGGGTCAGTGCCGTTATTTTTCGGCATTCGATTTAACCAGCGGGTTTCATCAAATACCAATGAGCGAAAAATCGAAACATAAGACTGCGTTCAGCACCCCGCATGGCCACTATCAATACAGGCGCATGCCGTTTGGTCTTAAGAACGCCCCCGCGACGTTTCAGCGTATGATTGACAATGCTATGCGTGACTTGATCGGAAAAATATGTTTTGTATATGTAGACGATTTGATAATCTTTGGCAAGACATCGAAAGAACATAACGATAATTTAAGAACCGTGTTAAACAGAATTCGTGAAAAAAATTTGTACCTACAACCCGACAAATGTAAAATATTGAAAACCGAACTTCAATACCTTGGTCACTTAATCACTTCAGACGGAGTCAAACCCAATCCAGAAAAAATTAAAGCCGTAGCAGAATTTCCGATACCCACCAATACAAAAAATCGAAACCGTTAAATACATTACTTATTAAAGACGCTGACTTTACATGGACGAAGGAATGTCAGGACAGCTTTGATACCTTAAGGAACGAACTTTGTAACGACAACCTCCTTTCCTATCCAGACCCTACAAAACCATATTTCCTTACCACCGACGCTAGCAACAACGCAATTGGCAGCGTCTTAGAACAGGAAGACGAGCAAGGAAGAAGGAGACCTGTCTCCTACGCGTCAAGAAGCTTAAACAAAGCCGAAGTACACTACACTGTAACCGAAAAGGAATTACTGAGTATCGTGTGGTCAGTCAAACACTTTCGACACTTTTTATTAGGAAAGAAATTCACTATATTCTCTGACCACCAACCTCTTAAGTGGCTCCTTAGCGTCAAGGACCCTTCCAGCAGGTTAATGCGATGGCGCATTAAACTAGAAGAATTCGATTATGAAATCTGTTACAAGAAAGGTAACCAAAATATTGCAGCGGACGCCCTTAGCCGCAATCCGGTACTCCTCACTACCACCAATAAACGTCCCGGATGGAGAAAACACTTCCATTTCGTACAAGAACCGAGTAATCATTCTCTTACATTACAAATCGGAGATGTGTCGGAAGCTCAATGGATGTCTGACGAGTCAGATAACGTAATTGGATACGTGATCCCGAGGGAAACCATTGATATCGAGAAACTTACCACGCTTTTAGAGGACGTGATGCATAAGGCCATAGCGGAGAACATATCGTCTGTCCATATCAACCTAAACAAACTTCACAATATTTGCAGCGAGGACAACAAAAAGGTCGATAATACTATTAAATCCATCTTCAACGATGGACTCATCAACGTAGAATTATCCACGGAAATTATTAAAGAGCCGGAGACGCAAGAAGAAGAAGACGAAATTCTTTCAAGATTTCACGACGGCCGTTATTTTGGTCATCAGAGCGTTAATAAAACTACACAACGCATACTGCAGCAATACTTTTGGAACGGAATATATGAGGACGTCAAGAACTATGTAAAACAATGTAAGATATGTCAACAAGGAAAAATTGATCGAATCATCTACCACGCACCTATAGGAATTTCCGACACTCCGAGAAACTCTGGGGAAAAGATAAGCATGGACATAGTGGGGCCGTTGGAAGCTACAACTAAAGGCAATAAATACATTCTGACCATTCAAGACCACCTCACCAAACATGTAGTAGCTATACCTTTACAGGAAGCAACAGCACGGGCCACCATCGAAGCGTTTATGGAACGATACATATCTTATTATGGTGTTCCTAAACAAATATTGACAGACAACGGACGTAATTTCACTGCACAGTTAACAGAGGAACTCTTTGCTATGTTGGGAATTGAAAATTACAAATCTACGCCCTTCCACCCGGAAAGTAATGGGATAATCGAAAGGATGCACGCATGCCTCAAAGAATTTTTACGAACTAATTGCCATGATGAAGAATGGGACCAAATCTTACCTTCCTTTATGTTAACCTATAACACCTCCAAACATTCCAGTACCTTATATTCCCCTTTCGAGCTCACATACGGACGAACCGCCAAAGACTCTTTACTTAACGAACCACAGACATACAATAGTTACATAGATGATCTCAGACAAAAACTTGTAAAGGGACAAACTCTAGCACGAGAATACCTAATAGAAGGTAAGGAAAAAGTAAAAGAGAAATTTGATAAATCTTTAAACTCTCAGGTATTAAACGTAAATGATTGGGTATGGCTTCGTGTCGACGACAATAAATTCAAAGGAAATCCCTTAAAATACAAATGGGAAGGACCATACAGAGTTATTGAAATTAAAAGCGAGCAAAATATTGCAGTCTCGCGTAACGGAAAAAAATATGTTACGCATAGGAACCGCGTAAAATATGCCAATTTATAACAGCAACTGGACAGGTCTAAAACTTAAGAGACACCAGTTATTTTAATTTTTTTTTGCTATTATTATTAATTTATCTTCATACCACCGATATGTTATTTGTAAGAAACTAATATTTGTATGTAATCTTTGTTTAGTAATGAGAAATGTATTATAATATTCGATTCCAATTTGTAAAACCACGCAATTTTAGCCGTAGATTTAGTATGATTATCGACTAAGTATTTTATTATAGTTTTACTTGTCAAGCGTTCGCTCGTGTCCTAAACGCGAAATTCATATAAAATCTTGAATAATATTTTCAAATGTTCACTAATGGATGCGCTATAATTAGATATTACATGTTGTCGAAATTTTCTCGATACATTTTTGTAAATACATACATATATAAATATATATATTATATTATGAAACTTAAGTGAAAGTACGGGCCTCGATGTAAGTCGGAAATGCTATTAGATTAGAATGTAAGCCAAGTCGATGACTATTTTAGTCTCTAATTTTTTATAAACATTTTCGGGACGAAAATTTGTAAGAACCCCGGGGATGTTAGGCGGCGAGCCGACAATAACGCCGTATCGATAAAATAACACTATTGATATCCGCCGCGCGACCGTTGAGCGGCTACGCGGTTTTCGGCACCGGCTTAAACAAAACAGACTGATTTTACAAAGAAGCCCTCTAGATAAGATTTAGTATAAAAGCAGAGCCCAACCGGGGCCCGCGAGCTAGTTGTACAGAAATCACCGTCGAAGGAACATGTAAACCATATATGTATACAATAAACTCTACCGTATTCAATCTACAAGTGTAGTCAAAGTGTCGCATCAACAGTGAACAAAAACCTCTCCCAGTCCACCTCGTAACACAATTTCTGGTGGCAGCGGTGGGATACTGCTGCAAACGAAAACCGGAGGGCTACATCGTCACTGGCAACAGCAGCTCCTGCTTCGAAGAGCCGGCCTAGATTTCCGAGGAAATCGTGAAGAACGGACGGACTTCTATTCAGCGAGAAGGACAACCAGAGGCTACTACGACTGTTGATATTCAGCACGTGAGTAACGATAAGAAAAATGTTCGAAACTGACCGGGAATCTAAGGACGAGACGTGTCACCTGTCCGAGGACGAAGACTACGCACGTCCAGGCCCGTCGCGCGTCTCCTCTTGGCCACAATTAATTCGATCCACCATTAATCCGATTCCGCAAACTATGAACAATACGATAGATGAAACCGGTCTCCCCGACGAGAGACCCTTTTTACCGCCTTCCGCACCAAACGCACGTAAATTAAGTAACGACAGTGACCCAGATATGCTAACACACTTCGGTAAAACTATTAAAAGTATCACGCAAACCATGGGATTATTACCTAATTTTGACGGAGATAACCCTCCTGTAGAGTATTTCCCGCAAAAAGTTGAAACTTTGTTTAAAAATACACGACCAGCAGAGACATTGTTTGTACAGACAGTTTTAGCTCAACGAATCATAGGAAAGGCAAGTCGCGATCTAGTATCCTATGACATTCAATCAATGTATGATCTCACAGACTCACTTAGACGACAGTACGGTAGGAAAGAAGATCTCGCTAATATCACGTTGGAACGCGGGCGGTTACGACAAGGTAGAAACACGGTTCGCGAATATATTAAAATTTTCAATGACCATCAGAGACGCATCAAACATGCCATGTTCAATAAATACGGTGACAGACATACGCGTTTCGTTCTCATGCAAAGTGACGAAGACATAGCAAAAGAACAATTTATCCGCGGCTTAGATGAACAGATTAGAAAATGTATGTTCGGTAGAGAAATTATAGACCTCCGGAACGCGCAGGATTTAGCAGAACAAATTTCTGACCAGAATTATTTTTGCGCGCAAGCAGAACGATTTCATAACGGGTCTAGACAACGAACAGAGGTTTATACTTCAAGAAGTAATAATACCAGATATGTGCGAGAACCGCCGAGGCGTCCTCCCACCTGTTATAAATGTCAAGGGCCACATTACGCGAACGAATGTAGAAACGATTATCGCGACAGACGAGATAATAATTCCCGAGGAAACTATAATCAGTCAAACGATAGACGCGGCGGTAGGGCAATAGAATACACACGGACTAACGAACAACGAAACGGTAGACCTCACGATAAGGAAACACGACAGATAAAACAAACAGATCCGTATTTTAAAGAACCCGATGTGTATATTGATTTTCCCACCAAACGGGTAGGATTTTTAGCTGATACCGGCTCACAAGCGAACTTGCTTAAAGCCTCGTGTGCATTAGGTTTGTCAGTGCAACCAGAAAATAAGGAATTCCAAGGAATCTCCGGACATAAACAGTACTCTAAGTACTCAGTTTTTCATGACGGACACAAATATTATATTGTAGATGAGGAGTTTAATATCCCATTTGACGGCTTAGTAGGACGCAACTTTCTTAGGCGAACTGGATTTAAATGGCCCGGCGCCGATCAGGTCTTAATGTGTCATAATATTACGAATCGCAAAGAACTTTTATTAGAAAAATTGAGGATAGATAAAGAAAATAAAGAATTAGATGAAACCATAGAAATAATTAAGCAATACGACGACGTTTTTACTTTGCCAGGTGACTCTCTGCCACAAACTACACTTACAACACACGAAATATACACTACTGACGAAAGACCGGTTAATAAGCGAAATTATCGGTACTCAGACCTCCACAAAAATGAAATTGAGAAACAGGTCGAGGAATTATTAGACAAAAAAATAATAGAACCATCCGACTCGCCTTATAACTCTCCCCTTTGGGTAGTTGACAAAAAATCTGACGGAAACGGACAAAAACAGTATCGTATGGTCGTGGATTTTCGCGAATTAAACGAAAAAACTCCTCAGGACAATTATCCCCTCCCAATGATCGACGACATATTAGATCATTTGGGTCAGTGCCGTTATTTTTCGGCATTCGATTTAACCAGCGGGTTTCATCAAATACCAATGAGCGAAAAATCGAAACATAAGACTGCGTTCAGCACCCCGCATGGCCACTATCAATACAGGCGCATGCCGTTTGGTCTTAAGAACGCCCCCGCGACGTTTCAGCGTATGATTGACAATGCTATGCGTGACTTGATCGGAAAAATATGTTTTGTATATGTAGACGATTTGATAATCTTTGGCAAGACATCGAAAGAACATAACGATAATTTAAGAACCGTGTTAAACAGAATTCGTGAAAAAAATTTGTACCTACAACCCGACAAATGTAAAATATTGAAAACCGAACTTCAATACCTTGGTCACTTAATCACTTCAGACGGAGTCAAACCCAATCCAGAAAAAATTAAAGCCGTAGCAGAATTTCCGATACCCACCAATACAAAAAATCGAAACCGTTAAATACATTACTTATTAAAGACGCTGACTTTACATGGACGAAGGAATGTCAGGACAGCTTTGATACCTTAAGGAACGAACTTTGTAACGACAACCTCCTTTCCTATCCAGACCCTACAAAACCATATTTCCTTACCACCGACGCTAGCAACAACGCAATTGGCAGCGTCTTAGAACAGGAAGACGAGCAAGGAAGAAGGAGACCTGTCTCCTACGCGTCAAGAAGCTTAAACAAAGCCGAAGTACACTACACTGTAACCGAAAAGGAATTACTGAGTATCGTGTGGTCAGTCAAACACTTTCGACACTTTTTATTAGGAAAGAAATTCACTATATTCTCTGACCACCAACCTCTTAAGTGGCTCCTTAGCGTCAAGGACCCTTCCAGCAGGTTAATGCGATGGCGCATTAAACTAGAAGAATTCGATTATGAAATCTGTTACAAGAAAGGTAACCAAAATATTGCAGCGGACGCCCTTAGCCGCAATCCGGTACTCCTCACTACCACCAATAAACGTCTCGGATGGAGAAAACACTTCCATTTCGTACAAGAACCGAGTAATCATTCTCTTACATTACAAATCGGAGATGTGTCGGAAGCTCAATGGATGTCTGACGAGTCAGATAACGTAATTGGATACGTGATCCCGAGGGAAACCATTGATATCGAGAAACTTACCACGCTTTTAGAGGACGTGATGCATAAGGCCATAGCGGAGAACATATCGTCTGTCCATATCAACCTAAACAAACTTCACAATATTTGCAGCGAGGACAACAAAAAGGTCGATAATACTATTAAATCCATCTTCAACGATGGACTCATCAACGTAGAATTATCCACGGAAATTATTAAAGAGCCGGAGACGCAAGAAGAAAAAGACGAAATTCTTTCAAGATTTCACGACGGCCGTTATTTTGGTCATCAGAGCGTTAATAAAACTACACAACGCATACTGCAGCAATACTTTTGGAACGGAATATATGAGGACGTCAAGAACTATGTAAAACAATGTAAGATATGTCAACAAGGAAAAATTGATCGAATCATCTACCACGCACCTATAGGAATTTCCGACACTCCGAGAAACTCTGGGGAAAAGATAAGCATGGACATAGTGGGGCCGTTGGAAGCTACAACTAAAGGCAATAAATACATTCTGACCATTCAAGACCACCTCACCAAACATGTAGTAGCTATACCTTTACAGGAAGCAACAGCACGGGCCACCATCGAAGCGTTTATGGAACGATACATATCTTATTATGGTGTTCCTAAACAAATATTGACAGACAACGGACGTAATTTCACTGCACAGTTAACAGAGGAACTCTTTGCTATGTTGGGAATTGAAAATTACAAATCTACGCCCTTCCACCCGGAAAGTAATGGGATAATCGAAAGGATGCACGCATGCCTCAAAGAATTTTTACGAACTAATTGCCATGATGAAGAATGGGACCAAATCTTACCTTCCTTTATGTTAACCTATAACACCTCCAAACATTCCAGTACCTTATATTCCCCTTTCGAGCTCACATACGGACGAACCGCCAAAGACTCTTTACTTAACGAACCACAGACATACAATAGTTACATAGATGATCTCAGACAAAAACTTGTAAAGGGACAAACTCTAGCACGAGAATACCTAATAGAAGGTAAGGAAAAAGTAAAAGAGAAATTTGATAAATCTTTAAACTCTCAGGTATTAAACGTAAATGATTGGGTATGGCTTCGTGTCGACGACAATAAATTCAAAGGAAATCCCTTAAAATACAAATGGGAAGGACCATACAGAGTTATTGAAATTAAAAGCGAGCAAAATATTGCAGTCTCGCGTAACGGAAAAAAATATGTTACGCATAGGAACCGCGTAAAATATGCCAATTTATAACAGCAACTGGACAGGTCTAAAACTTAAGAGACACCAGTTATTTTAATTTTTTTTTGCTATTATTATTAATTTATCTTCATACCACCGATATGTTATTTGTAAGAAACTAATATTTGTATGTAATCTTTGTTTAGTAATGAGAAATGTATTATAATATTCGATTCCAATTTGTAAAACCACGCAATTTTAGCCGTAGATTTAGTATGATTATCGACTAAGTATTTTATTATAGTTTTACTTGTCAAGCGTTCGCTCGTGTCCTAAACGCGAAATTCATATAAAATCTTGAATAATATTTTCAAATGTTCACTAATGGATGCGCTATAATTAGATATTACATGTTGTCGAAATTTTCTCGATACATTTTTGTAAATACATACATATATAAATATATATATTATATTATGAAACTTAAGTGAAAGTACGGGCCTCGATGTAAGTCGGAAATGCTATTAGATTAGAATGTAAGCCAAGTCGATGACTATTTTAGTCTCTAATTTTTTATAAACATTTTCGGGACGAAAATTTGTAAGAACCCCGGGGATGTTAGGCGGCGAGCCGACAATAACGCCGTATCGATAAAATAACACTATTGATATCCGCCGCGCGACCGTTGAGCGGCTACGCGGTTTTCGGCACCGGCTTAAACAAAACAGACTGATTTTACAAAGAAGCCCTCTAGATAAGATTTAGTATAAAAGCAGAGCCCAACCGGGGCCCGCGAGCTAGTTGTACAGAAATCACCGTCGAAGGAACATGTAAACCATATATGTATACAATAAACTCTACCGTATTCAATCTACAAGTGTAGTCAAAGTGTCGCATCAACAGTGAACAAAAACCTCTCCCAGTCCACCTCGTAACACAATTTCTGGTGGCAGCGGTGGGATACTGCTGCAAACGAAAACCGGAGGGCTACATCGTCACTGGCAACAGCAGCTCCTGCTTCGAAGAGCCGGCCTAGATTTCCGAGGAAATCGTGAAGAACGGACGGACTTCTATTCAGCGAGAAGGACAACCAGAGGCTACTACGACTGTTGATATTCAGCACGTGAGTAACGATAAGAAAAATGTTCGAAACTGACCGGGAATCTAAGGACGAGACGTGTCACCTGTCCGAGGACGAAGACTACGCACGTCCAGGCCCGTCGCGCATCTCCTCTTGGCCACAATTAATTCGATCCACCATTAATCCGATTCCGCAAACTATGAACAATACGATAGATGAAACCGGTCTCCCCGACGAGAGACCCTTTTTACCGCCTTCCGCACCAAACGCACGTAAATTAAGTAACGACAGTGACCCAGATATGCTAACACACTTCGGTAAAACTATTAAAAGTATCACGCAAACCATGGGATTATTACCTAATTTTGACGGAGATAACCCTCCTGTAGAGTATTTCCCGCAAAAAGTTGAAACTTTGTTTAAAAATACACGACCAGCAGAGACATTGTTTGTACAGACAGTTTTAGCTCAACGAATCATAGGAAAGGCAAGTCGCGATCTAGTATCCTATGACATTCAATCAATGTATGATCTCACAGACTCACTTAGACGACAGTACGGTAGGAAAGAAGATCTCGCTAATATCACGTTGGAACGCGGGCGGTTACGACAAGGTAGAAACACGGTTCGCGAATATATTAAAATTTTCAATGACCATCAGAGACGCATCAAACATGCCATGTTCAATAAATACGGTGACAGACATACGCGTTTCGTTCTCATGCAAAGTGACGAAGACATAGCAAAAGAACAATTTATCCGCGGCTTAGATGAACAGATTAGAAAATGTATGTTCGGTAGAGAAATTATAGACCTCCGGAACGCGCAGGATTTAGCAGAACAAATTTCTGACCAGAATTATTTTTGCGCGCAAGCAGAACGATTTCATAACGGGTCTAGACAACGAACAGAGGTTTATACTTCAAGAAGTAATAATACCAGATATGTGCGAGAACCGCCGAGGCGTCCTCCCACCTGTTATAAATGTCAAGGGCCACATTACGCGAACGAATGTAGAAACGATTATCGCGACAGACGAGATAATAATTCCCGAGGAAACTATAATCAGTCAAACGATAGACGCGGCGGTAGGGCAATAGAATACACACGGACTAACGAACAACGAAACGGTAGACCTCACGATAAGGAAACACGACAGATAAAACAAACAGATCCGTATTTTAAAGAACCCGATGTGTATATTGATTTTCCCACCAAACGGGTAGGATTTTTAGCTGATACCGGCTCACAAGCGAACTTGCTTAAAGCCTCGTGTGCATTAGGTTTGTCAGTGCAACCAGAAAATAAGGAATTCCAAGGAATCTCCGGACATAAACAGTACTCTAAGTACTCAGTTTTTCATGACGGACACAAATATTATATTGTAGATGAGGAGTTTAATATCCCATTTGACGGCTTAGTAGGACGCAACTTTCTTAGGCGAACTGGATTTAAATGGCCCGGCGCCGATCAGGTCTTAATGTGTCATAATATTACGAATCGCAAAGAGCTTTTATTAGAAAAATTGAGGATAGATAAAGAAAATAAAGAATTAGATGAAACCATAGAAATAATTAAGCAATACGACGACGTTTTTACTTTGCCAGGTGACTCTCTGCCACAAACTACACTTACAACACACGAAATATACACTACTGACGAAAGACCGGTTAATAAGCGAAATTATCGGTACTCAGACCTCCACAAAAATGAAATTGAGAAACAGGTCGAGGAATTATTAGACAAAAAAATAATAGAACCATCCGACTCGCCTTATAACTCTCCCCTTTGGGTAGTTGACAAAAAATCTGACGGAAACGGACAAAAACAGTATCGTATGGTCGTGGATTTTCGCGAATTAAACGAAAAAACTCCTCAGGACAATTATCCCCTCCCAATGATCGACGACATATTAGATCATTTGGGTCAGTGCCGTTATTTTTCGGCATTCGATTTAACCAGCGGGTTTCATCAAATACCAATGAGCGAAAAATCGAAACATAAGACTGCGTTCAGCACCCCGCATGGCCACTATCAATACAGGCGCATGCCGTTTGGTCTTAAGAACGCCCCCGCGACGTTTCAGCGTATGATTGACAATGCTATGCGTGACTTGATCGGAAAAATATGTTTTGTATATGTAGACGATTTGATAATCTTTGGCAAGACATCGAAAGAACATAACGATAATTTAAGAACCGTGTTAAACAGAATTCGTGAAAAAAATTTGTACCTACAACCCGACAAATGTAAAATATTGAAAACCGAACTTCAATACCTTGGTCACTTAATCACTTCAGACGGAGTCAAACCCAATCCAGAAAAAATTAAAGCCGTAGCAGAATTTCCGATACCCACCAATACAAAAAATCGAAACCGTTAAATACATTACTTATTAAAGACGCTGACTTTACATGGACGAAGGAATGTCAGGACAGCTTTGATACCTTAAGGAACGAACTTTGTAACGACAACCTCCTTTCCTATCCAGACCCTACAAAACCATATTTCCTTACCACCGACGCTAGCAACAACGCAATTGGCAGCGTCTTAGAACAGGAAGACGAGCAAGGAAGAAGGAGACCTGTCTCCTACGCGTCAAGAAGCTTAAACAAAGCCGAAGTACACTACACTGTAACCGAAAAGGAATTACTGAGTATCGTGTGGTCAGTCAAACACTTTCGACACTTTTTATTAGGAAAGAAATTCACTATATTCTCTGACCACCAACCTCTTAAGTGGCTCCTTAGCGTCAAGGACCCTTCCAGCAGGTTAATGCGATGGCGCATTAAACTAGAAGAATTCGATTATGAAATCTGTTACAAGAAAGGTAACCAAAATATTGCAGCGGACGCCCTTAGCCGCAATCCGGTACTCCTCACTACCACCAATAAACGTCTCGGATGGAGAAAACACTTCCATTTCGTACAAGAACCGAGTAATCATTCTCTTACATTACAAATCGGAGATGTGTCGGAAGCTCAATGGATGTCTGACGAGTCAGATAACGTAATTGGATACGTGATCCCGAGGGAAACCATTGATATCGAGAAACTTACCACGCTTTTAGAGGACGTGATGCATAAGGCCATAGCGGAGAACATATCGTCTGTCCATATCAACCTAAACAAACTTCACAATATTTGCAGCGAGGACAACAAAAAGGTCGATAATACTATTAAATCCATCTTCAACGATGGACTCATCAACGTAGAATTATCCACGGAAATTATTAAAGAGCCGGAGACGCAAGAAGAAAAAGACGAAATTCTTTCAAGATTTCACGACGGCCGTTATTTTGGTCATCAGAGCGTTAATAAAACTACACAACGCATACTGCAGCAATACTTTTGGAACGGAATATATGAGGACGTCAAGAACTATGTAAAACAATGTAAGATATGTCAACAAGGAAAAATTGATCGAATCATCTACCACGCACCTATAGGAATTTCCGACACTCCGAGAAACTCTGGGGAAAAGATAAGCATGGACATAGTGGGGCCGTTGGAAGCTACAACTAAAGGCAATAAATACATTCTGACCATTCAAGACCACCTCACCAAACATGTAGTAGCTATACCTTTACAGGAAGCAACAGCACGGGCCACCATCGAAGCGTTTATGGAACGATACATATCTTATTATGGTGTTCCTAAACAAATATTGACAGACAACGGACGTAATTTCACTGCACAGTTAACAGAGGAACTCTTTGCTATGTTGGGAATTGAAAATTACAAATCTACGCCCTTCCACCCGGAAAGTAATGGGATAATCGAAAGGATGCACGCATGCCTCAAAGAATTTTTACGAACTAATTGCCATGATGAAGAATGGGACCAAATCTTACCTTCCTTTATGTTAACCTATAACACCTCCAAACATTCCAGTACCTTATATTCCCCTTTCGAGCTCACATACGGACGAACCGCCAAAGACTCTTTACTTAACGAACCACAGACATACAATAGTTACATAGATGATCTCAGACAAAAACTTGTAAAGGGACAAACTCTAGCACGAGAATACCTAATAGAAGGTAAGGAAAAAGTAAAAGAGAAATTTGATAAATCTTTAAACTCTCAGGTATTAAACGTAAATGATTGGGTATGGCTTCGTGTCGACGACAATAAATTCAAAGGAAATCCCTTAAAATACAAATGGGAAGGACCATACAGAGTTATTGAAATTAAAAGCGAGCAAAATATTGCAGTCTCGCGTAACGGAAAAAAATATGTTACGCATAGGAACCGCGTAAAATATGCCAATTTATAACAGCAACTGGACAGGTCTAAAACTTAAGAGACACCAGTTATTTTAATTTTTTTTTGCTATTATTATTAATTTATCTTCATACCACCGATATGTTATTTGTAAGAAACTAATATTTGTATGTAATCTTTGTTTAGTAATGAGAAATGTATTATAATATTCGATTCCAATTTGTAAAACCACGCAATTTTAGCCGTAGATTTAGTATGATTATCGACTAAGTATTTTATTATAGTTTTACTTGTCAAGCGTTCGCTCGTGTCCTAAACGCGAAATTCATATAAAATCTTGAATAATATTTTCAAATGTTCACTAATGGATGCGCTATAATTAGATATTACATGTTGTCGAAATTTTCTCGATACATTTTTGTAAATACATACATATATAAATATATATATTATATTATGAAACTTAAGTGAAAGTACGGGCCTCGATGTAAGTCGGAAATGCTATTAGATTAGAATGTAAGCCAAGTCGATGACTATTTTAGTCTCTAATTTTTTATAAACATTTTCGGGACGAAAATTTGTAAGAACCCCGGGGATGTTAGGCGGCGAGCCGACAATAACGCCGTATCGATAAAATAACACTATTGATATCCGCCGCGCGACCGTTGAGCGGCTACGCGGTTTTCGGCACCGGCTTAAACAAAACAGACTGATTTTACAAAGAAGCCCTCTAGATAAGATTTAGTATAAAAGCAGAGCCCAACCGGGGCCCGCGAGCTAGTTGTACAGAAATCACCGTCGAAGGAACATGTAAACCATATATGTATACAATAAACTCTACCGTATTCAATCTACAAGTGTAGTCAAAGTGTCGCATCAACAGTGAACAAAAACCTCTCCCAGTCCACCTCGTAACACAATTTCTGGTGGCAGCGGTGGGATACTGCTGCAAACGAAAACCGGAGGGCTACATCGTCACTGGCAACAGCAGCTCCTGCTTCGAAGAGCCGGCCTAGATTTCCGAGGAAATCGTGAAGAACGGACGGACTTCTATTCAGCGAGAAGGACAACCAGAGGCTACTACGACTGTTGATATTCAGCACGTGAGTAACGATAAGAAAAATGTTCGAAACTGACCGGGAATCTAAGGACGAGACGTGTCACCTGTCCGAGGACGAAGACTACGCACGTCCAGGCCCGTCGCGCGTCTCCTCTTGGCCACAATTAATTCGATCCACCATTAATCCGATTCCGCAAACTATGAACAATACGATAGATGAAACCGGTCTCCCCGACGAGAGACCCTTTTTACCGCCTTCCGCACCAAACGCACGTAAATTAAGTAACGACAGTGACCCAGATATGCTAACACACTTCGGTAAAACTATTAAAAGTATCACGCAAACCATGGGATTATTACCTAATTTTGACGGAGATAACCCTCCTGTAGAGTATTTCCCGCAAAAAGTTGAAACTTTGTTTAAAAATACACGACCAGCAGAGACATTGTTTGTACAGACAGTTTTAGCTCAACGAATCATAGGAAAGGCAAGTCGCGATCTAGTATCCTATGACATTCAATCAATGTATGATCTCACAGACTCACTTAGACGACAGTACGGTAGGAAAGAAGATCTCGCTAATATCACGTTGGAACGCGGGCGGTTACGACAAGGTAGAAACACGGTTCGCGAATATATTAAAATTTTCAATGACCATCAGAGACGCATCAAACATGCCATGTTCAATAAATACGGTGACAGACATACGCGTTTCGTTCTCATGCAAAGTGACGAAGACATAGCAAAAGAACAATTTATCCGCGGCTTAGATGAACAGATTAGAAAATGTATGTTCGGTAGAGAAATTATAGACCTCCGGAACGCGCAGGATTTAGCAGAACAAATTTCTGACCAGAATTATTTTTGCGCGCAAGCAGAACGATTTCATAACGGGTCTAGACAACGAACAGAGGTTTATACTTCAAGAAGTAATAATACCAGATATGTGCGAGAACCGCCGAGGCGTCCTCCCACCTGTTATAAATGTCAAGGGCCACATTACGCGAACGAATGTAGAAACGATTATCGCGACAGACGAGATAATAATTCCCGAGGAAACTATAATCAGTCAAACGATAGACGCGGCGGTAGGGCAATAGAATACACACGGACTAACGAACAACGAAACGGTAGACCTCACGATAAGGAAACACGACAGATAAAACAAACAGATCCGTATTTTAAAGAACCCGATGTGTATATTGATTTTCCCACCAAACGGGTAGGATTTTTAGCTGATACCGGCTCACAAGCGAACTTGCTTAAAGCCTCGTGTGCATTAGGTTTGTCAGTGCAACCAGAAAATAAGGAATTCCAAGGAATCTCCGGACATAAACAGTACTCTAAGTACTCAGTTTTTCATGACGGACACAAATATTATATTGTAGATGAGGAGTTTAATATCCCATTTGACGGCTTAGTAGGACGCAACTTTCTTAGGCGAACTGGATTTAAATGGCCCGGCGCCGATCAGGTCTTAACGTGTCATAATATTACGAATCGCAAAGAGCTTTTATTAGAAAAATTGAGGATAGATAAAGAAAATAAAGAATTAGATGAAACCATAGAAATAATTAAGCAATACGACGACGTTTTTACTTTGCCAGGTGACTCTCTGCCACAAACTACACTTACAACACACGAAATATACACTACTGACGAAAGACCGGTTAATAAGCGAAATTATCGGTACTCAGACCTCCACAAAAATGAAATTGAGAAACAGGTCGAGGAATTATTAGACAAAAAAATAATAGAACCATCCGACTCGCCTTATAACTCTCCCCTTTGGGTAGTTGACAAAAAATCTGACGGAAACGGACAAAAACAGTATCGTATGGTCGTGGATTTTCGCGAATTAAACGAAAAAACTCCTCAGGACAATTATCCCCTCCCAATGATCGACGACATATTAGATCATTTGGGTCAGTGCCGTTATTTTTCGGCATTCGATTTAACCAGCGGGTTTCATCAAATACCAATGAGCGAAAAATCGAAACATAAGACTGCGTTCAGCACCCCGCATGGCCACTATCAATACAGGCGCATGCCGTTTGGTCTTAAGAACGCCCCCGCGACGTTTCAGCGTATGATTGACAATGCTATGCGTGACTTGATCGGAAAAATATGTTTTGTATATGTAGACGATTTGATAATCTTTGGCAAGACATCGAAAGAACATAACGATAATTTAAGAACCGTGTTAAACAGAATTCGTGAAAAAAATTTGTACCTACAACCCGACAAATGTAAAATATTGAAAACCGAACTTCAATACCTTGGTCACTTAATCACTTCAGACGGAGTCAAACCCAATCCAGAAAAAATTAAAGCCGTAGCAGAATTTCCGATACCCACCAATACAAAAAATCGAAACCGTTAAATACATTACTTATTAAAGACGCTGACTTTACATGGACGAAGGAATGTCAGGACAGCTTTGATACCTTAAGGAACGAACTTTGTAACGACAACCTCCTTTCCTATCCAGACCCTACAAAACCATATTTCCTTACCACCGACGCTAGCAACAACGCAATTGGCAGCGTCTTAGAACAGGAAGACGAGCAAGGAAGAAGGAGACCTGTCTTCTACGCGTCAAGAAGCTTAAACAAAGCCGAAGTACACTACACTGTAACCGAAAAGGAATTACTGAGTATCGTGTGGTCAGTCAAACACTTTCGACACTTTTTATTAGGAAAGAAATTCACTATATTCTCTGACCACCAACCTCTTAAGTGGCTCCTTAGCGTCAAGGACCCTTCCAGCAGGTTAATGCGATGGCGCATTAAACTAGAAGAATTCGATTATGAAATCTGTTACAAGAAAGGTAACCAAAATATTGCAGCGGACGCCCTTAGCCGCAATCCGGTACTCCTCACTACCACCAATAAACGTCCCGGATGGAGAAAACACTTCCATTTCGTACAAGAACCGAGTAATCATTCTCTTACATTACAAATCGGAGATGTGTCGGAAGCTCAATGGATGTCTGACGAGTCAGATAACGTAATTGGATACGTGATCCCGAGGGAAACCATTGATATCGAGAAACTTACCACGCTTTTAGAGGACGTGATGCATAAGGCCATAGCGGAGAACATATCGTCTGTCCATATCAACCTAAACAAACTTCACAATATTTGCAGCGAGGACAACAAAAAGGTCGATAATACTATTAAATCCATCTTCAACGATGGACTCATCAACGTAGAATTATCCACGGAAATTATTAAAGAGCCGGAGACGCAAGAAGAAAAAGACGAAATTCTTTCAAGATTTCACGACGGCCGTTATTTTGGTCATCAGAGCGTTAATAAAACTACACAACGCATACTGCAGCAATACTTTTGGAACGGAATATATGAGGACGTCAAGAACTATGTAAAACAATGTAAGATATGTCAACAAGGAAAAATTGATCGAATCATCTACCACGCACCTATAGGAATTTCCGACACTCCGAGAAACTCTGGGGAAAAGATAAGCATGGACATAGTGGGGCCGTTGGAAGCTACAACTAAAGGCAATAAATACATTCTGACCATTCAAGACCACCTCACCAAACATGTAGTAGCTATACCTTTACAGGAAGCAACAGCACGGGCCACCATCGAAGCGTTTATGGAACGATACATATCTTATTATGGTGTTCCTAAACAAATATTGACAGACAACGGACGTAATTTCACTGCACAGTTAACAGAGGAACTCTTTGCTATGTTGGGAATTGAAAATTACAAATCTACGCCCTTCCACCCGGAAAGTAATGGGATAATCGAAAGGATGCACGCATGCCTCAAAGAATTTTTACGAACTAATTGCCATGATGAAGAATGGGACCAAATCTTACCTTCCTTTATGTTAACCTATAACACCTCCAAACATTCCAGTACCTTATATTCCCCTTTCGAGCTCACATACGGACGAACCGCCAAAGACTCTTTACTTAACGAACCACAGACATACAATAGTTACATAGATGATCTCAGACAAAAACTTGTAAAGGGACAAACTCTAGCACGAGAATACCTAATAGAAGGTAAGGAAAAAGTAAAAGAGAAATTTGATAAATCTTTAAACTCTCAGGTATTAAACGTAAATGATTGGGTATGGCTTCGTGTCGACGACAATAAATTCAAAGGAAATCCCTTAAAATACAAATGGGAAGGACCATACAGAGTTATTGAAATTAAAAGCGAGCAAAATATTGCAGTCTCGCGTAACGGAAAAAAATATGTTACGCATAGGAACCGCGTAAAATATGCCAATTTATAACAGCAACTGGACAGGTCTAAAACTTAAGAGACACCAGTTATTTTAATTTTTTTTTGCTATTATTATTAATTTATCTTCATACCACCGATATGTTATTTGTAAGAAACTAATATTTGTATGTAATCTTTGTTTAGTAATGAGAAATGTATTATAATATTCGATTCCAATTTGTAAAACCACGCAATTTTAGCCGTAGATTTAGTATGATTATCGACTAAGTATTTTATTATAGTTTTACTTGTCAAGCGTTCGCTCGTGTCCTAAACGCGAAATTCATATAAAATCTTGAATAATATTTTCAAATGTTCACTAATGGATGCGCTATAATTAGATATTACATGTTGTCGAAATTTTCTCGATACATTTTTGTAAATACATACATATATAAATATATATATTATATTATGAAACTTAAGTGAAAGTACGGGCCTCGATGTAAGTCGGAAATGCTATTAGATTAGAATGTAAGCCAAGTCGATGACTATTTTAGTCTCTAATTTTTTATAAACATTTTCGGGACGAAAATTTGTAAGAACCCCGGGGATGTTAGGCGGCGAGCCGACAATAACGCCGTATCGATAAAATAACACTATTGATATCCGCCGCGCGACCGTTGAGCGGCTACGCGGTTTTCGGCACCGGCTTAAACAAAACAGACTGATTTTACAAAGAAGCCCTCTAGATAAGATTTAGTATAAAAGCAGAGCCCAACCGGGGCCCGCGAGCTAGTTGTACAGAAATCACCGTCGAAGGAACATGTAAACCATATATGTATACAATAAACTCTACCGTATTCAATCTACAAGTGTAGTCAAAGTGTCGCATCAACAGTGAACAAAAACCTCTCCCAGTCCACCTCGTAACACAATTTCTGGTGGCAGCGGTGGGATACTGCTGCAAACGAAAACCGGAGGGCTACATCGTCACTGGCAACAGCAGCTCCTGCTTCGAAGAGCCGGCCTAGATTTCCGAGGAAATCGTGAAGAACGGACGGACTTCTATTCAGCGAGAAGGACAACCAGAGGCTACTACGACTGTTGATATTCAGCACGTGAGTAACGATAAGAAAAATGTTCGAAACTGACCGGGAATCTAAGGACGAGACGTGTCACCTGTCCGAGGACGAAGACTACGCACGTCCAGGCCCGTCGCGCGTCTCCTCTTGGCCACAATTAATTCGATCCACCATTAATCCGATTCCGCAAACTATGAACAATACGATAGATGAAACCGGTCTCCCCGACGAGAGACCCTTTTTACCGCCTTCCGCACCAAACGCACGTAAATTAAGTAACGACAGTGACCCAGATATGCTAACACACTTCGGTAAAACTATTAAAAGTATCACGCAAACCATGGGATTATTACCTAATTTTGACGGAGATAACCCTCCTGTAGAGTATTTCCCGCAAAAAGTTGAAACTTTGTTTAAAAATACACGACCAGCAGAGACATTGTTTGTACAGACAGTTTTAGCTCAACGAATCATAGGAAAGGCAAGTCGCGATCTAGTATCCTATGACATTCAATCAATGTATGATCTCACAGACTCACTTAGACGACAGTACGGTAGGAAAGAAGATCTCGCTAATATCACGTTGGAACGCGGGCGGTTACGACAAGGTAGAAACACGGTTCGCGAATATATTAAAATTTTCAATGACCATCAGAGACGCATCAAACATGCCATGTTCAATAAATACGGTGACAGACATACGCGTTTCGTTCTCATGCAAAGTGACGAAGACATAGCAAAAGAACAATTTATCCGCGGCTTAGATGAACAGATTAGAAAATGTATGTTCGGTAGAGAAATTATAGACCTCCGGAACGCGCAGGATTTAGCAGAACAAATTTCTGACCAGAATTATTTTTGCGCGCAAGCAGAACGATTTCATAACGGGTCTAGACAACGAACAGAGGTTTATACTTCAAGAAGTAATAATACCAGATATGTGCGAGAACCGCCGAGGCGTCCTCCCACCTGTTATAAATGTCAAGGGCCACATTACGCGAACGAATGTAGAAACGATTATCGCGACAGACGAGATAATAATTCCCGAGGAAACTATAATCAGTCAAACGATAGACGCGGCGGTAGGGCAATAGAATACACACGGACTAACGAACAACGAAACGGTAGACCTCACGATAAGGAAACACGACAGATAAAACAAACAGATCCGTATTTTAAAGAACCCGATGTGTATATTGATTTTCCCACCAAACGGGTAGGATTTTTAGCTGATACCGGCTCACAAGCGAACTTGCTTAAAGCCTCGTGTGCATTAGGTTTGTCAGTGCAACCAGAAAATAAGGAATTCCAAGGAATCTCCGGACATAAACAGTACTCTAAGTACTCAGTTTTTCATGACGGACACAAATATTATATTGTAGATGAGGAGTTTAATATCCCATTTGACGGCTTAGTAGGACGCAACTTTCTTAGGCGAACTGGATTTAAATGGCCCGGCGCCGATCAGGTCTTAACGTGTCATAATATTACGAATCGCAAAGAGCTTTTATTAGAAAAATTGAGGATAGATAAAGAAAATAAAGAATTAGATGAAAC
The DNA here is from genome assembly GCA_917499265.3 of Mimumesa dahlbomi. NCBI lineage: Eukaryota > Metazoa > Arthropoda > Insecta > Hymenoptera > Crabronidae > Mimumesa > Mimumesa dahlbomi. The sequence continues at coordinate 11,767,072 of OU824124.1, forward strand.
CATAGAAATAATTAAGCAATACGACGACGTTTTTACTTTGCCAGGTGACTCTCTGCCACAAACTACACTTACAACACACGAAATATACACTACTGACGAAAGACCGGTTAATAAGCGAAATTATCGGTACTCAGACCTCCACAAAAATGAAATTGAGAAACAGGTCGAGGAATTATTAGACAAAAAAATAATAGAACCATCCGACTCGCCTTATAACTCTCCCCTTTGGGTAGTTGACAAAAAATCTGACGGAAACGGACAAAAACAGTATCGTATGGTCGTGGATTTTCGCGAATTAAACGAAAAAACTCCTCAGGACAATTATCCCCTCCCAATGATCGACGACATATTAGATCATTTGGGTCAGTGCCGTTATTTTTCGGCATTCGATTTAACCAGCGGGTTTCATCAAATACCAATGAGCGAAAAATCGAAACATAAGACTGCGTTCAGCACCCCGCATGGCCACTATCAATACAGGCGCATGCCGTTTGGTCTTAAGAACGCCCCCGCGACGTTTCAGCGTATGATTGACAATGCTATGCGTGACTTGATCGGAAAAATATGTTTTGTATATGTAGACGATTTGATAATCTTTGGCAAGACATCGAAAGAACATAACGATAATTTAAGAACCGTGTTAAACAGAATTCGTGAAAAAAATTTGTACCTACAACCCGACAAATGTAAAATATTGAAAACCGAACTTCAATACCTTGGTCACTTAATCACTTCAGACGGAGTCAAACCCAATCCAGAAAAAATTAAAGCCGTAGCAGAATTTCCGATACCCACCAATACAAAAAATCGAAACCGTTAAATACATTACTTATTAAAGACGCTGACTTTACATGGACGAAGGAATGTCAGGACAGCTTTGATACCTTAAGGAACGAACTTTGTAACGACAACCTCCTTTCCTATCCAGACCCTACAAAACCATATTTCCTTACCACCGACGCTAGCAACAACGCAATTGGCAGCGTCTTAGAACAGGAAGACGAGCAAGGAAGAAGGAGACCTGTCTCCTACGCGTCAAGAAGCTTAAACAAAGCCGAAGTACACTACACTGTAACCGAAAAGGAATTACTGAGTATCGTGTGGTCAGTCAAACACTTTCGACACTTTTTATTAGGAAAGAAATTCACTATATTCTCTGACCACCAACCTCTTAAGTGGCTCCTTAGCGTCAAGGACCCTTCCAGCAGGTTAATGCGATGGCGCATTAAACTAGAAGAATTCGATTATGAAATCTGTTACAAGAAAGGTAACCAAAATATTGCAGCGGACGCCCTTAGCCGCAATCCGGTACTCCTCACTACCACCAATAAACGTCCCGGATGGAGAAAACACTTCCATTTCGTACAAGAACCGAGTAATCATTCTCTTACATTACAAATCGGAGATGTGTCGGAAGCTCAATGGATGTCTGACGAGTCAGATAACGTAATTGGATACGTGATCCCGAGGGAAACCATTGATATCGAGAAACTTACCACGCTTTTAGAGGACGTGATGCATAAGGCCATAGCGGAGAACATATCGTCTGTCCATATCAACCTAAACAAACTTCACAATATTTGCAGCGAGGACAACAAAAAGGTCGATAATACTATTAAATCCATCTTCAACGATGGACTCATCAACGTAGAATTATCCACGGAAATTATTAAAGAGCCGGAGACGCAAGAAGAAAAAGACGAAATTCTTTCAAGATTTCACGACGGCCGTTATTTTGGTCATCAGAGCGTTAATAAAACTACACAACGCATACTGCAGCAATACTTTTGGAACGGAATATATGAGGACGTCAAGAACTATGTAAAACAATGTAAGATATGTCAACAAGGAAAAATTGATCGAATCATCTACCACGCACCTATAGGAATTTCCGACACTCCGAGAAACTCTGGGGAAAAGATAAGCATGGACATAGTGGGGCCGTTGGAAGCTACAACTAAAGGCAATAAATACATTCTGACCATTCAAGACCACCTCACCAAACATGTAGTAGCTATACCTTTACAGGAAGCAACAGCACGGGCCACCATCGAAGCGTTTATGGAACGATACATATCTTATTATGGTGTTCCTAAACAAATATTGACAGACAACGGACGTAATTTCACTGCACAGTTAACAGAGGAACTCTTTGCTATGTTGGGAATTGAAAATTACAAATCTACGCCCTTCCACCCGGAAAGTAATGGGATAATCGAAAGGATGCACGCATGCCTCAAAGAATTTTTACGAACTAATTGCCATGATGAAGAATGGGACCAAATCTTACCTTCCTTTATGTTAACCTATAACACCTCCAAACATTCCAGTACCTTATATTCCCCTTTCGAGCTCACATACGGACGAACCGCCAAAGACTCTTTACTTAACGAACCACAGACATACAATAGTTACATAGATGATCTCAGACAAAAACTTGTAAAGGGACAAACTCTAGCACGAGAATACCTAATAGAAGGTAAGGAAAAAGTAAAAGAGAAATTTGATAAATCTTTAAACTCTCAGGTATTAAACGTAAATGATTGGGTATGGCTTCGTGTCGACGACAATAAATTCAAAGGAAATCCCTTAAAATACAAATGGGAAGGACCATACAGAGTTATTGAAATTAAAAGCGAGCAAAATATTGCAGTCTCGCGTAACGGAAAAAAATATGTTACGCATAGGAACCGCGTAAAATATGCCAATTTATAACAGCAACTGGACAGGTCTAAAACTTAAGAGACACCAGTTATTTTAATTTTTTTTTGCTATTATTATTAATTTATCTTCATACCACCGATATGTTATTTGTAAGAAACTAATATTTGTATGTAATCTTTGTTTAGTAATGAGAAATGTATTATAATATTCGATTCCAATTTGTAAAACCACGCAATTTTAGCCGTAGATTTAGTATGATTATCGACTAAGTATTTTATTATAGTTTTACTTGTCAAGCGTTCGCTCGTGTCCTAAACGCGAAATTCATATAAAATCTTGAATAATATTTTCAAATGTTCACTAATGGATGCGCTATAATTAGATATTACATGTTGTCGAAATTTTCTCGATACATTTTTGTAAATACATACATATATAAATATATATATTATATTATGAAACTTAAGTGAAAGTACGGGCCTCGATGTAAGTCGGAAATGCTATTAGATTAGAATGTAAGCCAAGTCGATGACTATTTTAGTCTCTAATTTTTTATAAACATTTTCGGGACGAAAATTTGTAAGAACCCCGGGGATGTTAGGCGGCGAGCCGACAATAACGCCGTATCGATAAAATAACACTATTGATATCCGCCGCGCGACCGTTGAGCGGCTACGCGGTTTTCGGCACCGGCTTAAACAAAACAGACTGATTTTACAAAGAAGCCCTCTAGATAAGATTTAGTATAAAAGCAGAGCCCAACCGGGGCCCGCGAGCTAGTTGTACAGAAATCACCGTCGAAGGAACATGTAAACCATATATGTATACAATAAACTCTACCGTATTCAATCTACAAGTGTAGTCAAAGTGTCGCATCAACAGTGAACAAAAACCTCTCCCAGTCCACCTCGTAACACAATTTCTGGTGGCAGCGGTGGGATACTGCTGCAAACGAAAACCGGAGGGCTACATCGTCACTGGCAACAGCAGCTCCTGCTTCGAAGAGCCGGCCTAGATTTCCGAGGAAATCGTGAAGAACGGACGGACTTCTATTCAGCGAGAAGGACAACCAGAGGCTACTACGACTGTTGATATTCAGCACGTGAGTAACGATAAGAAAAATGTTCGAAACTGACCGGGAATCTAAGGACGAGACGTGTCACCTGTCCGAGGACGAAGACTACGCACGTCCAGGCCCGTCGCGCGTCTCCTCTTGGCCACAATTAATTCGATCCACCATTAATCCGATTCCGCAAACTATGAACAATACGATAGATGAAACCGGTCTCCCCGACGAGAGACCCTTTTTACCGCCTTCCGCACCAAACGCACGTAAATTAAGTAACGACAGTGACCCAGATATGCTAACACACTTCGGTAAAACTATTAAAAGTATCACGCAAACCATGGGATTATTACCTAATTTTGACGGAGATAACCCTCCTGTAGAGTATTTCCCGCAAAAAGTTGAAACTTTGTTTAAAAATACACGACCAGCAGAGACATTGTTTGTACAGACAGTTTTAGCTCAACGAATCATAGGAAAGGCAAGTCGCGATCTAGTATCCTATGACATTCAATCAATGTATGATCTCACAGACTCACTTAGACGACAGTACGGTAGGAAAGAAGATCTCGCTAATATCACGTTGGAACGCGGGCGGTTACGACAAGGTAGAAACACGGTTCGCGAATATATTAAAATTTTCAATGACCATCAGAGACGCATCAAACATGCCATGTTCAATAAATACGGTGACAGACATACGCGTTTCGTTCTCATGCAAAGTGACGAAGACATAGCAAAAGAACAATTTATCCGCGGCTTAGATGAACAGATTAGAAAATGTATGTTCGGTAGAGAAATTATAGACCTCCGGAACGCGCAGGATTTAGCAGAACAAATTTCTGACCAGAATTATTTTTGCGCGCAAGCAGAACGATTTCATAACGGGTCTAGACAACGAACAGAGGTTTATACTTCAAGAAGTAATAATACCAGATATGTGCGAGAACCGCCGAGGCGTCCTCCCACCTGTTATAAATGTCAAGGGCCACATTACGCGAACGAATGTAGAAACGATTATCGCGACAGACGAGATAATAATTCCCGAGGAAACTATAATCAGTCAAACGATAGACGCGGCGGTAGGGCAATAGAATACACACGGACTAACGAACAACGAAACGGTAGACCTCACGATAAGGAAACACGACAGATAAAACAAACAGATCCGTATTTTAAAGAACCCGATGTGTATATTGATTTTCCCACCAAACGGGTAGGATTTTTAGCTGATACCGGCTCACAAGCGAACTTGCTTAAAGCCTCGTGTGCATTAGGTTTGTCAGTGCAACCAGAAAATAAGGAATTCCAAGGAATCTCCGGACATAAACAGTACTCTAAGTACTCAGTTTTTCATGACGGACACAAATATTATATTGTAGATGAGGAGTTTAATATCCCATTTGACGGCTTAGTAGGACGCAACTTTCTTAGGCGAACTGGATTTAAATGGCCCGGCGCCGATCAGGTCTTAACGTGTCATAATATTACGAATCGCAAAGAGCTTTTATTAGAAAAATTGAGGATAGATAAAGAAAATAAAGAATTAGATGAAACCATAGAAATAATTAAGCAATACGACGACGTTTTTACTTTGCCAGGTGACTCTCTGCCACAAACTACACTTACAACACACGAAATATACACTACTGACGAAAGACCGGTTAATAAGCGAAATTATCGGTACTCAGACCTCCACAAAAATGAAATTGAGAAACAGGTCGAGGAATTATTAGACAAAAAAATAATAGAACCATCCGACTCGCCTTATAACTCTCCCCTTTGGGTAGTTGACAAAAAATCTGACGGAAACGGACAAAAACAGTATCGTATGGTCGTGGATTTTCGCGAATTAAACGAAAAAACTCCTCAGGACAATTATCCCCTCCCAATGATCGACGACATATTAGATCATTTGGGTCAGTGCCGTTATTTTTCGGCATTCGATTTAACCAGCGGGTTTCATCAAATACCAATGAGCGAAAAATCGAAACATAAGACTGCGTTCAGCACCCCGCATGGCCACTATCAATACAGGCGCATGCCGTTTGGTCTTAAGAACGCCCCCGCGACGTTTCAGCGTATGATTGACAATGCTATGCGTGACTTGATCGGAAAAATATGTTTTGTATATGTAGACGATTTGATAATCTTTGGCAAGACATCGAAAGAACATAACGATAATTTAAGAACCGTGTTAAACAGAATTCGTGAAAAAAATTTGTACCTACAACCCGACAAATGTAAAATATTGAAAACCGAACTTCAATACCTTGGTCACTTAATCACTTCAGACGGAGTCAAACCCAATCCAGAAAAAATTAAAGCCGTAGCAGAATTTCCGATACCCACCAATACAAAAAATCGAAACCGTTAAATACATTACTTATTAAAGACGCTGACTTTACATGGACGAAGGAATGTCAGGACAGCTTTGATACCTTAAGGAACGAACTTTGTAACGACAACCTCCTTTCCTATCCAGACCCTACAAAACCATATTTCCTTACCACCGACGCTAGCAACAACGCAATTGGCAGCGTCTTAGAACAGGAAGACGAGCAAGGAAGAAGGAGACCTGTCTCCTACGCGTCAAGAAGCTTAAACAAAGCCGAAGTACACTACACTGTAACCGAAAAGGAATTACTGAGTATCGTGTGGTCAGTCAAACACTTTCGACACTTTTTATTAGGAAAGAAATTCACTATATTCTCTGACCACCAACCTCTTAAGTGGCTCCTTAGCGTCAAGGACCCTTCCAGCAGGTTAATGCGATGGCGCATTAAACTAGAAGAATTCGATTATGAAATCTGTTACAAGAAAGGTAACCAAAATATTGCAGCGGACGCCCTTAGCCGCAATCCGGTACTCCTCACTACCACCAATAAACGTCCCGGATGGAGAAAACACTTCCATTTCGTACAAGAACCGAGTAATCATTCTCTTACATTACAAATCGGAGATGTGTCGGAAGCTCAATGGATGTCTGACGAGTCAGATAACGTAATTGGATACGTGATCCCGAGGGAAACCATTGATATCGAGAAACTTACCACGCTTTTAGAGGACGTGATGCATAAGGCCATAGCGGAGAACATATCGTCTGTCCATATCAACCTAAACAAACTTCACAATATTTGCAGCGAGGACAACAAAAAGGTCGATAATACTATTAAATCCATCTTCAACGATGGACTCATCAACGTAGAATTATCCACGGAAATTATTAAAGAGCCGGAGACGCAAGAAGAAAAAGACGAAATTCTTTCAAGATTTCACGACGGCCGTTATTTTGGTCATCAGAGCGTTAATAAAACTACACAACGCATACTGCAGCAATACTTTTGGAACGGAATATATGAGGACGTCAAGAACTATGTAAAACAATGTAAGATATGTCAACAAGGAAAAATTGATCGAATCATCTACCACGCACCTATAGGAATTTCCGACACTCCGAGAAACTCTGGGGAAAAGATAAGCATGGACATAGTGGGGCCGTTGGAAGCTACAACTAAAGGCAATAAATACATTCTGACCATTCAAGACCACCTCACCAAACATGTAGTAGCTATACCTTTACAGGAAGCAACAGCACGGGCCACCATCGAAGCGTTTATGGAACGATACATATCTTATTATGGTGTTCCTAAACAAATATTGACAGACAACGGACGTAATTTCACTGCACAGTTAACAGAGGAACTCTTTGCTATGTTGGGAATTGAAAATTACAAATCTACGCCCTTCCACCCGGAAAGTAATGGGATAATCGAAAGGATGCACGCATGCCTCAAAGAATTTTTACGAACTAATTGCCATGATGAAGAATGGGACCAAATCTTACCTTCCTTTATGTTAACCTATAACACCTCCAAACATTCCAGTACCTTATATTCCCCTTTCGAGCTCACATACGGACGAACCGCCAAAGACTCTTTACTTAACGAACCACAGACATACAATAGTTACATAGATGATCTCAGACAAAAACTTGTAAAGGGACAAACTCTAGCACGAGAATACCTAATAGAAGGTAAGGAAAAAGTAAAAGAGAAATTTGATAAATCTTTAAACTCTCAGGTATTAAACGTAAATGATTGGGTATGGCTTCGTGTCGACGACAATAAATTCAAAGGAAATCCCTTAAAATACAAATGGGAAGGACCATACAGAGTTATTGAAATTAAAAGCGAGCAAAATATTGCAGTCTCGCGTAACGGAAAAAAATATGTTACGCATAGGAACCGCGTAAAATATGCCAATTTATAACAGCAACTGGACAGGTCTAAAACTTAAGAGACACCAGTTATTTTAATTTTTTTTTGCTATTATTATTAATTTATCTTCATACCACCGATATGTTATTTGTAAGAAACTAATATTTGTATGTAATCTTTGTTTAGTAATGAGAAATGTATTATAATATTCGATTCCAATTTGTAAAACCACGCAATTTTAGCCGTAGATTTAGTATGATTATCGACTAAGTATTTTATTATAGTTTTACTTGTCAAGCGTTCGCTCGTGTCCTAAACGCGAAATTCATATAAAATCTTGAATAATATTTTCAAATGTTCACTAATGGATGCGCTATAATTAGATATTACATGTTGTCGAAATTTTCTCGATACATTTTTGTAAATACATACATATATAAATATATATATTATATTATGAAACTTAAGTGAAAGTACGGGCCTCGATGTAAGTCGGAAATGCTATTAGATTAGAATGTAAGCCAAGTCGATGACTATTTTAGTCTCTAATTTTTTATAAACATTTTCGGGACGAAAATTTGTAAGAACCCCGGGGATGTTAGGCGGCGAGCCGACAATAACGCCGTATCGATAAAATAACACTATTGATATCCGCCGCGCGACCGTTGAGCGGCTACGCGGTTTTCGGCACCGGCTTAAACAAAACAGACTGATTTTACAAAGAAGCCCTCTAGATAAGATTTAGTATAAAAGCAGAGCCCAACCGGGGCCCGCGAGCTAGTTGTACAGAAATCACCGTCGAAGGAACATGTAAACCATATATGTATACAATAAACTCTACCGTATTCAATCTACAAGTGTAGTCAAAGTGTCGCATCAACAGTGAACAAAAACCTCTCCCAGTCCACCTCGTAACACAATTTCTGGTGGCAGCGGTGGGATACTGCTGCAAACGAAAACCGGAGGGCTACATCGTCACTGGCAATAGCAGCTCCTGCTTCGAAGAGCCGGTCTAGATTTCCGAGGAAATCGTGAAGAACGGACGGACTTCTATTCAGCGAGAAGGACAACCAGAGGCTACTACGACTGTTGATATTCAGCACGTGAGTAACGATAAGAAAAATGTTCGAAACTGACCGGGAATCTAAGGACGAGACGTGTCACCTGTCCGAGGACGAAGACTACGCACGTCCAGGCCCGTCGCGCGTCTCCTCTTGGCCACAATTAATTCGATCCACCATTAATCCGATTCCGCAAACTATGAACAATACGATAGATGAAACCGGTCTCCCCGACGAGAGACCCTTTTTACCGCCTTCCGCACCAAACGCACGTAAATTAAGTAACGACAGTGACCCAGATATGCTAACACACTTCGGTAAAACTATTAAAAGTATCACGCAAACCATGGGATTATTACCTAATTTTGACGGAGATAACCCTCCTGTAGAGTATTTCCCGCAAAAAGTTGAAACTTTGTTTAAAAATACACGACCAGCAGAGACATTGTTTGTACAGACAGTTTTAGCTCAACGAATCATAGGAAAGGCAAGTCGCGATCTAGTATCCTATGACATTCAATCAATGTATGATCTCACAGACTCACTTAGACGACAGTACGGTAGGAAAGAAGATCTCGCTAATATCACGTTGGAACGCGGGCGGTTACGACAAGGTAGAAACACGGTTCGCGAATATATTAAAATTTTCAATGACCATCAGAGACGCATCAAACATGCCATGTTCAATAAATACGGTGACAGACATACGCGTTTCGTTCTCATGCAAAGTGACGAAGACATAGCAAAAGAACAATTTATCCGCGGCTTAGATGAACAGATTAGAAAATGTATGTTCGGTAGAGAAATTATAGACCTCCGGAACGCGCAGGATTTAGCAGAACAAATTTCTGACCAGAATTATTTTTGCGCGCAAGCAGAACGATTTCATAACGGGTCTAGACAACGAACAGAGGTTTATACTTCAAGAAGTAATAATACCAGATATGTGCGAGAACCGCCGAGGCGTCCTCCCACCTGTTATAAATGTCAAGGGCCACATTACGCGAACGAATGTAGAAACGATTATCGCGACAGACGAGATAATAATTCCCGAGGAAACTATAATCAGTCAAACGATAGACGCGGCGGTAGGGCAATAGAATACACACGGACTAACGAACAACGAAACGGTAGACCTCACGATAAGGAAACACGACAGATAAAACAAACAGATCCGTATTTTAAAGAACCCGATGTGTATATTGATTTTCCCACCAAACGGGTAGGATTTTTAGCTGATACCGGCTCACAAGCGAACTTGCTTAAAGCCTCGTGTGCATTAGGTTTGTCAGTGCAACCAGAAAATAAGGAATTCCAAGGAATCTCCGGACATAAACAGTACTCTAAGTACTCAGTTTTTCATGACGGACACAAATATTATATTGTAGATGAGGAGTTTAATATCCCATTTGACGGCTTAGTAGGACGCAACTTTCTTAGGCGAACTGGATTTAAATGGCCCGGCGCCGATCAGGTCTTAATGTGTCATAATATTACGAATCGCAAAGAGCTTTTATTAGAAAAATTGAGGATAGATAAAGAAAATAAAGAATTAGATGAAACCATAGAAATAATTAAGCAATACGACGACGTTTTTACTTTGCCAGGTGACTCTCTGCCACAAACTACACTTACAACACACGAAATATACACTACTGACGAAAGACCGGTTAATAAGCGAAATTATCGGTACTCAGACCTCCACAAAAATGAAATTGAGAAACAGGTCGAGGAATTATTAGACAAAAAAATAATAGAACCATCCGACTCGCCTTATAACTCTCCCCTTTGGGTAGTTGACAAAAAATCTGACGGAAACGGACAAAAACAGTATCGTATGGTCGTGGATTTTCGCGAATTAAACGAAAAAACTCCTCAGGACAATTATCCCCTCCCAATGATCGACGACATATTAGATCATTTGGGTCAGTGCCGTTATTTTTCGGCATTCGATTTAACCAGCGGGTTTCATCAAATACCAATGAGCGAAAAATCGAAACATAAGACTGCGTTCAGCACCCCGCATGGCCACTATCAATACAGGCGCATGCCGTTTGGTCTTAAGAACGCCCCCGCGACGTTTCAGCGTATGATTGACAATGCTATGCGTGACTTGATCGGAAAAATATGTTTTGTATATGTAGACGATTTGATAATCTTTGGCAAGACATCGAAAGAACATAACGATAATTTAAGAACCGTGTTAAACAGAATTCGTGAAAAAAATTTGTACCTACAACCCGACAAATGTAAAATATTGAAAACCGAACTTCAATACCTTGGTCACTTAATCACTTCAGACGGAGTCAAACCCAATCCAGAAAAAATTAAAGCCGTAGCAGAATTTCCGATACCCACCAATACAAAAAATCGAAACCGTTAAATACATTACTTATTAAAGACGCTGACTTTACATGGACGAAGGAATGTCAGGACAGCTTTGATACCTTAAGGAACGAACTTTGTAACGACAACCTCCTTTCCTATCCAGACCCTACAAAACCATATTTCCTTACCACCGACGCTAGCAACAACGCAATTGGCAGCGTCTTAGAACAGGAAGACGAGCAAGGAAGAAGGAGACCTGTCTCCTACGCGTCAAGAAGCTTAAACAAAGCCGAAGTACACTACACTGTAACCGAAAAGGAATTACTGAGTATCGTGTGGTCAGTCAAACACTTTCGACACTTTTTATTAGGAAAGAAATTCACTATATTCTCTGACCACCAACCTCTTAAGTGGCTCCTTAGCGTCAAGGACCCTTCCAGCAGGTTAATGCGATGGCGCATTAAACTAGAAGAATTCGATTATGAAATCTGTTACAAGAAAGGTAACCAAAATATTGCAGCGGACGCCCTTAGCCGCAATCCGGTACTCCTCACTACCACCAATAAACGTCCCGGATGGAGAAAACACTTCCATTTCGTACAAGAACCGAGTAATCATTCTCTTACATTACAAATCGGAGATGTGTCGGAAGCTCAATGGATGTCTGACGAGTCAGATAACGTAATTGGATACGTGATCCCGAGGGAAACCATTGATATCGAGAAACTTACCACGCTTTTAGAGGACGTGATGCATAAGGCCATAGCGGAGAACATATCGTCTGTCCATATCAACCTAAACAAACTTCACAATATTTGCAGCGAGGACAACAAAAAGGTCGATAATACTATTAAATCCATCTTCAACGATGGACTCATCAACGTAGAATTATCCACGGAAATTATTAAAGAGCCGGAGACGCAAGAAGAAAAAGACGAAATTCTTTCAAGATTTCACGACGGCCGTTATTTTGGTCATCAGAGCGTTAATAAAACTACACAACGCATACTGCAGCAATACTTTTGGAACGGAATATATGAGGACGTCAAGAACTATGTAAAACAATGTAAGATATGTCAACAAGGAAAAATTGATCGAATCATCTACCACGCACCTATAGGAATTTCCGACACTCCGAGAAACTCTGGGGAAAAGATAAGCATGGACATAGTGGGGCCGTTGGAAGCTACAACTAAAGGCAATAAATACATTCTGACCATTCAAGACCACCTCACCAAACATGTAGTAGCTATACCTTTACAGGAAGCAACAGCACGGGCCACCATCGAAGCGTTTATGGAACGATACATATCTTATTATGGTGTTCCTAAACAAATATTGACAGACAACGGACGTAATTTCACTGCACAGTTAACAGAGGAACTCTTTGCTATGTTGGGAATTGAAAATTACAAATCTACGCCCTTCCACCCGGAAAGTAATGGGATAATCGAAAGGATGCACGCATGCCTCAAAGAATTTTTACGAACTAATTGCCATGATGAAGAATGGGACCAAATCTTACCTTCCTTTATGTTAACCTATAACACCTCCAAACATTCCAGTACCTTATATTCCCCTTTCGAGCTCACATACGGACGAACCGCCAAAGACTCTTTACTTAACGAACCACAGACATACAATAGTTACATAGATGATCTCAGACAAAAACTTGTAAAGGGACAAACTCTAGCACGAGAATACCTAATAGAAGGTAAGGAAAAAGTAAAAGAGAAATTTGATAAATCTTTAAACTCTCAGGTATTAAACGTAAATGATTGGGTATGGCTTCGTGTCGACGACAATAAATTCAAAGGAAATCCCTTAAAATACAAATGGGAAGGACCATACAGAGTTATTGAAATTAAAAGCGAGCAAAATATTGCAGTCTCGCGTAACGGAAAAAAATATGTTACGCATAGGAACCGCGTAAAATATGCCAATTTATAACAGCAACTGGACAGGTCTAAAACTTAAGAGACACCAGTTATTTTAATTTTTTTTTGCTATTATTATTAATTTATCTTCATACCACCGATATGTTATTTGTAAGAAACTAATATTTGTATGTAATCTTTGTTTAGTAATGAGAAATGTATTATAATATTCGATTCCAATTTGTAAAACCACGCAATTTTAGCCGTAGATTTAGTATGATTATCGACTAAGTATTTTATTATAGTTTTACTTGTCAAGCGTTCGCTCGTGTCCTAAACGCGAAATTCATATAAAATCTTGAATAATATTTTCAAATGTTCACTAATGGATGCGCTATAATTAGATATTACATGTTGTCGAAATTTTCTCGATACATTTTTGTAAATACATACATATATAAATATATATATTATATTATGAAACTTAAGTGAAAGTACGGGCCTCGATGTAAGTCGAAAATGCTATTAGATTAGAATGTAAGCCAAGTCGATGACTATTTTAGTCTCTAATTTTTTATAAACATTTTCGGGACGAAAATTTGTAAGAACCCCGGGGATGTTAGGCGGCGAGCCGACAATAACGCCGTATCGATAAAATAACACTATTGATATCCGCCGCGCGACCGTTGAGCGGCTACGCGGTTTTCGGCACCGGCTTAAACAAAACAGACTGATTTTACAAAGAAGCCCTCTAGATAAGATTTAGTATAAAAGCAGAGCCCAACCGGGGCCCGCGAGCTAGTTGTACAGAAATCACCGTCGAAGGAACATGTAAACCATATATGTATACAATAAACTCTACCGTATTCAATCTACAAGTGTAGTCAAAGTGTCGCATCAACAGTGAACAAAAACCTCTCCCAGTCCACCTCGTAACACAATTTCTGGTGGCAGCGGTGGGATACTGCTGCAAACGAAAACCGGAGGGCTACATCGTCACTGGCAACAGCAGCTCCTGCTTCGAAGAGCCGGCCTAGATTTCCGAGGAAATCGTGAAGAACGGACGGACTTCTATTCAGCGAGAAGGACAACCAGAGGCTACTACGACTGTTGATATTCAGCACGTGAGTAACGATAAGAAAAATGTTCGAAACTGACCGGGAATCTAAGGACGAGACGTGTCACCTGTCCGAGGACGAAGACTACGCACGTCCAGGCCCGTCGCGCGTCTCCTCTTGGCCACAATTAATTCGATCCACCATTAATCCGATTCCGCAAACTATGAACAATACGATAGATGAAACCGGTCTCCCCGACGAGAGACCCTTTTTACCGCCTTCCGCACCAAACGCACGTAAATTAAGTAACGACAGTGACCCAGATATGCTAACACACTTCGGTAAAACTATTAAAAGTATCACGCAAACCATGGGATTATTACCTAATTTTGACGGAGATAACCCTCCTGTAGAGTATTTCCCGCAAAAAGTTGAAACTTTGTTTAAAAATACACGACCAGCAGAGACATTGTTTGTACAGACAGTTTTAGCTCAACGAATCATAGGAAAGGCAAGTCGCGATCTAGTATCCTATGACATTCAATCAATGTATGATCTCACAGACTCACTTAGACGACAGTACGGTAGGAAAGAAGATCTTGCTAATATCACGTTGGAACGCGGGCGGTTACGACAAGGTAGAAACACGGTTCGCGAATATATTAAAATTTTCAATGACCATCAGAGACGCATCAAACATGCCATGTTCAATAAATACGGTGACAGACATACGCGTTTCGTTCTCATGCAAAGTGACGAAGACATAGCAAAAGAACAATTTATCCGCGGCTTAGATGAACAGATTAGAAAATGTATGTTCGGTAGAGAAATTATAGACCTCCGGAACGCGCAGGATTTAGCAGAACAAATTTCTGACCAGAATTATTTTTGCGCGCAAGCAGAACGATTTCATAACGGGTCTAGACAACGAACAGAGGTTTATACTTCAAGAAGTAATAATACCAGATATGTGCGAGAACCGCCGAGGCGTCCTCCCACCTGTTATAAATGTCAAGGGCCACATTACGCGAACGAATGTAGAAACGATTATCGCGACAGACGAGATAATAATTCCCGAGGAAACTATAATCAGTCAAACGATAGACGCGGCGGTAGGGCAATAGAATACACACGGACTAACGAACAACGAAACGGTAGACCTCACGATAAGGAAACACGACAGATAAAACAAACAGATCCGTATTTTAAAGAACCCGATGTGTATATTGATTTTCCCACCAAACGGGTAGGATTTTTAGCTGATACCGGCTCACAAGCGAACTTGCTTAAAGCCTCGTGTGCATTAGGTTTGTCAGTGCAACCAGAAAATAAGGAATTCCAAGGAATCTCCGGACATAAACAGTACTCTAAGTACTCAGTTTTTCATGACGGACACAAATATTATATTGTAGATGAGGAGTTTAATATCCCCTTTGACGGCTTAGTAGGACGCAACTTTCTTAGGCGAACTGGATTTAAATGGCCCGGCGCCGATCAGGTCTTAATGTGTCATAATATTACGAATCGCAAAGAGCTTTTATTAGAAAAATTGAGGATAGATAAAGAAAATAAAGAATTAGATGAAACCATAGAAATAATTAAGCAATACGACGACGTTTTTACTTTGCCAGGTGACTCTCTGCCACAAACTACACTTACAACACACGAAATATACACTACTGACGAAAGACCGGTTAATAAGCGAAATTATCGGTACTCAGACCTCCACAAAAATGAAATTGAGAAACAGGTCGAGGAATTATTAGACAAAAAAATAATAGAACCATCCGACTCGCCTTATAACTCTCCCCTTTGGGTAGTTGACAAAAAATCTGACGGAAACGGACAAAAACAGTATCGTATGGTCGTGGATTTTCGCGAATTAAACGAAAAAACTCCTCAGGACAATTATCCCCTCCCAATGATCGACGACATATTAGATCATTTGGGTCAGTGCCGTTATTTTTCGGCATTCGATTTAACCAGCGGGTTTCATCAAATACCAATGAGCGAAAAATCGAAACATAAGACTGCGTTCAGCACCCCGCATGGCCACTATCAATACAGGCGCATGCCGTTTGGTCTTAAGAACGCCCCCGCGACGTTTCAGCGTATGATTGACAATGCTATGCGTGACTTGATCGGAAAAATATGTTTTGTATATGTAGACGATTTGATAATCTTTGGCAAGACATCGAAAGAACATAACGATAATTTAAGAACCGTGTTAAACAGAATTCGTGAAAAAAATTTGTACCTACAACCCGACAAATGTAAAATATTGAAAACCGAACTTCAATACCTTGGTCACTTAATCACTTCAGACGGAGTCAAACCCAATCCAGAAAAAATTAAAGCCGTAGCAGAATTTCCGATACCCACCAATACAAAAAATCGAAACCGTTAAATACATTACTTATTAAAGACGCTGACTTTACATGGACGAAGGAATGTCAGGACAGCTTTGATACCTTAAGGAACGAACTTTGTAACGACAACCTCCTTTCCTATCCAGACCCTACAAAACCATATTTCCTTACCACCGACGCTAGCAACAACGCAATTGGCAGCGTCTTAGAACAGGAAGACGAGCAAGGAAGAAGGAGACCTGTCTCCTACGCGTCAAGAAGCTTAAACAAAGCCGAAGTACACTACACTGTAACCGAAAAGGAATTACTGAGTATCGTGTGGTCAGTCAAACACTTTCGACACTTTTTATTAGGAAAGAAATTCACTATATTCTCTGACCACCAACCTCTTAAGTGGCTCCTTAGCGTCAAGGACCCTTCCAGCAGGTTAATGCGATGGCGCATTAAACTAGAAGAATTCGATTATGAAATCTGTTACAAGAAAGGTAACCAAAATATTGCAGCGGACGCCCTTAGCCGCAATCCGGTACTCCTCACTACCACCAATAAACGTCTCGGATGGAGAAAACACTTCCATTTCGTACAAGAACCGAGTAATCATTCTCTTACATTACAAATCGGAGATGTGTCGGAAGCTCAATGGATGTCTGACGAGTCAGATAACGTAATTGGATACGTGATCCCGAGGGAAACCATTGATATCGAGAAACTTACCACGCTTTTAGAGGACGTGATGCATAAGGCCATAGCGGAGAACATATCGTCTGTCCATATCAACCTAAACAAACTTCACAATATTTGCAGCGAGGACAACAAAAAGGTCGATAATACTATTAAATCCATCTTCAACGATGGACTCATCAACGTAGAATTATCCACGGAAATTATTAAAGAGCCGGAGACGCAAGAAGAAAAAGACGAAATTCTTTCAAGATTTCACGACGGCCGTTATTTTGGTCATCAGAGCGTTAATAAAACTACACAACGCATACTGCAGCAATACTTTTGGAACGGAATATATGAGGACGTCAAGAACTATGTAAAACAATGTAAGATATGTCAACAAGGAAAAATTGATCGAATCATCTACCACGCACCTATAGGAATTTCCGACACTCCGAGAAACTCTGGGGAAAAGATAAGCATGGACATAGTGGGGCCGTTGGAAGCTACAACTAAAGGCAATAAATACATTCTGACCATTCAAGACCACCTCACCAAACATGTAGTAGCTATACCTTTACAGGAAGCAACAGCACGGGCCACCATCGAAGCGTTTATGGAACGATACATATCTTATTATGGTGTTCCTAAACAAATATTGACAGACAACGGACGTAATTTCACTGCACAGTTAACAGAGGAACTCTTTGCTATGTTGGGAATTGAAAATTACAAATCTACGCCCTTCCACCCGGAAAGTAATGGGATAATCGAAAGGATGCACGCATGCCTCAAAGAATTTTTACGAACTAATTGCCATGATGAAGAATGGGACCAAATCTTACCTTCCTTTATGTTAACCTATAACACCTCCAAACATTCCAGTACCTTATATTCCCCTTTCGAGCTCACATACGGACGAACCGCCAAAGACTCTTTACTTAACGAACCACAGACATACAATAGTTACATAGATGATCTCAGACAAAAACTTGTAAAGGGACAAACTCTAGCACGAGAATACCTAATAGAAGGTAAGGAAAAAGTAAAAGAGAAATTTGATAAATCTTTAAACTCTCAGGTATTAAACGTAAATGATTGGGTATGGCTTCGTGTCGACGACAATAAATTCAAAGGAAATCCCTTAAAATACAAATGGGAAGGACCATACAGAGTTATTGAAATTAAAAGCGAGCAAAATATTGCAGTCTCGCGTAACGGAAAAAAATATGTTACGCATAGGAACCGCGTAAAATATGCCAATTTATAACAGCAACTGGACAGGTCTAAAACTTAAGAGACACCAGTTATTTTAATTTTTTTTTGCTATTATTATTAATTTATCTTCATACCACCGATATGTTATTTGTAAGAAACTAATATTTGTATGTAATCTTTGTTTAGTAATGAGAAATGTATTATAATATTCGATTCCAATTTGTAAAACCACGCAATTTTAGCCGTAGATTTAGTATGATTATCGACTAAGTATTTTATTATAGTTTTACTTGTCAAGCGTTCGCTCGTGTCCTAAACGCGAAATTCATATAAAATCTTGAATAATATTTTCAAATGTTCACTAATGGATGCGCTATAATTAGATATTACATGTTGTCGAAATTTTCTCGATACATTTTTGTAAATACATACATATATAAATATATATATTATATTATGAAACTTAAGTGAAAGTACGGGCCTCGATGTAAGTCGGAAATGCTATTAGATTAGAATGTAAGCCAAGTCGATGACTATTTTAGTCTCTAATTTTTTATAAACATTTTCGGGACGAAAATTTGTAAGAACCCCGGGGATGTTAGGCGGCGAGCCGACAATAACGCCGTATCGATAAAATAACACTATTGATATCCGCCGCGCGACCGTTGAGCGGCTACGCGGTTTTCGGCACCGGCTTAAACAAAACAGACTGATTTTACAAAGAAGCCCTCTAGATAAGATTTAGTATAAAAGCAGAGCCCAACCGGGGCCCGCGAGCTAGTTGTACAGAAATCACCGTCGAAGGAACATGTAAACCATATATGTATACAATAAACTCTACCGTATTCAATCTACAAGTGTAGTCAAAGTGTCGCATCAACAGTGAACAAAAACCTCTCCCAGTCCACCTCGTAACACAATTTCTGGTGGCAGCGGTGGGATACTGCTGCAAACGAAAACCGGAGGGCTACATCGTCACTGGCAACAGCAGCTCCTGCTTCGAAGAGCCGGCCTAGATTTCCGAGGAAATCGTGAAGAACGGACGGACTTCTATTCAGCGAGAAGGACAACCAGAGGCTACTACGACTGTTGATATTCAGCACGTGAGTAACGATAAGAAAAATGTTCGAAACTGACCGGGAATCTAAGGACGAGACGTGTCACCTGTCCGAGGACGAAGACTACGCACGTCCAGGCCCGTCGCGCGTCTCCTCTTGGCCACAATTAATTCGATCCACCATTAATCCGATTCCGCAAACTATGAACAATACGATAGATGAAACCGGTCTCCCCGACGAGAGACCCTTTTTACCGCCTTCCGCACCAAACGCACGTAAATTAAGTAACGACAGTGACCCAGATATGCTAACACACTTCGGTAAAACTATTAAAAGTATCACGCAAACCATGGGATTATTACCTAATTTTGACGGAGATAACCCTCCTGTAGAGTATTTCCCGCAAAAAGTTGAAACTTTGTTTAAAAATACACGACCAGCAGAGACATTGTTTGTACAGACAGTTTTAGCTCAACGAATCATAGGAAAGGCAAGTCGCGATCTAGTATCCTATGACATTCAATCAATGTATGATCTCACAGACTCACTTAGACGACAGTACGGTAGGAAAGAAGATCTCGCTAATATCACGTTGGAACGCGGGCGGTTACGACAAGGTAGAAACACGGTTCGCGAATATATTAAAATTTTCAATGACCATCAGAGACGCATCAAACATGCCATGTTCAATAAATACGGTGACAGACATACGCGT
Source organism: Mimumesa dahlbomi (assembly GCA_917499265.3). Lineage (NCBI taxonomy): Eukaryota > Metazoa > Arthropoda > Insecta > Hymenoptera > Crabronidae > Mimumesa > Mimumesa dahlbomi. The sequence continues at coordinate 11,787,369 of OU824124.1, forward strand.
TTCGTTCTCATGCAAAGTGACGAAGACATAGCAAAAGAACAATTTATCCGCGGCTTAGATGAACAGATTAGAAAATGTATGTTCGGTAGAGAAATTATAGACCTCCGGAACGCGCAGGATTTAGCAGAACAAATTTCTGACCAGAATTATTTTTGCGCGCAAGCAGAACGATTTCATAACGGGTCTAGACAACGAACAGAGGTTTATACTTCAAGAAGTAATAATACCAGATATGTGCGAGAACCGCCGAGGCGTCCTCCCACCTGTTATAAATGTCAAGGGCCACATTACGCGAACGAATGTAGAAACGATTATCGCGACAGACGAGATAATAATTCCCGAGGAAACTATAATCAGTCAAACGATAGACGCGGCGGTAGGGCAATAGAATACACACGGACTAACGAACAACGAAACGGTAGACCTCACGATAAGGAAACACGACAGATAAAACAAACAGATCCGTATTTTAAAGAACCCGATGTGTATATTGATTTTCCCACCAAACGGGTAGGATTTTTAGCTGATACCGGCTCACAAGCGAACTTGCTTAAAGCCTTGTGTGCATTAGGTTTGTCAGTGCAACCAGAAAATAAGGAATTCCAAGGAATCTCCGGACATAAACAGTACTCTAAGTACTCAGTTTTTCATGACGGACACAAATATTATATTGTAGATGAGGAGTTTAATATCCCATTTGACGGCTTAGTAGGACGCAACTTTCTTAGGCGAACTGGATTTAAATGGCCCGGCGCCGATCAGGTCTTAATGTGTCATAATATTACGAATCGCAAAGAGCTTTTATTAGAAAAATTGAGGATAGATAAAGAAAATAAAGAATTAGATGAAACCATAGAAATAATTAAGCAATACGACGACGTTTTTACTTTGCCAGGTGACTCTCTGCCACAAACTACACTTACAACACACGAAATATACACTACTGACGAAAGACCGGTTAATAAGCGAAATTATCGGTACTCAGACCTCCACAAAAATGAAATTGAGAAACAGGTCGAGGAATTATTAGACAAAAAAATAATAGAACCATCCGACTCGCCTTATAACTCTCCCCTTTGGGTAGTTGACAAAAAATCTGACGGAAACGGACAAAAACAGTATCGTATGGTCGTGGATTTTCGCGAATTAAACGAAAAAACTCCTCAGGACAATTATCCCCTCCCAATGATCGACGACATATTAGATCATTTGGGTCAGTGCCGTTATTTTTCGGCATTCGATTTAACCAGCGGGTTTCATCAAATACCAATGAGCGAAAAATCGAAACATAAGACTGCGTTCAGCACCCCGCATGGCCACTATCAATACAGGCGCATGCCGTTTGGTCTTAAGAACGCCCCCGCGACGTTTCAGCGTATGATTGACAATGCTATGCGTGACTTGATCGGAAAAATATGTTTTGTATATGTAGACGATTTGATAATCTTTGGCAAGACATCGAAAGAACATAACGATAATTTAAGAACCGTGTTAAACAGAATTCGTGAAAAAAATTTGTACCTACAACCCGACAAATGTAAAATATTGAAAACCGAACTTCAATACCTTGGTCACTTAATCACTTCAGACGGAGTCAAACCCAATCCAGAAAAAATTAAAGCCGTAGCAGAATTTCCGATACCCACCAATACAAAAAATCGAAACCGTTAAATACATTACTTATTAAAGACGCTGACTTTACATGGACGAAGGAATGTCAGGACAGCTTTGATACCTTAAGGAACGAACTTTGTAACGACAACCTCCTTTCCTATCCAGACCCTACAAAACCATATTTCCTTACCACCGACGCTAGCAACAACGCAATTGGCAGCGTCTTAGAACAGGAAGACGAGCAAGGAAGAAGGAGACCTGTCTCCTACGCGTCAAGAAGCTTAAACAAAGCCGAAGTACACTACACTGTAACCGAAAAGGAATTACTGAGTATCGTGTGGTCAGTCAAACACTTTCGACACTTTTTATTAGGAAAGAAATTCACTATATTCTCTGACCACCAACCTCTTAAGTGGCTCCTTAGCGTCAAGGACCCTTCCAGCAGGTTAATGCGATGGCGCATTAAACTAGAAGAATTCGATTATGAAATCTGTTACAAGAAAGGTAACCAAAATATTGCAGCGGACGCCCTTAGCCGCAATCCGGTACTCCTCACTACCACCAATAAACGTCCCGGATGGAGAAAACACTTCCATTTCGTACAAGAACCGAGTAATCATTCTCTTACATTACAAATCGGAGATGTGTCGGAAGCTCAATGGATGTCTGACGAGTCAGATAACGTAATTGGATACGTGATCCCGAGGGAAACCATTGATATCGAGAAACTTACCACGCTTTTAGAGGACGTGATGCATAAGGCCATAGCGGAGAACATATCGTCTGTCCATATCAACCTAAACAAACTTCACAATATTTGCAGCGAGGACAACAAAAAGGTCGATAATACTATTAAATCCATCTTCAACGATGGACTCATCAACGTAGAATTATCCACGGAAATTATTAAAGAGCCGGAGACGCAAGAAGAAAAAGACGAAATTCTTTCAAGATTTCACGACGGCCGTTATTTTGGTCATCAGAGCGTTAATAAAACTACACAACGCATACTGCAGCAATACTTTTGGAACGGAATATATGAGGACGTCAAGAACTATGTAAAACAATGTAAGATATGTCAACAAGGAAAAATTGATCGAATCATCTACCACGCACCTATAGGAATTTCCGACACTCCGAGAAACTCTGGGGAAAAGATAAGCATGGACATAGTGGGGCCGTTGGAAGCTACAACTAAAGGCAATAAATACATTCTGACCATTCAAGACCACCTCACCAAACATGTAGTAGCTATACCTTTACAGGAAGCAACAGCACGGGCCACCATCGAAGCGTTTATGGAACGATACATATCTTATTATGGTGTTCCTAAACAAATATTGACAGACAACGGACGTAATTTCACTGCACAGTTAACAGAGGAACTCTTTGCTATGTTGGGAATTGAAAATTACAAATCTACGCCCTTCCACCCGGAAAGTAATGGGATAATCGAAAGGATGCACGCATGCCTCAAAGAATTTTTACGAACTAATTGCCATGATGAAGAATGGGACCAAATCTTACCTTCCTTTATGTTAACCTATAACACCTCCAAACATTCCAGTACCTTATATTCCCCTTTCGAGCTCACATACGGACGAACCGCCAAAGACTCTTTACTTAACGAACCACAGACATACAATAGTTACATAGATGATCTCAGACAAAAACTTGTAAAGGGACAAACTCTAGCACGAGAATACCTAATAGAAGGTAAGGAAAAAGTATAAGAGAAATTTGATAAATCTTTAAACTCTCAGGTATTAAACGTAAATGATTGGGTATGGCTTCGTGTCGACGACAATAAATTCAAAGGAAATCCCTTAAAATACAAATGGGAAGGACCATACAGAGTTATTGAAATTAAAAGCGAGCAAAATATTGCAGTCTCGCGTAACGGAAAAAAATATGTTACGCATAGGAACCGCGTAAAATATGCCAATTTATAACAGCAACTGGACAGGTCTAAAACTTAAGAGACACCAGTTATTTTAATTTTTTTTTGCTATTATTATTAATTTATCTTCATACCACCGATATGTTATTTGTAAGAAACTAATATTTGTATGTAATCTTTGTTTAGTAATGAGAAATGTATTATAATATTCGATTCCAATTTGTAAAACCACGCAATTTTAGCCGTAGATTTAGTATGATTATCGACTAAGTATTTTATTATAGTTTTACTTGTCAAGCGTTCGCTCGTGTCCTAAACGCGAAATTCATATAAAATCTTGAATAATATTTTCAAATGTTCACTAATGGATGCGCTATAATTAGATATTACATGTTGTCGAAATTTTCTCGATACATTTTTGTAAATACATACATATATAAATATATATATTATATTATGAAACTTAAGTGAAAGTACGGGCCTCGATGTAAGTCGGAAATGCTATTAGATTAGAATGTAAGCCAAGTCGATGACTATTTTAGTCTCTAATTTTTTATAAACATTTTCGGGACGAAAATTTGTAAGAACCCCGGGGATGTTAGGCGGCGAGCCGACAATAACGCCGTATCGATAAAATAACACTATTGATATCCGCCGCGCGACCGTTGAGCGGCTACGCGGTTTTCGGCACCGGCTTAAACAAAACAGACTGATTTTACAAAGAAGCCCTCTAGATAAGATTTAGTATAAAAGCAGAGCCCAACCGGGGCCCGCGAGCTAGTTGTACAGAAATCACCGTCGAAGGAACATGTAAACCATATATGTATACAATAAACTCTACCGTATTCAATCTACAAGTGTAGTCAAAGTGTCGCATCAACAGTGAACAAAAACCTCTCCCAGTCCACCTCGTAACACAATTTCTGGTGGCAGCGGTGGGATACTGCTGCAAACGAAAACCGGAGGGCTACATCGTCACTGGCAACAGCAGCTCCTGCTTCGAAGAGCCGGCCTAGATTTCCGAGGAAATCGTGAAGAACGGACGGACTTCTATTCAGCGAGAAGGACAACCAGAGGCTACTACGACTGTTGATATTCAGCACGTGAGTAACGATAAGAAAAATGTTCGAAACTGACCGGGAATCTAAGGACGAGACGTGTCACCTGTCCGAGGACGAAGACTACGCACGTCCAGGCCCGTCGCGCATCTCCTCTTGGCCACAATTAATTCGATCCACCATTAATCCGATTCCGCAAACTATGAACAATACGATAGATGAAACCGGTCTCCCCGACGAGAGACCCTTTTTACCGCCTTCCGCACCAAACGCACGTAAATTAAGTAACGACAGTGACCCAGATATGCTAACACACTTCGGTAAAACTATTAAAAGTATCACGCAAACCATGGGATTATTACCTAATTTTGACGGAGATAACCCTCCTGTAGAGTATTTCCCGCAAAAAGTTGAAACTTTGTTTAAAAATACACGACCAGCAGAGACATTGTTTGTACAGACAGTTTTAGCTCAACGAATCATAGGAAAGGCAAGTCGCGATCTAGTATCCTATGACATTCAATCAATGTATGATCTCACAGACTCACTTAGACGACAGTACGGTAGGAAAGAAGATCTCGCTAATATCACGTTGGAACGCGGGCGGTTACGACAAGGTAGAAACACGGTTCGCGAATATATTAAAATTTTCAATGACCATCAGAGACGCATCAAACATGCCATGTTCAATAAATACGGTGACAGACATACGCGTTTCGTTCTCATGCAAAGTGACGAAGACATAGCAAAAGAACAATTTATTCGCGGCTTAGATGAACAGATTAGAAAATGTATGTTCGGTAGAGAAATTATAGACCTCCGGAACGCGCAGGATTTAGCAGAACAAATTTCTGACCAGAATTATTTTTGCGCGCAAGCAGAACGATTTCATAACGGGTCTAGACAACGAACAGAGGTTTATACTTCAAGAAGTAATAATACCAGATATGTGCGAGAACCGCCGAGGCGTCCTCCCACCTGTTATAAATGTCAAGGGCCACATTACGCGAACGAATGTAGAAACGATTATCGCGACAGACGAGATAATAATTCCCGAGGAAACTATAATCAGTCAAACGATAGACGCGGCGGTAGGGCAATAGAATACACACGGACTAACGAACAACGAAACGGTAGACCTCACGATAAGGAAACACGACAGATAAAACAAACAGATCCGTATTTTAAAGAACCCGATGTGTATATTGATTTTCCCACCAAACGGGTAGGATTTTTAGCTGATACCGGCTCACAAGCGAACTTGCTTAAAGCCTCGTGTGCATTAGGTTTGTCAGTGCAACCAGAAAATAAGGAATTCCAAGGAATCTCCGGACATAAACAGTACTCTAAGTACTCAGTTTTTCATGACGGACACAAATATTATATTGTAGATGAGGAGTTTAATATCCCATTTGACGGCTTAGTAGGACGCAACTTTCTTAGGCGAACTGGATTTAAATGGCCCGGCGCCGATCAGGTCTTAATGTGTCATAATATTACGAATCGCAAAGAGCTTTTATTAGAAAAATTGAGGATAGATAAAGAAAATAAAGAATTAGATGAAACCATAGAAATAATTAAGCAATACGACGACGTTTTTACTTTGCCAGGTGACTCTCTGCCACAAACTACACTTACAACACACGAAATATACACTACTGACGAAAGACCGGTTAATAAGCGAAATTATCGGTACTCAGACCTCCACAAAAATGAAATTGAGAAACAGGTCGAGGAATTATTAGACAAAAAAATAATAGAACCATCCGACTCGCCTTATAACTCTCCCCTTTGGGTAGTTGACAAAAAATCTGACGGAAACAGACAAAAACAGTATCGTATGGTCGTGGATTTTCGCGAATTAAACGAAAAAACTCCTCAGGACAATTATCCCCTCCCAATGATCGACGACATATTAGATCATTTGGGTCAGTGCCGTTATTTTTCGGCATTCGATTTAACCAGCGGGTTTCATCAAATACCAATGAGCGAAAAATCGAAACATAAGACTGCGTTCAGCACCCCGCATGGCCACTATCAATACAGGCGCATGCCGTTTGGTCTTAAGAACGCCCCCGCGACGTTTCAGCGTATGATTGACAATGCTATGCGTGACTTGATCGGAAAAATATGTTTTGTATATGTAGACGATTTGATAATCTTTGGCAAGACATCGAAAGAACATAACGATAATTTAAGAACCGTGTTAAACAGAATTCGTGAAAAAAATTTGTACCTACAACCCGACAAATGTAAAATATTGAAAACCGAACTTCAATACCTTGGTCACTTAATCACTTCAGACGGAGTCAAACCCAATCCAGAAAAAATTAAAGCCGTAGCAGAATTTCCGATACCCACCAATACAAAAAATCGAAACCGTTAAATACATTACTTATTAAAGACGCTGACTTTACATGGACGAAGGAATGTCAGGACAGCTTTGATACCTTAAGGAACGAACTTTGTAACGACAACCTCCTTTCCTATCCAGACCCTACAAAACCATATTTCCTTACCACCGACGCTAGCAACAACGCAATTGGCAGCGTCTTAGAACAGGAAGACGAGCAAGGAAGAAGGAGACCTGTCTCCTACGCGTCAAGAAGCTTAAACAAAGCCGAAGTACACTACACTGTAACCGAAAAGGAATTACTGAGTATCGTGTGGTCAGTCAAACACTTTCGACACTTTTTATTAGGAAAGAAATTCACTATATTCTCTGACCACCAACCTCTTAAGTGGCTCCTTAGCGTCAAGGACCCTTCCAGCAGGTTAATGCGATGGCGCATTAAACTAGAAGAATTCGATTATGAAATCTGTTACAAGAAAGGTAACCAAAATATTGCAGCGGACGCCCTTAGCCGCAATCCGGTACTCCTCACTACCACCAATAAACGTCCCGGATGGAGAAAACACTTCCATTTCGTACAAGAACCGAGTAATCATTCTCTTACATTACAAATCGGAGATGTGTCGGAAGCTCAATGGATGTCTGACGAGTCAGATAACGTAATTGGATACGTGATCCCGAGGGAAACCATTGATATCGAGAAACTTACCACGCTTTTAGAGGACGTGATGCATAAGGCCATAGCGGAGAACATATCGTCTGTCCATATCAACCTAAACAAACTTCACAATATTTGCAGCGAGGACAACAAAAAGGTCGATAATACTATTAAATCCATCTTCAACGATGGACTCATCAACGTAGAATTATCCACGGAAATTATTAAAGAGCCGGAGACGCAAGAAGAAAAAGACGAAATTCTTTCAAGATTTCACGACGGCCGTTATTTTGATCATCAGAGCGTTAATAAAACTACACAACGCATACTGCAGCAATACTTTTGGAACGGAATATATGAGGACGTCAAGAACTATGTAAAACAATGTAAGATATGTCAACAAGGAAAAATTGATCGAATCATCTACCACGCACCTATAGGAATTTCCGACACTCCGAGAAACTCTGGGGAAAAGATAAGCATGGACATAGTGGGGCCGTTGGAAGCTACAACTAAAGGCAATAAATACATTCTGACCATTCAAGACCACCTCACCAAACATGTAGTAGCTATACCTTTACAGGAAGCAACAGCACGGGCCACCATCGAAGCGTTTATGGAACGATACATATCTTATTATGGTGTTCCTAAACAAATATTGACAGACAACGGACGTAATTTCACTGCACAGTTAACAGAGGAACTCTTTGCTATGTTGGGAATTGAAAATTACAAATCTACGCCCTTCCACCCGGAAAGTAATGGGATAATCGAAAGGATGCACGCATGCCTCAAAGAATTTTTACGAACTAATTGCCATGATGAAGAATGGGACCAAATCTTACCTTCCTTTATGTTAACCTATAACACCTCCAAACATTCCAGTACCTTATATTCCCCTTTCGAGCTCACATACGGACGAACCGCCAAAGACTCTTTACTTAACGAACCACAGACATACAATAGTTACATAGATGATCTCAGACAAAAACTTGTAAAGGGACAAACTCTAGCACGAGAATACCTAATAGAAGGTAAGGAAAAAGTATAAGAGAAATTTGATAAATCTTTAAACTCTCAGGTATTAAACGTAAATGATTGGGTATGGCTTCGTGTCGACGACAATAAATTCAAAGGAAATCCCTTAAAATACAAATGGGAAGGACCATACAGAGTTATTGAAATTAAAAGCGAGCAAAATATTGCAGTCTCGCGTAACGGAAAAAAATATGTTACGCATAGGAACCGCGTAAAATATGCCAATTTATAACAGCAACTGGACAGGTCTAAAACTTAAGAGACACCAGTTATTTTAATTTTTTTTTGCTATTATTATTAATTTATCTTCATACCACCGATATGTTATTTGTAAGAAACTAATATTTGTATGTAATCTTTGTTTAGTAATGAGAAATGTATTATAATATTCGATTCCAATTTGTAAAACCACGCAATTTTAGCCGTAGATTTAGTATGATTATCGACTAAGTATTTTATTATAGTTTTACTTGTCAAGCGTTCGCTCGTGTCCTAAACGCGAAATTCATATAAAATCTTGAATAATATTTTCAAATGTTCACTAATGGATGCGCTATAATTAGATATTACATGTTGTCGAAATTTTCTCGATACATTTTTGTAAATACATACATATATAAATATATATATTATATTATGAAACTTAAGTGAAAGTACGGGCCTCGATGTAAGTCGGAAATGCTATTAGATTAGAATGTAAGCCAAGTCGATGACTATTTTAGTCTCTAATTTTTTATAAACATTTTCGGGACGAAAATTTGTAAGAACCCCGGGGATGTTAGGCGGCGAGCCGACAATAACGCCGTATCGATAAAATAACACTATTGATATCCGCCGCGCGACCGTTGAGCGGCTACGCGGTTTTCGGCACCGGCTTAAACAAAACAGACTGATTTTACAAAGAAGCCCTCTAGATAAGATTTAGTATAAAAGCAGAGCCCAACCGGGGCCCGCGAGCTAGTTGTACAGAAATCACCGTCGAAGGAACATGTAAACCATATATGTATACAATAAACTCTACCGTATTCAATCTACAAGTGTAGTCAAAGTGTCGCATCAACAGTGAACAAAAACCTCTCCCAGTCCACCTCGTAACACAATTTCTGGTGGCAGCGGTGGGATACTGCTGCAAACGAAAACCGGAGGGCTACATCGTCACTGGCAACAGCAGCTCCTGCTTCGAAGAGCCGGCCTAGATTTCCGAGGAAATCGTGAAGAACGGACGGACTTCTATTCAGCGAGAAGGACAACCAGAGGCTACTACGACTGTTGATATTCAGCACGTGAGTAACGATAAGAAAAATGTTCGAAACTGACCGGGAATCTAAGGACGAGACGTGTCACCTGTCCGAGGACGAAGACTACGCACGTCCAGGCCCGTCGCGCATCTCCTCTTGGCCACAATTAATTCGATCCACCATTAATCCGATTCCGCAAACTATGAACAATACGATAGATGAAACCGGTCTCCCCGACGAGAGACCCTTTTTACCGCCTTCCGCACCAAACGCACGTAAATTAAGTAACGACAATGACCCAGATATGCTAACACACTTCGGTAAAACTATTAAAAGTATCACGCAAACCATGGGATTATTACCTAATTTTGACGGAGATAACCCTCCTGTAGAGTATTTCCCGCAAAAAGTTGAAACTTTGTTTAAAAATACACGACCAGCAGAGACATTGTTTGTACAGACAGTTTTAGCTCAACGAATCATAGGAAAGGCAAGTCGCGATCTAGTATCCTATGACATTCAATCAATGTATGATCTCACAGACTCACTTAGACGACAGTACGGTAGGAAAGAAGATCTCGCTAATATCACGTTGGAACGCGGGCGGTTACGACAAGGTAGAAACACGGTTCGCGAATATATTAAAATTTTCAATGACCATCAGAGACGCATCAAACATGCCATGTTCAATAAATACGGTGACAGACATACGCGTTTCGTTCTCATGCAAAGTGACGAAGACATAGCAAAAGAACAATTTATTCGCGGCTTAGATGAACAGATTAGAAAATGTATGTTCGGTAGAGAAATTATAGACCTCCGGAACGCGCAGGATTTAGCAGAACAAATTTCTGACCAGAATTATTTTTGCGCGCAAGCAGAACGATTTCATAACGGGTCTAGACAACGAACAGAGGTTTATACTTCAAGAAGTAATAATACCAGATATGTGCGAGAACCGCCGAGGCGTCCTCCCACCTGTTATAAATGTCAAGGGCCACATTACGCGAACGAATGTAGAAACGATTATCGCGACAGACGAGATAATAATTCCCGAGGAAACTATAATCAGTCAAACGATAGACGCGGCGGTAGGGCAATAGAATACACACGGACTAACGAACAACGAAACGGTAGACCTCACGATAAGGAAACACGACAGATAAAACAAACAGATCCGTATTTTAAAGAACCCGATGTGTATATTGATTTTCCCACCAAACGGGTAGGATTTTTAGCTGATACCGGCTCACAAGCGAACTTGCTTAAAGCCTCGTGTGCATTAGGTTTGTCAGTGCAACCAGAAAATAAGGAATTCCAAGGAATCTCCGGACATAAACAGTACTCTAAGTACTCAGTTTTTCATGACGGACACAAATATTATATTGTAGATGAGGAGTTTAATATCCCATTTGACGGCTTAGTAGGACGCAACTTTCTTAGGCGAACTGGATTTAAATGGCCCGGCGCCGATCAGGTCTTAATGTGTCATAATATTACGAATCGCAAAGAGCTTTTATTAGAAAAATTGAGGATAGATAAAGAAAATAAAGAATTAGATGAAACCATAGAAATAATTAAGCAATACGACGACGTTTTTACTTTGCCAGGTGACTCTCTGCCACAAACTACACTTACAACACACGAAATATACACTACTGACGAAAGACCGGTTAATAAGCGAAATTATCGGTACTCAGACCTCCACAAAAATGAAATTGAGAAACAGGTCGAGGAATTATTAGACAAAAAAATAATAGAACCATCCGACTCGCCTTATAACTCTCCCCTTTGGGTAGTTGACAAAAAATCTGACGGAAACGGACAAAAACAGTATCGTATGGTCGTGGATTTTCGCGAATTAAACGAAAAAACTCCTCAGGACAATTATCCCCTCCCAATGATCGACGACATATTAGATCATTTGGGTCAGTGCCGTTATTTTTCGGCATTCGATTTAACCAGCGGGTTTCATCAAATACCAATGAGCGAAAAATCGAAACATAAGACTGCGTTCAGCACCCCGCATGGCCACTATCAATACAGGCGCATGCCGTTTGGTCTTAAGAACGCCCCCGCGACGTTTCAGCGTATGATTGACAATGCTATGCGTGACTTGATCGGAAAAATATGTTTTGTATATGTAGACGATTTGATAATCTTTGGCAAGACATCGAAAGAACATAACGATAATTTAAGAACCGTGTTAAACAGAATTCGTGAAAAAAATTTGTACCTACAACCCGACAAATGTAAAATATTGAAAACCGAACTTCAATACCTTGGTCACTTAATCACTTCAGACGGAGTCAAACCCAATCCAGAAAAAATTAAAGCCGTAGCAGAATTTCCGATACCCACCAATACAAAAAATCGAAACCGTTAAATACATTACTTATTAAAGACGCTGACTTTACATGGACGAAGGAATGTCAGGACAGCTTTGATACCTTAAGGAACGAACTTTGTAACGACAACCTCCTTTCCTATCCAGACCCTACAAAACCATATTTCCTTACCACCGACGCTAGCAACAACGCAATTGGCAGCGTCTTAGAACAGGAAGACGAGCAAGGAAGAAGGAGACCTGTCTCCTACGCGTCAAGAAGCTTAAACAAAGCCGAAGTACACTACACTGTAACCGAAAAGGAATTACTGAGTATCGTGTGGTCAGTCAAACACTTTCGACACTTTTTATTAGGAAAGAAATTCACTATATTCTCTGACCACCAACCTCTTAAGTGGCTCCTTAGCGTCAAGGACCCTTCCAGCAGGTTAATGCGATGGCGCATTAAACTAGAAGAATTCGATTATGAAATCTGTTACAAGAAAGGTAACCAAAATATTGCAGCGGACGCCCTTAGCCGCAATCCGGTACTCCTCACTACCACCAATAAACGTCCCGGATGGAGAAAACACTTCCATTTCGTACAAGAACCGAGTAATCATTCTCTTACATTACAAATCGGAGATGTGTCGGAAGCTCAATGGATGTCTGACGAGTCAGATAACGTAATTGGATACGTGATCCCGAGGGAAACCATTGATATCGAGAAACTTACCACGCTTTTAGAGGACGTGATGCATAAGGCCATAGCGGAGAACATATCGTCTGTCCATATCAACCTAAACAAACTTCACAATATTTGCAGCGAGGACAACAAAAAGGTCGATAATACTATTAAATCCATCTTCAACGATGGACTCATCAACGTAGAATTATCCACGGAAATTATTAAAGAGCCGGAGACGCAAGAAGAAAAAGACGAAATTCTTTCAAGATTTCACGACGGCCGTTATTTTGATCATCAGAGCGTTAATAAAACTACACAACGCATACTGCAGCAATACTTTTGGAACGGAATATATGAGGACGTCAAGAACTATGTAAAACAATGTAAGATATGTCAACAAGGAAAAATTGATCGAATCATCTACCACGCACCTATAGGAATTTCCGACACTCCGAGAAACTCTGGGGAAAAGATAAGCATGGACATAGTGGGGCCGTTGGAAGCTACAACTAAAGGCAATAAATACATTCTGACCATTCAAGACCACCTCACCAAACATGTAGTAGCTATACCTTTACAGGAAGCAACAGCACGGGCCACCATCGAAGCGTTTATGGAACGATACATATCTTATTATGGTGTTCCTAAACAAATATTGACAGACAACGGACGTAATTTCACTGCACAGTTAACAGAGGAACTCTTTGCTATGTTGGGAATTGAAAATTACAAATCTACGCCCTTCCACCCGGAAAGTAATGGGATAATCGAAAGGATGCACGCATGCCTCAAAGAATTTTTACGAACTAATTGCCATGATGAAGAATGGGACCAAATCTTACCTTCCTTTATGTTAACCTATAACACCTCCAAACATTCCAGTACCTTATATTCCCCTTTCGAGCTCACATACGGACGAACCGCCAAAGACTCTTTACTTAACGAACCACAGACATACAATAGTTACATAGATGATCTCAGACAAAAACTTGTAAAGGGACAAACTCTAGCACGAGAATACCTAATAGAAGGTAAGGAAAAAGTATAAGAGAAATTTGATAAATCTTTAAACTCTCAGGTATTAAACGTAAATGATTGGGTATGGCTTCGTGTCGACGACAATAAATTCAAAGGAAATCCCTTAAAATACAAATGGGAAGGACCATACAGAGTTATTGAAATTAAAAGCGAGCAAAATATTGCAGTCTCGCGTAACGGAAAAAAATATGTTACGCATAGGAACCGCGTAAAATATGCCAATTTATAACAGCAACTGGACAGGTCTAAAACTTAAGAGACACCAGTTATTTTAATTTTTTTTTGCTATTATTATTAATTTATCTTCATACCACCGATATGTTATTTGTAAGAAACTAATATTTGTATGTAATCTTTGTTTAGTAATGAGAAATGTATTATAATATTCGATTCCAATTTGTAAAACCACGCAATTTTAGCCGTAGATTTAGTATGATTATCGACTAAGTATTTTATTATAGTTTTACTTGTCAAGCGTTCGCTCGTGTCCTAAACGCGAAATTCATATAAAATCTTGAATAATATTTTCAAATGTTCACTAATGGATGCGCTATAATTAGATATTACATGTTGTCGAAATTTTCTCGATACATTTTTGTAAATACATACATATATAAATATATATATTATATTATGAAACTTAAGTGAAAGTACGGGCCTCGATGTAAGTCGGAAATGCTATTAGATTAGAATGTAAGCCAAGTCGATGACTATTTTAGTCTCTAATTTTTTATAAACATTTTCGGGACGAAAATTTGTAAGAACCCCGGGGATGTTAGGCGGCGAGCCGACAATAACGCCGTATCGATAAAATAACACTATTGATATCCGCCGCGCGACCGTTGAGCGGCTACGCGGTTTTCGGCACCGGCTTAAACAAAACAGACTGATTTTACAAAGAAGCCCTCTAGATAAGATTTAGTATAAAAGCAGAGCCCAACCGGGGCCCGCGAGCTAGTTGTACAGAAATCACCGTCGAAGGAACATGTAAACCATATATGTATACAATAAACTCTACCGTATTCAATCTACAAGTGTAGTCAAAGTGTCGCATCAACAGTGAACAAAAACCTCTCCCAGTCCACCTCGTAACACAATTTCTGGTGGCAGCGGTGGGATACTGCTGCAAACGAAAACCGGAGGGCTACATCGTCACTGGCAACAGCAGCTCCTGCTTCGAAGAGCCGGCCTAGATTTCCGAGGAAATCGTGAAGAACGGACGGACTTCTATTCAGCGAGAAGGACAACCAGAGGCTACTACGACTGTTGATATTCAGCACGTGAGTAACGATAAGAAAAATGTTCGAAACTGACCGGGAATCTAAGGACGAGACGTGTCACCTGTCCGAGGACGAAGACTACGCACGTCCAGGCCCGTCGCGCGTCTCCTCTTGGCCACAATTAATTCGATCCACCATTAATCCGATTCCGCAAACTATGAACAATACGATAGATGAAACCGGTCTCCCCGACGAGAGACCCTTTTTACCGCCTTCCGCACCAAACGCACGTAAATTAAGTAACGACAGTGACCCAGATATGCTAACACACTTCGGTAAAACTATTAAAAGTATCACGCAAACCATGGGATTATTACCTAATTTTGACGGAGATAACCCTCCTGTAGAGTATTTCCCGCAAAAAGTTGAAACTTTGTTTAAAAATACACGACCAGCAGAGACATTGTTTGTACAGACAGTTTTAGCTCAACGAATCATAGGAAAGGCAAGTCGCGATCTAGTATCCTATGACATTCAATCAATGTATGATCTCACAGACTCACTTAGACGACAGTACGGTAGGAAAGAAGATCTCGCTAATATCACGTTGGAACGCGGGCGGTTACGACAAGGTAGAAACACGGTTCGCGAATATATTAAAATTTTCAATGACCATCAGAGACGCATCAAACATGCCATGTTCAATAAATACGGTGACAGACATACGCGTTTCGTTCTCATGCAAAGTGACGAAGACATAGCAAAAGAACAATTTATCCGCGGCTTAGATGAACAGATTAGAAAATGTATGTTCGGTAGAGAAATTATAGACCTCCGGAACGCGCAGGATTTAGCAGAACAAATTTCTGACCAGAATTATTTTTGCGCGCAAGCAGAACGATTTCATAACGGGTCTAGACAACGAACAGAGGTTTATACTTCAAGAAGTAATAATACCAGATATGTGCGAGAACCGCCGAGGCGTCCTCCCACCTGTTATAAATGTCAAGGGCCACATTACGCGAACGAATGTAGAAACGATTATCGCGACAGACGAGATAATAATTCCCGAGGAAACTATAATCAGTCAAACGATAGACGCGGCGGTAGGGCAATAGAATACACACGGACTAACGAACAACGAAACGGTAGACCTCACGATAAGGAAACACGACAGATAAAACAAACAGATCCGTATTTTAAAGAACCCGATGTGTATATTGATTTTCCCACCAAACGGGTAGGATTTTTAGCTGATACCGGCTCACAAGCGAACTTGCTTAAAGCCTTGTGTGCATTAGGTTTGTCAGTGCAACCAGAAAATAAGGAATTCCAAGGAATCTCCGGACATAAACAGTACTCTAAGTACTCAGTTTTTCATGACGGACACAAATATTATATTGTAGATGAGGAGTTTAATATCCCATTTGACGGCTTAGTAGGACGCAACTTTCTTAGGCGAACTGGATTTAAATGGCCCGGCGCCGATCAGGTCTTAATGTGTCATAATATTACGAATCGCAAAGAGCTTTTATTAGAAAAATTGAGGATAGATAAAGAAAATAAAGAATTAGATGAAACCATAGAAATAATTAAGCAATACGACGACGTTTTTACTTTGCCAGGTGACTCTCTGCCACAAACTACACTTACAACACACGAAATATACACTACTGACGAAAGACCGGTTAATAAGCGAAATTATCGGTACTCAGACCTCCACAAAAATGAAATTGAGAAACAGGTCGAGGAATTATTAGACAAAAAAATAATAGAACCATCCGACTCGCCTTATAACTCTCCCCTTTGGGTAGTTGACAAAAAATCTGACGGAAACGGACAAAAACAGTATCGTATGGTCGTGGATTTTCGCGAATTAAACGAAAAAACTCCTCAGGACAATTATCCCCTCCCAATGATCGACGACATATTAGATCATTTGGGTCAGTGCCGTTATTTTTCGGCATTCGATTTAACCAGCGGGTTTCATCAAATACCAATGAGCGAAAAATCGAAACATAAGACTGCGTTCAGCACCCCGCATGGCCACTATCAATACAGGCGCATGCCGTTTGGTCTTAAGAACGCCCCCGCGACGTTTCAGCGTATGATTGACAATGCTATGCGTGACTTGATCGGAAAAATATGTTTTGTATATGTAGACGATTTGATAATCTTTGGCAAGACATCGAAAGAACATAACGATAATTTAAGAACCGTGTTAAACAGAATTCGTGAAAAAAATTTGTACCTACAACCCGACAAATGTAAAATATTGAAAACCGAACTTCAATACCTTGGTCACTTAATCACTTCAGACGGAGTCAAACCCAATCCAGAAAAAATTAAAGCCGTAGCAGAATTTCCGATACCCACCAATACAAAAAATCGAAACCGTTAAATACATTACTTATTAAAGACGCTGACTTTACATGGACGAAGGAATGTCAGGACAGCTTTGATACCTTAAGGAACGAACTTTGTAACGACAACCTCCTTTCCTATCCAGACCCTACAAAACCATATTTCCTTACCACCGACGCTAGCAACAACGCAATTGGCAGCGTCTTAGAACAGGAAGACGAGCAAGGAAGAAGGAGACCTGTCTCCTACGCGTCAAGAAGCTTAAACAAAGCCGAAGTACACTACACTGTAACCGAAAAGGAATTACTGAGTATCGTGTGGTCAGTCAAACACTTTCGACACTTTTTATTAGGAAAGAAATTCACTATATTCTCTGACCACCAACCTCTTAAGTGGCTCCTTAGCGTCAAGGACCCTTCCAGCAGGTTAATGCGATGGCGCATTAAACTAGAAGAATTCGATTATGAAATCTGTTACAAGAAAGGTAACCAAAATATTGCAGCGGACGCCCTTAGCCGCAATCCGGTACTCCTCACTACCACCAATAAACGTCCCGGATGGAGAAAACACTTCCATTTCGTACAAGAACCGAGTAATCATTCTCTTACATTACAAATCGGAGATGTGTCGGAAGCTCAATGGATGTCTGACGAGTCAGATAACGTAATTGGATACGTGATCCCGAGGGAAACCATTGATATCGAGAAACTTACCACGCTTTTAGAGGACGTGATGCATAAGGCCATAGCGGAGAACATATCGTCTGTCCATATCAACCTAAACAAACTTCACAATATTTGCAGCGAGGACAACAAAAAGGTCGATAATACTATTAAATCCATCTTCAACGATGGACTCATCAACGTAGAATTATCCACGGAAATTATTAAAGAGCCGGAGACGCAAGAAGAAAAAGACGAAATTCTTTCAAGATTTCACGACGGCCGTTATTTTGGTCATCAGAGCGTTAATAAAACTACACAACGCATACTGCAGCAATACTTTTGGAACGGAATATATGAGGACGTCAAGAACTATGTAAAACAATGTAAGATATGTCAACAAGGAAAAATTGATCGAATCATCTACCACGCACCTATAGGAATTTCCGACACTCCGAGAAACTCTGGGGAAAAGATAAGCATGGACATAGTGGGGCCGTTGGAAGCTACAACTAAAGGCAATAAATACATTCTGACCATTCAAGACCACCTCACCAAACATGTAGTAGCTATACCTTTACAGGAAGCAACAGCACGGGCCACCATCGAAGCGTTTATGGAACGATACATATCTTATTATGGTGTTCCTAAACAAATATTGACAGACAACGGACGTAATTTCACTGCACAGTTAACAGAGGAACTCTTTGCTATGTTGGGAATTGAAAATTACAAATCTACGCCCTTCCACCCGGAAAGTAATGGGATAATCGAAAGGATGCACGCATGCCTCAAAGAATTTTTACGAACTAATTGCCATGATGAAGAATGGGACCAAATCTTACCTTCCTTTATGTTAACCTATAACACCTCCAAACATTCCAGTACCTTATATTCCCCTTTCGAGCTCACATACGGACGAACCGCCAAAGACTCTTTACTTAACGAACCACAGACATACAATAGTTACATAGATGATCTCAGACAAAAACTTGTAAAGGGACAAACTCTAGCACGAGAATACCTAATAGAAGGTAAGGAAAAAGTATAAGAGAAATTTGATAAATCTTTAAACTCTCAGGTATTAAACGTAAATGATTGGGTATGGCTTCGTGTCGACGACAATAAATTCAAAGGAAATCCCTTAAAATACAAATGGGAAGGACCATACAGAGTTATTGAAATTAAAAGCGAGCAAAATATTGCAGTCTCGCGTAACGGAAAAAAATATGTTACGCATAGGAACCGCGTAAAATATGCCAATTTATAACAGCAACTGGACAGGTCTAAAACTTAAGAGACACCAGTTATTTTAATTTTTTTTTGCTATTATTATTAATTTATCTTCATACCACCGATATGTTATTTGTAAGAAACTAATATTTGTATGTAATCTTTGTTTAGTAATGAGAAATGTATTATAATATTCGATTCCAATTTGTAAAACCACGCAATTTTAGCCGTAGATTTAGTATGATTATCGACTAAGTATTTTATTATAGTTTTACTTGTCAAGCGTTCGCTCGTGTCCTAAACGCGAAATTCATATAAAATCTTGAATAATATTTTCAAATGTTCACTAATGGATGCGCTATAATTAGATATTACATGTTGTCGAAATTTTCTCGATACATTTTTGTAAATACATACATATATAAATATATATATTATATTATGAAACTTAAGTGAAAGTACGGGCCTCGATGTAAGTCGGAAATGCTATTAGATTAGAATGTAAGCCAAGTCGATGACTATTTTAGTCTCTAATTTTTTATAAACATTTTCGGGACGAAAATTTGTAAGAACCCCGGGGATGTTAGGCGGCGAGCCGACAATAACGCCGTATCGATAAAATAACACTATTGATATCCGCCGCGCGACCGTTGAGCGGCTACGCGGTTTTCGGCACCGGCTTAAACAAAACAGACTGATTTTACAAAGAAGCCCTCTAGATAAGATTTAGTATAAAAGCAGAGCCCAACCGGGGCCCGCGAGCTAGTTGTACAGAAATCACCGTCGAAGGAACATGTAAACCATATATGTATACAATAAACTCTACCGTATTCAATCTACAAGTGTAGTCAAAGTGTCGCATCAACAGTGAACAAAAACCTCTCCCAGTCCACCTCGTAACACAATTTCTGGTGGCAGCGGTGGGATACTGCTGCAAACGAAAACCGGAGGGCTACATCGTCACTGGCAACAGCAGCTCCTGCTTCGAAGAGCCGGCCTAGATTTCCGAGGAAATCGTGAAGAACGGACGGACTTCTATTCAGCGAGAAGGACAACCAGAGGCTACTACGACTGTTGATATTCAGCACGTGAGTAACGATAAGAAAAATGTTCGAAACTGACCGGGAATCTAAGGACGAGACGTGTCACCTGTCCGAGGACGAAGACTACGCACGTCCAGGCCCGTCGCGCATCTCCTCTTGGCCACAATTAATTCGATCCACCATTAATCCGATTCCGCAAACTATGAACAATACGATAGATGAAACCGGTCTCCCCGACGAGAGACCCTTTTTACCGCCTTCCGCACCAAACGCACGTAAATTAAGTAACGACAGTGACCCAGATATGCTAACACACTTCGGTAAAACTATTAAAAGTATCACGCAAACCATGGGATTATTACCTAATTTTGACGGAGATAACCCTCCTGTAGAGTATTTCCCGCAAAAAGTTGAAACTTTGTTTAAAAATACACGACCAGCAGAGACATTGTTTGTACAGACAGTTTTAGCTCAACGAATCATAGGAAAGGCAAGTCGCGATCTAGTATCCTATGACATTCAATCAATGTATGATCTCACAGACTCACTTAGACGACAGTACGGTAGGAAAGAAGATCTCGCTAATATCACGTTGGAACGCGGGCGGTTACGACAAGGTAGAAACACGGTTCGCGAATATATTAAAATTTTCAATGACCATCAGAGACGCATCAAACATGCCATGTTCAATAAATACGGTGACAGACATACGCGTTTCGTTCTCATGCAAAGTGACGAAGACATAGCAAAAGAACAATTTATTCGCGGCTTAGATGAACAGATTAGAAAATGTATGTTCGGTAGAGAAATTATAGACCTCCGGAACGCGCAGGATTTAGCAGAACAAATTTCTGACCAGAATTATTTTTGCGCGCAAGCAGAACGATTTCATAACGGGTCTAGACAACGAACAGAGGTTTATACTTCAAGAAGTAATAATACCAGATATGTGCGAGAACCGCCGAGGCGTCCTCCCACCTGTTATAAATGTCAAGGGCCACATTACGCGAACGAATGTAGAAACGATTATCGCGACAGACGAGATAATAATTCCCGAGGAAACTATAATCAGTCAAACGATAGACGCGGCGGTAGGGCAATAGAATACACACGGACTAACGAACAACGAAACGGTAGACCTCACGATAAGGAAACACGACAGATAAAACAAACAGATCCGTATTTTAAAGAACCCGATGTGTATATTGATTTTCCCACCAAACGGGTAGGATTTTTAGCTGATACCGGCTCACAAGCGAACTTGCTTAAAGCCTCGTGTGCATTAGGTTTGTCAGTGCAACCAGAAAATAAGGAATTCCAAGGAATCTCCGGACATAAACAGTACTCTAAGTACTCAGTTTTTCATGACGGACACAAATATTATATTGTAGATGAGGAGTTTAATATCCCATTTGACGGCTTAGTAGGACGCAACTTTCTTAGGCGAACTGGATTTAAATGGCCCGGCGCCGATCAGGTCTTAATGTGTCATAATATTACGAATCGCAAAGAGCTTTTATTAGAAAAATTGAGGATAGATAAAGAAAATAAAGAATTAGATGAAACCATAGAAATAATTAAGCAATACGACGACGTTTTTACTTTGCCAGGTGACTCTCTGCCACAAACTACACTTACAACACACGAAATATACACTACTGACGAAAGACCGGTTAATAAGCGAAATTATCGGTACTCAGACCTCCACAAAAATGAAATTGAGAAACAGGTCGAGGAATTATTAGACAAAAAAATAATAGAACCATCCGACTCGCCTTATAACTCTCCCCTTTGGGTAGTTGACAAAAAATCTGACGGAAACAGACAAAAACAGTATCGTATGGTCGTGGATTTTCGCGAATTAAACGAAAAAACTCCTCAGGACAATTATCCCCTCCCAATGATCGACGACATATTAGATCATTTGGGTCAGTGCCGTTATTTTTCGGCATTCGATTTAACCAGCGGGTTTCATCAAATACCAATGAGCGAAAAATCGAAACATAAGACTGCGTTCAGCACCCCGCATGGCCACTATCAATACAGGCGCATGCCGTTTGGTCTTAAGAACGCCCCCGCGACGTTTCAGCGTATGATTGACAATGCTATGCGTGACTTGATCGGAAAAATATGTTTTGTATATGTAGACGATTTGATAATCTTTGGCAAGACATCGAAAGAACATAACGATAATTTAAGAACCGTGTTAAACAGAATTCGTGAAAAAAATTTGTACCTACAACCCGACAAATGTAAAATATTGAAAACCGAACTTCAATACCTTGGTCACTTAATCACTTCAGACGGAGTCAAACCCAATCCAGAAAAAATTAAAGCCGTAGCAGAATTTCCGATACCCACCAATACAAAAAATCGAAACCGTTAAATACATTACTTATTAAAGACGCTGACTTTACATGGACGAAGGAATGTCAGGACAGCTTTGATACCTTAAGGAACGAACTTTGTAACGACAACCTCCTTTCCTATCCAGACCCTACAAAACCATATTTCCTTACCACCGACGCTAGCAACAACGCAATTGGCAGCGTCTTAGAACAGGAAGACGAGCAAGGAAGAAGGAGACCTGTCTCCTACGCGTCAAGAAGCTTAAACAAAGCCGAAGTACACTACACTGTAACCGAAAAGGAATTACTGAGTATCGTGTGGTCAGTCAAACACTTTCGACACTTTTTATTAGGAAAGAAATTCACTATATTCTCTGACCACCAACCTCTTAAGTGGCTCCTTAGCGTCAAGGACCCTTCCAGCAGGTTAATGCGATGGCGCATTAAACTAGAAGAATTCGATTATGAAATCTGTTACAAGAAAGGTAACCAAAATATTGCAGCGGACGCCCTTAGCCGCAATCCGGTACTCCTCACTACCACCAATAAACGTCCCGGATGGAGAAAACACTTCCATTTCGTACAAGAACCGAGTAATCATTCTCTTACATTACAAATCGGAGATGTGTCGGAAGCTCAATGGATGTCTGACGAGTCAGATAACGTAATTGGATACGTGATCCCGAGGGAAACCATTGATATCGAGAAACTTACCACGCTTTTAGAGGACGTGATGCATAAGGCCATAGCGGAGAACATATCGTCTGTCCATATCAACCTAAACAAACTTCACAATATTTGCAGCGAGGACAACAAAAAGGTCGATAATACTATTAAATCCATCTTCAACGATGGACTCATCAACGTAGAATTATCCACGGAAATTATTAAAGAGCCGGAGACGCAAGAAGAAAAAGACGAAATTCTTTCAAGATTTCACGACGGCCGTTATTTTGATCATCAGAGCGTTAATAAAACTACACAACGCATACTGCAGCAATACTTTTGGAACGGAATATATGAGGACGTCAAGAACTATGTAAAACAATGTAAGATATGTCAACAAGGAAAAATTGATCGAATCATCTACCACGCACCTATAGGAATTTCCGACACTCCGAGAAACTCTGGGGAAAAGATAAGCATGGACATAGTGGGGCCGTTGGAAGCTACAACTAAAGGCAATAAATACATTCTGACCATTCAAGACCACCTCACCAAACATGTAGTAGCTATACCTTTACAGGAAGCAACAGCACGGGCCACCATCGAAGCGTTTATGGAACGATACATATCTTATTATGGTGTTCCTAAACAAATATTGACAGACAACGGACGTAATTTCACTGCACAGTTAACAGAGGAACTCTTTGCTATGTTGGGAATTGAAAATTACAAATCTACGCCCTTCCACCCGGAAAGTAATGGGATAATCGAAAGGATGCACGCATGCCTCAAAGAATTTTTACGAACTAATTGCCATGATGAAGAATGGGACCAAATCTTACCTTCCTTTATGTTAACCTATAACACCTCCAAACATTCCAGTACCTTATATTCCCCTTTCGAGCTCACATACGGACGAACCGCCAAAGACTCTTTACTTAACGAACCACAGACATACAATAGTTACATAGATGATCTCAGACAAAAACTTGTAAAGGGACAAACTCTAGCACGAGAATACCTAATAGAAGGTAAGGAAAAAGTATAAGAGAAATTTGATAAATCTTTAAACTCTCAGGTATTAAACGTAAATGATTGGGTATGGCTTCGTGTCGACGACAATAAATTCAAAGGAAATCCCTTAAAATACAAATGGGAAGGACCATACAGAGTTATTGAAATTAAAAGCGAGCAAAATATTGCAGTCTCGCGTAACGGAAAAAAATATGTTACGCATAGGAACCGCGTAAAATATGCCAATTTATAACAGCAACTGGACAGGTCTAAAACTTAAGAGACACCAGTTATTTTAATTTTTTTTTGCTATTATTATTAATTTATCTTCATACCACCGATATGTTATTTGTAAGAAACTAATATTTGTATGTAATCTTTGTTTAGTAATGAGAAATGTATTATAATATTCGATTCCAATTTGTAAAACCACGCAATTTTAGCCGTAGATTTAGTATGATTATCGACTAAGTATTTTATTATAGTTTTACTTGTCAAGCGTTCGCTCGTGTCCTAAACGCGAAATTCATATAAAATCTTGAATAATATTTTCAAATGTTCACTAATGGATGCGCTATAATTAGATATTACATGTTGTCGAAATTTTCTCGATACATTTTTGTAAATACATACATATATAAATATATATATTATATTATGAAACTTAAGTGAAAGTACGGGCCTCGATGTAAGTCGGAAATGCTATTAGATTAGAATGTAAGCCAAGTCGATGACTATTTTAGTCTCTAATTTTTTATAAACATTTTCGGGACGAAAATTTGTAAGAACCCCGGGGATGTTAGGCGGCGAGCCGACAATAACGCCGTATCGATAAAATAACACTATTGATATCCGCCGCGCGACCGTTGAGCGGCTACGCGGTTTTCGGCACCGGCTTAAACAAAACAGACTGATTTTACAAAGAAGCCCTCTAGATAAGATTTAGTATAAAAGCAGAGCCCAACCGGGGCCCGCGAGCTAGTTGTACAGAAATCACCGTCGAAGGAACATGTAAACCATATATGTATACAATAAACTCTACCGTATTCAATCTACAAGTGTAGTCAAAGTGTCGCATCAACAGTGAACAAAAACCTCTCCCAGTCCACCTCGTAACACAATTTCTGGTGGCAGCGGTGGGATACTGCTGCAAACGAAAACCGGAGGGCTACATCGTCACTGGCAACAGCAGCTCCTGCTTCGAAGAGCCGGCCTAGATTTCCGAGGAAATCGTGAAGAACGGACGGACTTCTATTCAGCGAGAAGGACAACCAGAGGCTACTACGACTGTTGATATTCAGCACGTGAGTAACGATAAGAAAAATGTTCGAAACTGACCGGGAATCTAAGGACGAGACGTGTCACCTGTCCGAGGACGAAGACTACGCACGTCCAGGCCCGTCGCGCATCTCCTCTTGGCCACAATTAATTCGATCCACCATTAATCCGATTCCGCAAACTATGAACAATACGATAGATGAAACCGGTCTCCCCGACGAGAGACCCTTTTTACCGCCTTCCGCACCAAACGCACGTAAATTAAGTAACGACAGTGACCCAGATATGCTAACACACTTCGGTAAAACTATTAAAAGTATCACGCAAACCATGGGATTATTACCTAATTTTGACGGAGATAACCCTCCTGTAGAGTATTTCCCGCAAAAAGTTGAAACTTTGTTTAAAAATACACGACCAGCAGAGACATTGTTTGTACAGACAGTTTTAGCTCAACGAATCATAGGAAAGGCAAGTCGCGATCTAGTATCCTATGACATTCAATCAATGTATGATCTCACAGACTCACTTAGACGACAGTACGGTAGGAAAGAAGATCTCGCTAATATCACGTTGGAACGCGGGCGGTTACGACAAGGTAGAAACACGGTTCGCGAATATATTAAAATTTTCAATGACCATCAGAGACGCATCAAACATGCCATGTTCAATAAATACGGTGACAGACATACGCGTTTCGTTCTCATGCAAAGTGACGAAGACATAGCAAAAGAACAATTTATTCGCGGCTTAGATGAACAGATTAGAAAATGTATGTTCGGTAGAGAAATTATAGACCTCCGGAACGCGCAGGATTTAGCAGAACAAATTTCTGACCAGAATTATTTTTGCGCGCAAGCAGAACGATTTCATAACGGGTCTAGACAACGAACAGAGGTTTATACTTCAAGAAGTAATAATACCAGATATGTGCGAGAACCGCCGAGGCGTCCTCCCACCTGTTATAAATGTCAAGGGCCACATTACGCGAACGAATGTAGAAACGATTATCGCGACAGACGAGATAATAATTCCCGAGGAAACTATAATCAGTCAAACGATAGACGCGGCGGTAGGGCAATAGAATACACACGGACTAACGAACAACGAAACGGTAGACCTCACGATAAGGAAACACGACAGATAAAACAAACAGATCCGTATTTTAAAGAACCCGATGTGTATATTGATTTTCCCACCAAACGGGTAGGATTTTTAGCTGATACCGGCTCACAAGCGAACTTGCTTAAAGCCTCGTGTGCATTAGGTTTGTCAGTGCAACCAGAAAATAAGGAATTCCAAGGAATCTCCGGACATAAACAGTACTCTAAGTACTCAGTTTTTCATGACGGACACAAATATTATATTGTAGATGAGGAGTTTAATATCCCATTTGACGGCTTAGTAGGACGCAACTTTCTTAGGCGAACTGGATTTAAATGGCCCGGCGCCGATCAGGTCTTAATGTGTCATAATATTACGAATCGCAAAGAGCTTTTATTAGAAAAATTGAGGATAGATAAAGAAAATAAAGAATTAGATGAAACCATAGAAATAATTAAGCAATACGACGACGTTTTTACTTTGCCAGGTGACTCTCTGCCACAAACTACACTTACAACACACGAAATATACACTACTGACGAAAGACCGGTTAATAAGCGAAATTATCGGTACTCAGACCTCCACAAAAATGAAATTGAGAAACAGGTCGAGGAATTATTAGACAAAAAAATAATAGAACCATCCGACTCGCCTTATAACTCTCCCCTTTGGGTAGTTGACAAAAAATCTGACGGAAACAGACAAAAACAGTATCGTATGGTCGTGGATTTTCGCGAATTAAACGAAAAAACTCCTCAGGACAATTATCCCCTCCCAATGATCGACGACATATTAGATCATTTGGGTCAGTGCCGTTATTTTTCGGCATTCGATTTAACCAGCGGGTTTCATCAAATACCAATGAGCGAAAAATCGAAACATAAGACTGCGTTCAGCACCCCGCATGGCCACTATCAATACAGGCGCATGCCGTTTGGTCTTAAGAACGCCCCCGCGACGTTTCAGCGTATGATTGACAATGCTATGCGTGACTTGATCGGAAAAATATGTTTTGTATATGTAGACGATTTGATAATCTTTGGCAAGACATCGAAAGAACATAACGATAATTTAAGAACCGTGTTAAACAGAATTCGTGAAAAAAATTTGTACCTACAACCCGACAAATGTAAAATATTGAAAACCGAACTTCAATACCTTGGTCACTTAATCACTTCAGACGGAGTCAAACCCAATCCAGAAAAAATTAAAGCCGTAGCAGAATTTCCGATACCCACCAATACAAAAAATCGAAACCGTTAAATACATTACTTATTAAAGACGCTGACTTTACATGGACGAAGGAATGTCAGGACAGCTTTGATACCTTAAGGAACGAACTTTGTAACGACAACCTCCTTTCCTATCCAGACCCTACAAAACCATATTTCCTTACCACCGACGCTAGCAACAACGCAATTGGCAGCGTCTTAGAACAGGAAGACGAGCAAGGAAGAAGGAGACCTGTCTCCTACGCGTCAAGAAGCTTAAACAAAGCCGAAGTACACTACACTGTAACCGAAAAGGAATTACTGAGTATCGTGTGGTCAGTCAAACACTTTCGACACTTTTTATTAGGAAAGAAATTCACTATATTCTCTGACCACCAACCTCTTAAGTGGCTCCTTAGCGTCAAGGACCCTTCCAGCAGGTTAATGCGATGGCGCATTAAACTAGAAGAATTCGATTATGAAATCTGTTACAAGAAAGGTAACCAAAATATTGCAGCGGACGCCCTTAGCCGCAATCCGGTACTCCTCACTACCACCAATAAACGTCCCGGATGGAGAAAACACTTCCATTTCGTACAAGAACCGAGTAATCATTCTCTTACATTACAAATCGGAGATGTGTCGGAAGCTCAATGGATGTCTGACGAGTCAGATAACGTAATTGGATACGTGATCCCGAGGGAAACCATTGATATCGAGAAACTTACCACGCTTTTAGAGGACGTGATGCATAAGGCCATAGCGGAGAACATATCGTCTGTCCATATCAACCTAAACAAACTTCACAATATTTGCAGCGAGGACAACAAAAAGGTCGATAATACTATTAAATCCATCTTCAACGATGGACTCATCAACGTAGAATTATCCACGGAAATTATTAAAGAGCCGGAGACGCAAGAAGAAAAAGACGAAATTCTTTCAAGATTTCACGACGGCCGTTATTTTGATCATCAGAGCGTTAATAAAACTACACAACGCATACTGCAGCAATACTTTTGGAACGGAATATATGAGGACGTCAAGAACTATGTAAAACAATGTAAGATATGTCAACAAGGAAAAATTGATCGAATCATCTACCACGCACCTATAGGAATTTCCGACACTCCGAGAAACTCTGGGGAAAAGATAAGCATGGACATAGTGGGGCCGTTGGAAGCTACAACTAAAGGCAATAAATACATTCTGACCATTCAAGACCACCTCACCAAACATGTAGTAGCTATACCTTTACAGGAAGCAACAGCACGGGCCACCATCGAAGCGTTTATGGAACGATACATATCTTATTATGGTGTTCCTAAACAAATATTGACAGACAACGGACGTAATTTCACTGCACAGTTAACAGAGGAACTCTTTGCTATGTTGGGAATTGAAAATTACAAATCTACGCCCTTCCACCCGGAAAGTAATGGGATAATCGAAAG
Organism: Mimumesa dahlbomi; assembly: GCA_917499265.3. Lineage (NCBI taxonomy): Eukaryota > Metazoa > Arthropoda > Insecta > Hymenoptera > Crabronidae > Mimumesa > Mimumesa dahlbomi. The sequence goes on from OU824124.1 coordinate 11,816,877, forward strand.
GATGCACGCATGCCTCAAAGAATTTTTACGAACTAATTGCCATGATGAAGAATGGGACCAAATCTTACCTTCCTTTATGTTAACCTATAACACCTCCAAACATTCCAGTACCTTATATTCCCCTTTCGAGCTCACATACGGACGAACCGCCAAAGACTCTTTACTTAACGAACCACAGACATACAATAGTTACATAGATGATCTCAGACAAAAACTTGTAAAGGGACAAACTCTAGCACGAGAATACCTAATAGAAGGTAAGGAAAAAGTATAAGAGAAATTTGATAAATCTTTAAACTCTCAGGTATTAAACGTAAATGATTGGGTATGGCTTCGTGTCGACGACAATAAATTCAAAGGAAATCCCTTAAAATACAAATGGGAAGGACCATACAGAGTTATTGAAATTAAAAGCGAGCAAAATATTGCAGTCTCGCGTAACGGAAAAAAATATGTTACGCATAGGAACCGCGTAAAATATGCCAATTTATAACAGCAACTGGACAGGTCTAAAACTTAAGAGACACCAGTTATTTTAATTTTTTTTTGCTATTATTATTAATTTATCTTCATACCACCGATATGTTATTTGTAAGAAACTAATATTTGTATGTAATCTTTGTTTAGTAATGAGAAATGTATTATAATATTCGATTCCAATTTGTAAAACCACGCAATTTTAGCCGTAGATTTAGTATGATTATCGACTAAGTATTTTATTATAGTTTTACTTGTCAAGCGTTCGCTCGTGTCCTAAACGCGAAATTCATATAAAATCTTGAATAATATTTTCAAATGTTCACTAATGGATGCGCTATAATTAGATATTACATGTTGTCGAAATTTTCTCGATACATTTTTGTAAATACATACATATATAAATATATATATTATATTATGAAACTTAAGTGAAAGTACGGGCCTCGATGTAAGTCGGAAATGCTATTAGATTAGAATGTAAGCCAAGTCGATGACTATTTTAGTCTCTAATTTTTTATAAACATTTTCGGGACGAAAATTTGTAAGAACCCCGGGGATGTTAGGCGGCGAGCCGACAATAACGCCGTATCGATAAAATAACACTATTGATATCCGCCGCGCGACCGTTGAGCGGCTACGCGGTTTTCGGCACCGGCTTAAACAAAACAGACTGATTTTACAAAGAAGCCCTCTAGATAAGATTTAGTATAAAAGCAGAGCCCAACCGGGGCCCGCGAGCTAGTTGTACAGAAATCACCGTCGAAGGAACATGTAAACCATATATGTATACAATAAACTCTACCGTATTCAATCTACAAGTGTAGTCAAAGTGTCGCATCAACAGTGAACAAAAACCTCTCCCAGTCCACCTCGTAACACAATTTCTGGTGGCAGCGGTGGGATACTGCTGCAAACGAAAACCGGAGGGCTACATCGTCACTGGCAACAGCAGCTCCTGCTTCGAAGAGCCGGCCTAGATTTCCGAGGAAATCGTGAAGAACGGACGGACTTCTATTCAGCGAGAAGGACAACCAGAGGCTACTACGACTGTTGATATTCAGCACGTGAGTAACGATAAGAAAAATGTTCGAAACTGACCGGGAATCTAAGGACGAGACGTGTCACCTGTCCGAGGACGAAGACTACGCACGTCCAGGCCCGTCGCGCGTCTCCTCTTGGCCACAATTAATTCGATCCACCATTAATCCGATTCCGCAAACTATGAACAATACGATAGATGAAACCGGTCTCCCCGACGAGAGACCCTTTTTACCGCCTTCCGCACCAAACGCACGTAAATTAAGTAACGACAGTGACCCAGATATGCTAACACACTTCGGTAAAACTATTAAAAGTATCACGCAAACCATGGGATTATTACCTAATTTTGACGGAGATAACCCTCCTGTAGAGTATTTCCCGCAAAAAGTTGAAACTTTGTTTAAAAATACACGACCAGCAGAGACATTGTTTGTACAGACAGTTTTAGCTCAACGAATCATAGGAAAGGCAAGTCGCGATCTAGTATCCTATGACATTCAATCAATGTATGATCTCACAGACTCACTTAGACGACAGTACGGTAGGAAAGAAGATCTCGCTAATATCACGTTGGAACGCGGGCGGTTACGACAAGGTAGAAACACGGTTCGCGAATATATTAAAATTTTCAATGACCATCAGAGACGCATCAAACATGCCATGTTCAATAAATACGGTGACAGACATACGCGTTTCGTTCTCATGCAAAGTGACGAAGACATAGCAAAAGAACAATTTATCCGCGGCTTAGATGAACAGATTAGAAAATGTATGTTCGGTAGAGAAATTATAGACCTCCGGAACGCGCAGGATTTAGCAGAACAAATTTCTGACCAGAATTATTTTTGCGCGCAAGCAGAACGATTTCATAACGGGTCTAGACAACGAACAGAGGTTTATACTTCAAGAAGTAATAATACCAGATATGTGCGAGAACCGCCGAGGCGTCCTCCCACCTGTTATAAATGTCAAGGGCCACATTACGCGAACGAATGTAGAAACGATTATCGCGACAGACGAGATAATAATTCCCGAGGAAACTATAATCAGTCAAACGATAGACGCGGCGGTAGGGCAATAGAATACACACGGACTAACGAACAACGAAACGGTAGACCTCACGATAAGGAAACACGACAGATAAAACAAACAGATCCGTATTTTAAAGAACCCGATGTGTATATTGATTTTCCCACCAAACGGGTAGGATTTTTAGCTGATACCGGCTCACAAGCGAACTTGCTTAAAGCCTCGTGTGCATTAGGTTTGTCAGTGCAACCAGAAAATAAGGAATTCCAAGGAATCTCCGGACATAAACAGTACTCTAAGTACTCAGTTTTTCATGACGGACACAAATATTATATTGTAGATGAGGAGTTTAATATCCCATTTGACGGCTTAGTAGGACGCAACTTTCTTAGGCGAACTGGATTTAAATGGCCCGGCGCCGATCAGGTCTTAATGTGTCATAATATTACGAATCGCAAAGAGCTTTTATTAGAAAAATTGAGGATAGATAAAGAAAATAAAGAATTAGATGAAACCATAGAAATAATTAAGCAATACGACGACGTTTTTACTTTGCCAGGTGACTCTCTGCCACAAACTACACTTACAACACACGAAATATACACTACTGACGAAAGACCGGTTAATAAGCGAAATTATCGGTACTCAGACCTCCACAAAAATGAAATTGAGAAACAGGTCGAGGAATTATTAGACAAAAAAATAATAGAACCATCCGACTCGCCTTATAACTCTCCCCTTTGGGTAGTTGACAAAAAATCTGACGGAAACGGACAAAAACAGTATCGTATGGTCGTGGATTTTCGCGAATTAAACGAAAAAACTCCTCAGGACAATTATCCCCTCCCAATGATCGACGACATATTAGATCATTTGGGTCAGTGCCGTTATTTTTCGGCATTCGATTTAACCAGCGGGTTTCATCAAATACCAATGAGCGAAAAATCGAAACATAAGACTGCGTTCAGCACCCCGCATGGCCACTATCAATACAGGCGCATGCCGTTTGGTCTTAAGAACGCCCCCGCGACGTTTCAGCGTATGATTGACAATGCTATGCGTGACTTGATCGGAAAAATATGTTTTGTATATGTAGACGATTTGATAATCTTTGGCAAGACATCGAAAGAACATAACGATAATTTAAGAACCGTGTTAAACAGAATTCGTGAAAAAAATTTGTACCTACAACCCGACAAATGTAAAATATTGAAAACCGAACTTCAATACCTTGGTCACTTAATCACTTCAGACGGAGTCAAACCCAATCCAGAAAAAATTAAAGCCGTAGCAGAATTTCCGATACCCACCAATACAAAAAATCGAAACCGTTAAATACATTACTTATTAAAGACGCTGACTTTACATGGACGAAGGAATGTCAGGACAGCTTTGATACCTTAAGGAACGAACTTTGTAACGACAACCTCCTTTCCTATCCAGACCCTACAAAACCATATTTCCTTACCACCGACGCTAGCAACAACGCAATTGGCAGCGTCTTAGAACAGGAAGACGAGCAAGGAAGAAGGAGACCTGTCTCCTACGCGTCAAGAAGCTTAAACAAAGCCGAAGTACACTACACTGTAACCGAAAAGGAATTACTGAGTATCGTGTGGTCAGTCAAACACTTTCGACACTTTTTATTAGGAAAGAAATTCACTATATTCTCTGACCACCAACCTCTTAAGTGGCTCCTTAGCGTCAAGGACCCTTCCAGCAGGTTAATGCGATGGCGCATTAAACTAGAAGAATTCGATTATGAAATCTGTTACAAGAAAGGTAACCAAAATATTGCAGCGGACGCCCTTAGCCGCAATCCGGTACTCCTCACTACCACCAATAAACGTCCCGGATGGAGAAAACACTTCCATTTCGTACAAGAACCGAGTAATCATTCTCTTACATTACAAATCGGAGATGTGTCGGAAGCTCAATGGATGTCTGACGAGTCAGATAACGTAATTGGATACGTGATCCCGAGGGAAACCATTGATATCGAGAAACTTACCACGCTTTTAGAGGACGTGATGCATAAGGCCATAGCGGAGAACATATCGTCTGTCCATATCAACCTAAACAAACTTCACAATATTTGCAGCGAGGACAACAAAAAGGTCGATAATACTATTAAATCCATCTTCAACGATGGACTCATCAACGTAGAATTATCCACGGAAATTATTAAAGAGCCGGAGACGCAAGAAGAAAAAGACGAAATTCTTTCAAGATTTCACGACGGCCGTTATTTTGATCATCAGAGCGTTAATAAAACTACACAACGCATACTGCAGCAATACTTTTGGAACGGAATATATGAGGACGTCAAGAACTATGTAAAACAATGTAAGATATGTCAACAAGGAAAAATTGATCGAATCATCTACCACGCACCTATAGGAATTTCCGACACTCCGAGAAACTCTGGGGAAAAGATAAGCATGGACATAGTGGGGCCGTTGGAAGCTACAACTAAAGGCAATAAATACATTCTGACCATTCAAGACCACCTCACCAAACATGTAGTAGCTATACCTTTACAGGAAGCAACAGCACGGGCCACCATCGAAGCGTTTATGGAACGATACATATCTTATTATGGTGTTCCTAAACAAATATTGACAGACAACGGACGTAATTTCACTGCACAGTTAACAGAGGAACTCTTTGCTATGTTGGGAATTGAAAATTACAAATCTACGCCCTTCCACCCGGAAAGTAATGGGATAATCGAAAGGATGCACGCATGCCTCAAAGAATTTTTACGAACTAATTGCCATGATGAAGAATGGGACCAAATCTTACCTTCCTTTATGTTAACCTATAACACCTCCAAACATTCCAGTACCTTATATTCCCCTTTCGAGCTCACATACGGACGAACCGCCAAAGACTCTTTACTTAACGAACCACAGACATACAATAGTTACATAGATGATCTCAGACAAAAACTTGTAAAGGGACAAACTCTAGCACGAGAATACCTAATAGAAGGTAAGGAAAAAGTAAAAGAGAAATTTGATAAATCTTTAAACTCTCAGGTATTAAACGTAAATGATTGGGTATGGCTTCGTGTCGACGACAATAAATTCAAAGGAAATCCCTTAAAATACAAATGGGAAGGACCATACAGAGTTATTGAAATTAAAAGCGAGCAAAATATTGCAGTCTCGCGTAACGGAAAAAAATATGTTACGCATAGGAACCGCGTAAAATATGCCAATTTATAACAGCAACTGGACAGGTCTAAAACTTAAGAGACACCAGTTATTTTAATTTTTTTTTGCTATTATTATTAATTTATCTTCATACCACCGATATGTTATTTGTAAGAAACTAATATTTGTATGTAATCTTTGTTTAGTAATGAGAAATGTATTATAATATTCGATTCCAATTTGTAAAACCACGCAATTTTAGCCGTAGATTTAGTATGATTATCGACTAAGTATTTTATTATAGTTTTACTTGTCAAGCGTTCGCTCGTGTCCTAAACGCGAAATTCATATAAAATCTTGAATAATATTTTCAAATGTTCACTAATGGATGCGCTATAATTAGATATTACATGTTGTCGAAATTTTCTCGATACATTTTTGTAAATACATACATATATAAATATATATATTATATTATGAAACTTAAGTGAAAGTACGGGCCTCGATGTAAGTCGGAAATGCTATTAGATTAGAATGTAAGCCAAGTCGATGACTATTTTAGTCTCTAATTTTTTATAAACATTTTCGGGACGAAAATTTGTAAGAACCCCGGGGATGTTAGGCGGCGAGCCGACAATAACGCCGTATCGATAAAATAACACTATTGATATCCGCCGCGCGACCGTTGAGCGGCTACGCGGTTTTCGGCACCGGCTTAAACAAAACAGACTGATTTTACAAAGAAGCCCTCTAGATAAGATTTAGTATAAAAGCAGAGCCCAACCGGGGCCCGCGAGCTAGTTGTACAGAAATCACCGTCGAAGGAACATGTAAACCATATATGTATACAATAAACTCTACCGTATTCAATCTACAAGTGTAGTCAAAGTGTCGCATCAACAGTGAACAAAAACCTCTCCCAGTCCACCTCGTAACACAATTTCTGGTGGCAGCGGTGGGATACTGCTGCAAACGAAAACCGGAGGGCTACATCGTCACTGGCAACAGCAGCTCCTGCTTCGAAGAGCCGGCCTAGATTTCCGAGGAAATCGTGAAGAACGGACGGACTTCTATTCAGCGAGAAGGACAACCAGAGGCTACTACGACTGTTGATATTCAGCACGTGAGTAACGATAAGAAAAATGTTCGAAACTGACCGGGAATCTAAGGACGAGACGTGTCACCTGTCCGAGGACGAAGACTACGCACGTCCAGGCCCGTCGCGCATCTCCTCTTGGCCACAATTAATTCGATCCACCATTAATCCGATTCCGCAAACTATGAACAATACGATAGATGAAACCGGTCTCCCCGACGAGAGACCCTTTTTACCGCCTTCCGCACCAAACGCACGTAAATTAAGTAACGACAGTGACCCAGATATGCTAACACACTTCGGTAAAACTATTAAAAGTATCACGCAAACCATGGGATTATTACCTAATTTTGACGGAGATAACCCTCCTGTAGAGTATTTCCCGCAAAAAGTTGAAACTTTGTTTAAAAATACACGACCAGCAGAGACATTGTTTGTACAGACAGTTTTAGCTCAACGAATCATAGGAAAGGCAAGTCGCGATCTAGTATCCTATGACATTCAATCAATGTATGATCTCACAGACTCACTTAGACGACAGTACGGTAGGAAAGAAGATCTCGCTAATATCACGTTGGAACGCGGGCGGTTACGACAAGGTAGAAACACGGTTCGCGAATATATTAAAATTTTCAATGACCATCAGAGACGCATCAAACATGCCATGTTCAATAAATACGGTGACAGACATACGCGTTTCGTTCTCATGCAAAGTGACGAAGACATAGCAAAAGAACAATTTATCCGCGGCTTAGATGAACAGATTAGAAAATGTATGTTCGGTAGAGAAATTATAGACCTCCGGAACGCGCAGGATTTAGCAGAACAAATTTCTGACCAGAATTATTTTTGCGCGCAAGCAGAACGATTTCATAACGGGTCTAGACAACGAACAGAGGTTTATACTTCAAGAAGTAATAATACCAGATATGTGCGAGAACCGCCGAGGCGTCCTCCCACCTGTTATAAATGTCAAGGGCCACATTACGCGAACGAATGTAGAAACGATTATCGCGACAGACGAGATAATAATTCCCGAGGAAACTATAATCAGTCAAACGATAGACGCGGCGGTAGGGCAATAGAATACACACGGACTAACGAACAACGAAACGGTAGACCTCACGATAAGGAAACACGACAGATAAAACAAACAGATCCGTATTTTAAAGAACCCGATGTGTATATTGATTTTCCCACCAAACGGGTAGGATTTTTAGCTGATACCGGCTCACAAGCGAACTTGCTTAAAGCCTCGTGTGCATTAGGTTTGTCAGTGCAACCAGAAAATAAGGAATTCCAAGGAATCTCCGGACATAAACAGTACTCTAAGTACTCAGTTTTTCATGACGGACACAAATATTATATTGTAGATGAGGAGTTTAATATCCCATTTGACGGCTTAGTAGGACGCAACTTTCTTAGGCGAACTGGATTTAAATGGCCCGGCGCCGATCAGGTCTTAATGTGTCATAATATTACGAATCGCAAAGAGCTTTTATTAGAAAAATTGAGGATAGATAAAGAAAATAAAGAATTAGATGAAACCATAGAAATAATTAAGCAATACGACGACGTTTTTACTTTGCCAGGTGACTCTCTGCCACAAACTACACTTACAACACACGAAATATACACTACTGACGAAAGACCGGTTAATAAGCGAAATTATCGGTACTCAGACCTCCACAAAAATGAAATTGAGAAACAGGTCGAGGAATTATTAGACAAAAAAATAATAGAACCATCCGACTCGCCTTATAACTCTCCCCTTTGGGTAGTTGACAAAAAATCTGACGGAAACGGACAAAAACAGTATCGTATGGTCGTGGATTTTCGCGAATTAAACGAAAAAACTCCTCAGGACAATTATCCCCTCCCAATGATCGACGACATATTAGATCATTTGGGTCAGTGCCGTTATTTTTCGGCATTCGATTTAACCAGCGGGTTTCATCAAATACCAATGAGCGAAAAATCGAAACATAAGACTGCGTTCAGCACCCCGCATGGCCACTATCAATACAGGCGCATGCCGTTTGGTCTTAAGAACGCCCCCGCGACGTTTCAGCGTATGATTGACAATGCTATGCGTGACTTGATCGGAAAAATATGTTTTGTATATGTAGACGATTTGATAATCTTTGGCAAGACATCGAAAGAACATAACGATAATTTAAGAACCGTGTTAAACAGAATTCGTGAAAAAAATTTGTACCTACAACCCGACAAATGTAAAATATTGAAAACCGAACTTCAATACCTTGGTCACTTAATCACTTCAGACGGAGTCAAACCCAATCCAGAAAAAATTAAAGCCGTAGCAGAATTTCCGATACCCACCAATACAAAAAATCGAAACCGTTAAATACATTACTTATTAAAGACGCTGACTTTACATGGACGAAGGAATGTCAGGACAGCTTTGATACCTTAAGGAACGAACTTTGTAACGACAACCTCCTTTCCTATCCAGACCCTACAAAACCATATTTCCTTACCACCGACGCTAGCAACAACGCAATTGGCAGCGTCTTAGAACAGGAAGACGAGCAAGGAAGAAGGAGACCTGTCTCCTACGCGTCAAGAAGCTTAAACAAAGCCGAAGTACACTACACTGTAACCGAAAAGGAATTACTGAGTATCGTGTGGTCAGTCAAACACTTTCGACACTTTTTATTAGGAAAGAAATTCACTATATTCTCTGACCACCAACCTCTTAAGTGGCTCCTTAGCGTCAAGGACCCTTCCAGCAGGTTAATGCGATGGCGCATTAAACTAGAAGAATTCGATTATGAAATCTGTTACAAGAAAGGTAACCAAAATATTGCAGCGGACGCCCTTAGCCGCAATCCGGTACTCCTCACTACCACCAATAAACGTCCCGGATGGAGAAAACACTTCCATTTCGTACAAGAACCGAGTAATCATTCTCTTACATTACAAATCGGAGATGTGTCGGAAGCTCAATGGATGTCTGACGAGTCAGATAACGTAATTGGATACGTGATCCCGAGGGAAACCATTGATATCGAGAAACTTACCACGCTTTTAGAGGACGTGATGCATAAGGCCATAGCGGAGAACATATCGTCTGTCCATATCAACCTAAACAAACTTCACAATATTTGCAGCGAGGACAACAAAGAGGTCGATAATACTATTAAATCCATCTTCAACGATGGACTCATCAACGTAGAATTATCCACGGAAATTATTAAAGAGCCGGAGACGCAAGAAGAAAAAGACGAAATTCTTTCAAGATTTCACGACGGCCGTTATTTTGGTCATCAGAGCGTTAATAAAACTACACAACGCATACTGCAGTAATACTTTTGGAACGGAATATATGAGGACGTCAAGAACTATGTAAAACAATGTAAGATATGTCAACAAGGAAAAATTGATCGAATCATCTACCACGCACCTATAGGAATTTCCGACACTCCGAGAAACTCTGGGGAAAAGATAAGCATGGACATAGTGGGGCCGTTGGAAGCTACAACTAAAGGCAATAAATACATTCTGACCATTCAAGACCACCTCACCAAACATGTAGTAGCTATACCTTTACAGGAAGCAACAGCACGGGCCACCATCGAAGCGTTTATGGAACGATACATATCTTATTATGGTGTTCCTAAACAAATATTGACAGACAACGGACGTAATTTCACTGCACAGTTAACAGAGGAACTCTTTGCTATGTTGGGAATTGAAAATTACAAATCTACGCCCTTCCACCCGGAAAGTAATGGGATAATCGAAAGGATGCACGCATGCCTCAAAGAATTTTTACGAACTAATTGCCATGATGAAGAATGGGACCAAATCTTACCTTCCTTTATGTTAACCTATAACACCTCCAAACATTCCAGTACCTTATATTCCCCTTTCGAGCTCACATACGGACGAACCGCCAAAGACTCTTTACTTAACGAACCACAGACATACAATAGTTACATAGATGATCTCAGACAAAAACTTGTAAAGGGACAAACTCTAGCACGAGAATACCTAATAGAAGGTAAGGAAAAAGTAAAAGAGAAATTTGATAAATCTTTAAACTCTCAGGTATTAAACGTAAATGATTGGGTATGGCTTCGTGTCGACGACAATAAATTCAAAGGAAATCCCTTAAAATACAAATGGGAAGGACCATACAGAGTTATTGAAATTAAAAGCGAGCAAAATATTGCAGTCTCGCGTAACGGAAAAAAATATGTTACGCATAGGAACCGCGTAAAATATGCCAATTTATAACAGCAACTGGACAGGTCTAAAACTTAAGAGACACCAGTTATTTTAATTTTTTTTTGCTATTATTATTAATTTATCTTCATACCACCGATATGTTATTTGTAAGAAACTAATATTTGTATGTAATCTTTGTTTAGTAATGAGAAATGTATTATAATATTCGATTCCAATTTGTAAAACCACGCAATTTTAGCCGTAGATTTAGTATGATTATCGACTAAGTATTTTATTATAGTTTTACTTGTCAAGCGTTCGCTCGTGTCCTAAACGCGAAATTCATATAAAATCTTGAATAATATTTTCAAATGTTCACTAATGGATGCGCTATAATTAGATATTACATGTTGTCGAAATTTTCTCGATACATTTTTGTAAATACATACATATATAAATATATATATTATATTATGAAACTTAAGTGAAAGTACGGGCCTCGATGTAAGTCGGAAATGCTATTAGATTAGAATGTAAGCCAAGTCGATGACTATTTTAGTCTCTAATTTTTTATAAACATTTTCGGGACGAAAATTTGTAAGAACCCCGGGGATGTTAGGCGGCGAGCCGACAATAACGCCGTATCGATAAAATAACACTATTGATATCCGCCGCGCGACCGTTGAGCGGCTACGCGGTTTTCGGCACCGGCTTAAACAAAACAGACTGATTTTACAAAGAAGCCCTCTAGATAAGATTTAGTATAAAAGCAGAGCCCAACCGGGGCCCGCGAGCTAGTTGTACAGAAATCACCGTCGAAGGAACATGTAAACCATATATACAATAAACTCTACCGTATTCAATCTACAAGTGTAGTCAAAGTGTCGCATCAACAGTGAACAAAAACCTCTCCTAGTCCACCTCGTAACACAACCATTATGAACAAACATTTAGTAATGACATATATCGATTATATGTAGCAGTACTTGGGGAAACAGAGCCTCACACAAAGGATTACAAAGGCATCTATGAAAGAAATCATCAGTGGTACAATTTAAAAGCACTATATCCACTACCACAGAGCTTATTGCCGGAAATTAAGTTTGCGAAAGTGCAAGTTATATTATCGGATAGTTGGGATTTAGGAGACATAAATACGTGCTTTCCAGTTAGTAGCGTAGAAGAAAGAGGAAATAAATTTGTATTGGGAAGCGATAAACTTTCAGGGCAATATTGGAATTTAAAACACAAGCCAATTTTAGAAAGATTTAGCGTTACTCACAACTATAAAGTAGAAAATTATACAGATCAGAAGGTCAGAAAATATGTTTTAGCAGAACACAACGTTTACTATAAAAATGATTTGGATCCAGAGCAAAAAGACTCAATACACGAATTAGAAAAGCACATTTTAGTATTTTATTCAGGAGTACTGAAGTGGCACGAACATCGACATTTGCACAGAAGTTGGAAAAATAGTCAAGCAATATGTGTAATAAGTTAAATACTTATATTTAGATCCTCATATATTATATTAATAATAGGTTAAAATATATGAAATAAAAAGAAAAGGACTTGCTTTCTTATGCTAAAAAGGACATGACTTGAATAGCAGCAGTTAAATATAAGAAATTTGTCTGGCGCTAGAAAAGCTAATTTTGTGAGGTAAGTATGAGTTTTAGCAAGGAATCTTTTAGTAAGTTTTTTAAAGAAGTATCAAGTAACGGATTTAAAGATATTAATGAAAGAAATGAAGAAGGAAAAACGATATTACATCAAGCAGTAGAAATCTCCAATTACAAAACAGTGAGATTATTAATAAAAAAAGGGGCAGAGGTTAATGCAAGATATAAAAATGGTTTAAAGTTTAGAAAATGTAAAAGTGCTGCTAAGAGAAGGAGCGAAAGTAGATGCCACTCAATATATCACCCGATGTACGCCACTGCACTCTGCGTGCAAAATAGGAGGAGCAGGAGTTGAAATAATAAAAGAGCTAGTAAAGGCCGGAGCTGAAGTTAATCAACTGAATAAGTATGGTGCAACACCAATGTATTACATATGGGAAAGTGAAAAGTATTCTCTATGTGATAGCAAAGAGAGTGAAAAGGCGAGTAAATTTTTTAGAGAACAAGGAGGAATAACAAAAAGTAGAGAACTGACATGCTATGGAATAGAGAGGCTAGTGGGAGAAATAGCAGACATGTTGAATGGGAGTTATTTACTGGAGCTAAAAATAATAGAGATAGAAGAAATAAGGAAGAGAGATAAATCGCTAGTAAAGAAAGAATGTCAAATTTTAGCAAACAAAATAATCAGCCAAGTGAGTGAAATGATAGATGAGGTGGTGAAAAGGAGGGCTTAGGAATTTAAATTCAAAAAAAAGGTGAGGTAGGTTATGAGTAAAAAAGGAAGAGAGGAGTCGCTATTAGAGAACTCATATAAAAATATTTATGCAAGAGACGAAAAATGAAGAACAGCTCTACATTATGCAGTAGAGGTAAAAACAGTGGAGTTATTAGTCAAAAAAGGAGCGAATGTGAATGCTAAAGATGTAGAACGATATACAGCACTGCACCTAGCGGTAACGGAGAAACGTCTAGAAATCGTGAGGGAATTGATAAAATCAGGAGCAGAGGTAAATGCTGAGGAATATAGAAATAAATGCATACCTCTACACCTTGCGTGCATGGTAGGTGAAAAAGAAATAGTGGAAGAGCTAGTAAAAGCTGGAGGAGAAACAGAATAAGCGGATAAATTTGGAATGATAGCAGTAGATTATGCAAAAAATAGCAAAGATGTAACTGAAGTATTGAAGAAAGAGACGGACAGAATTGAAAAGTTATTTATGAAGGACTAAACATATGGAGAAAGGAATAGAAAAGAAAGTAATGAATTTAGAGAGAAAACCTTTGGATGAGCTGAAAAAAAATATGGAAAAAGGTATTTGGGGAAGAAGCGCCTGGATACTCAAAGAAATATCTGATACCGAGATTAGCTTATAGAATGCAGGAAAAAGCGTATGGAGAAATGTCAAGAAAGGGGACAAAAAGACTAGAGTATCTGGCAGATCGGCTAGAGAAGGGAAAAAGAATAAGTAGTGACAAGCTGCCAGTAGCAGGAACAGAACTAATATTACAGAGAGGGGAAGAAACGCATGTGGTAATGGTAACAGACAAAGGTTTAATCTACAGAGAAGAATTTTTCACATCATTATCAGCTGTAGCCGGGAAAATAATGGGAATGAGCTACAACGGACCTTTATTATTCGGTATGCGTGATAAAAATGAAAATTGAAGAGAATAAAATGCTAAAAGAAGTAAGGTGTGCGATATATACAAGAAAATCAAATGAGGATGGGCTAGAACAAAAGTTTAACAGTCTTGATGCACAGCGAGTAGCATGTGAGAAGTACATAAAGAGCAGAGAGGGCTGGGTGGTATTGGCAAAAAGGTACGACGATGGAGGTTTCTCAGGAAAGAATTTAGAAAGACCAGCAATAAAGGAGTTGTTTGAAGATGTAAAGGCAGGAGAAGTAGATTGTGTAGTAGTATATACGCTAGATAGGCTATCAAGGGAAACAAAAGACAGCATAGAAGTTACATCATTTTTTAGAAGACATAGAGTAAATTTTGTAGCAGTAACGCAGATATTTGACAATAATACGCCAATGGGAAAGTTTGTACAAACGGTATTATCAGGAGCAGCACAACTAGAAAGAGAGATGATAGTAGAGAGAGTAAAAAATAAAATAGCAACATCAAAAGAACAAGGGTTATGGATGGGTGGAACTTTACCGTTTGGGTATGATGTGAAAGATAAAGAATTAATAATAAATGAGAAAGAAGCAAAGACAGTGAAGCATATATTTGAAAGATATTTTGAGCTGAATTCAATGGCAGAATTGGCAAGGGAGCTAAATAGTCAAGGTTACAGAACAAAATCAGATATCTTTAAAAAGGCAACGGTGAGAAGAATAATAACAAATCCAATATATATGGGAAAAATACGGCATTATGAAAAACAGTATAAGGGAAAGCACGAAGCGATAATAGAAGAGGAAAAGTGGCAAAAAGCACAAGAATTAATAAAGAATCAACCATATAGAAAAGCAAAATATGAAGAGGCGCTGCTAAAGGGAATAATTAAGTGCAAGAGCTGTGATGTAAATATGACACTGACATATTCAAAAAAGGAGAATAAGAGATACCGATACTACATATGTAATAATTACTTAAGGGGAAAGAATTGTGAATCACTAAACCGAACAGTAGTAGCCGGAGAAGTAGAAAAAGAAGTGATAAAGAAAGCGGAGCAGCTATATGAAAAATGGGGAGAAAAAGTGGAAGAATGGAAAAATCTAAGTTTTGGAAAACAGAAAGAAGTAGTGAAAAAGTTAATAAGAACAGTATTGGTAAGAGAAGATGGAGTAGAAGTATGTTCTGAATCAGAGGAAAAATTTATACCAATAAAGAAGAAAGGAAACAAATGCATAGTAATCGAACCAGAAGGTAAAACAAATAATGCACTATTGAAGGCAGTTGTGAGAGCCCATCTGTGGAAACGTCAGCTGGAAGAGGGAAAATACGCAAATATAAAAGAGCTTAGTAAGAAAATTAATATAGGTACAAGACGTATACAGCAGATTTTAAGGTTGAATTATTTAGCACCAAAAATTAAGGAAGACATAATAAATGGGATGCAGCCAAAAGGATTGAAGTTGGTTGAATTGAGGGAAATACCAATGCTTTGGAGTGAGCAGATAGAGAAGTTTTATAAGTTGGCATGGGAATGTTAAAAATCACATTCTTTTCTGCTATACCATACATATATTATAACCTTCAAAATCCTTTTGGATGTCAATTGAAGTTCTTAAGTCGATACCACTGGCTAAACAGATACAAATAAGACAAATTTCTCAAAAAATCTTTTAAAATGTTAACTTAACATCACCATCACTTCATTATAGAGAACGGCCTACTGTTTCTTCAAGACTTGAAGCTTTTCTCATTTTTTCGCGCTTTGTCCAAGGGCCCACTTTTGTTGCATCAGATTGACTAATTGTTTCAGAACGAATCAACTCTCCAGATCTAGTAAAAAAACCTCGTGTCACGTACTGAACACCCACCAAGCAAACATTTTTCCCCTATTCGTTCCTCACAATTCTGTAATTTTTTCCACTTTTCTTGATCTTCTACTTCTATCTTTATTAGATTTTGCTTATCAGGGTATAATCTGACTTCCAACTCTCCCAAGCCAGTATCGAAAGTCAATACTATATTACTACCATCTGCTAGGCCTACATAATTCCTTATAGCGTTTTCCGTTATAATTTCTACCTCACTCTTACCTATCTTTATTATATTTCTTCTGTATTGTACACCTTCCTGAGTGATATCTAAACTCCTTGCTCCATTTGTAATCTTTGCAACATCTACTTTACTATCCTCTGAATATTCAAGATAGAGAGTAGAGTTGTCGATTTTTACGTCTCTTACCTTACCACTTGTTGCGCTTTGAACGATTGTTATGAAATCTAAAGCACGATTCTCATAATCTGCATAAGCGTTTTTCATATTAGCTTTGTGGCTTTCAAACTCTTCCAGTTCGTCAATTACATATATACTGCTTATGTTGTACAAAATTGCCCCTTTTGATATCAATTGACATACTATACCACTAGCAACCTCTATATTGCTTGAACCTTCGGAACTCTTTCTTAATTCACTAATCTTTCTTATCACAAAATCTGTAAAACTATATTCCTTTTCATATATCTTTCCGTATATACTGCCCTGGTTAGGAAAGTTCAGCCTTACCCCGAGTTCTATAGCTTCGTTTACAACGCGTTTTAACTCATCTATATCTTTGGATTTATTTACCCTACCCAAAAATATTTTAAACTTTTCCGACTGATCTAATATTAAATCATCCCATAGAGTTCTAAGCTTAGGCAAACGTTTTTTGTCCTTCCACTCTTCGTAATCAATCGCTCCTGCTTCTAGCAGCAACTTTTTTGCTTCTTTGAAATGAGTTTCATTACCATAACAAGCCTCCCTAATCTTTTGAAAAACTCGAGACTTTCCTTCGCAATCACGGAGATTGAGAATCTCTTTAAGACCTTCATTTCCTTTGTGCTGATTGAAAAACTTTCTTAGTCGATTAGTGTTAAAGCTATGACCGTAAACGCCTTCTAAATTATTTTTTGCTTCCAATTGCTCCTGAGTTAAAAAGATCTGTTCTAAAAGATTCACTTCAAAAGGTTTTTTGTTAATAATTACAATGTCTAGAGGAGTTTTTCCTTGTCTGTCAGGTTGACTACGTGCTCCTTTTTTCAGAAGTAGAGGTATATTTAAAGTATTATAATAAGCAGCATAGTGCAAAGGTGTTTGCCCTTCACTGTCAACTATGTTAGGATCAGCACCAGATTTTAAAAGTAAAGTCATAAATGCACTAACTGCACAACCTATGTCTTTTTCCACTGCTAAATATTCCATACCTCGTATTACATGTAGTATTGTTAATTTGGATTCTCCCCTTTGAAGATTGAGAACAGCTTTTAGATCGTCACCTTTGTTATCGTGTAAAAAGTCCTCAAATCTTGTAATGTCACAAAATAGAAAGTCTGTAAAAAGATTTAACAGTGCCTTATTCAAATTTTTTTGGTTATCTTTTAAATCAGGTACGTTGAAAGACCAATCAGATATTAAATTTTTGAATTCTTCCCTTTTAATAATAGAGGTCAAAGAGATGTTATCACTAAGCAGCAACGAGTATTTAATTGACGTATACTTATCATCTACTCGTCCCTCCTTCTGTTCCACCTTTACCTCCTTTAAATACTCTGTATCATCATCTTTAATGCGTTTAACTAGATCCTTAAAAATTCAATATCTCTGTTTTCCAGTAAAGGGAATGCTCCCTTCTTCATGAGAATCGAGACCATTTTTGTACTTCGTCCAGCTAAGTATAATGGAGTGCGCCGTTTTTCATCTAACGCATTAACATCAGCCCCATTGTTTATGAGATACTCTACTATTTTTATTTTTTGGCTCAAGACAG